>JABBOT010000012.1:16491167-17050635 GCA_016165875.1 Acanthopleura granulata
GAAATGTTTCTTCCAGGCCTAGAAGTTGTTGTGTTGATTGGTTCTTGTATTCAAGCTGGTCAATATACTGTTTTCTCCCTCAATTTGTGTGGGCAACCATGTAGTGTTTACAACGCTATGCAATCCCAGAATTCCTAACACATCCCACATTATCCACGTGCTTTCCTTTAGTTACCTAAGGTAATTATTCAAACTCAAAGGTCATTCCAACGAACTTTACCACGTGTGACGTGTAGATATGTACACTATATTGGGGGAGATCGTGGTGGTGGTGGTGTGTGTGGGGGGTGTAAACAACGATCGTTAGACAGGCAAACGGCGACAAAAGGAGTGAGAGCGAGGCAATCCAAAAATTCTTTGTCCAAAGGAGGTTTAATGTTTTTTTACCAAAGGCGGTTTAATATTTTCAGCCTTGACACATATGTTTCTGTTTACGTTACATTTCAAGATTTGCTCAAACACATGTGAACTGCATTACATCCTTAAGTGGTGGGAAAACACTTAGGCTGCAAAGCAGGGATATTACAAGAACGCAACAGTTGTAGTATGTTTGCAAATGCAATGCAACAGTGACTTGTAGTCTGTTACTTGCTTTTCAATAGTAGTAAGGAAATCGATTGCAAAGCCTATATATAACTGAATAACTCTACATACATTTCTCTCCGTTGGCTACATGCTCAGTGGAAAGGTATCGCTGGAATTGCCATGTCACTAGTTTTTGTTTGTTTCTTCTTAAATTGATCAGTATCTTTTCTTTGTTGTTAATAAATCATTTTAATCGTCATATAAGTTCTATTCCTTAATCCACCTAACCCAGGTTGCAGCTTGTGTAAATCGGAGGTTTCTAGTTTTCTTAACAAAAAACTGGGCGGACCAAAATATGAGATTTTTTATTCCCATTAAACATTGCCTTAATACCCAGAGTCGAACAAAATCGAACATTTCGCACTTGCTCTCGGAAAACATCATCAATACAGGTGCATTACGGGAGCGTACTTGTCCTAGGAAGCCTAGATTCTGAAAATGGCTGAGGAAAGCGTCCAAAGTAAGAGCATGGCCCGGTTTCATGAAGCCCACTTTGCTGAGTAAGCCCGTAACTACCATGGCAACGTAAGTCATATAAATATAAAGTGCACTTAGCTAAAGGCCACTTACCACAAAGTATGCTTCATGAAACTGAGCCCAGACCTATCCAACATGGACTCAAAATTCTGACTGGCAGACTATGAAAATAATTTTCACCAAGAAATCGGCGTTTTGGGTAAATGCACGGAGAATCGGCTTTGTGTATTCTTTTGTTTTCCATGAGCAAAAAGTGGGGACTGGAATGTGAAAATTTTCAATATAGGGCATGTTCTTGAAAAATAATATTTATTCCACGGTTACTGAGTTACGCCGTGTGTATGTGTGTGTCAAAAAGGTTTAGAAAAATAAACGTATTATGTAGCTTCATTTATGTTCAACACATCTGCTTTCGGCCGTAGCTGTACCACAGCGTGACTTCTACCCTTACGCTGATGTGAATTACAAAATGTGTAAACAGTGCGGTTCTCCCGCACTCTACAAAGGGAAGCAAACCGCGAAACTCATAAAACGGCAATGCATTTTGCCTACTTCAATAACACTACCAGTGATTTCTGTAACATAACAAGTCATAGATGGCATTGCTCAGCACATGGTCACTATCGACTAGCTACTTTTGCGTGATTTTATCTGATATGCTTAAGGCTCCCTGGAAAACATTCAGTCTGGCAGAATTATCCACAAAATTTCCACCGTCTCTTTGAAGTGTTCAACAACGGGATAAATTTATGGTAAAATGAGTAAAATATAGCTCTGAAAAAGGTTGTCATTCACTTTAATAGGCTTACTTTTTGAAGGCTTACGAATTACTTCGACTGTCGGCTAGCGGGATTAATGCCCCATTGCCCTAACCACACTGCTTGGCTTATTCAAGGAAATACATAGGACGGTAACTGGAAACCAATGCCATTGCTGGATGCAATCCAGGAAGATTGTCAGATCAGGGTAATTATTATCATAGATGAAGTTTTGAGCCCATGATTGGTTTAAAATTAACTTTATTCTTTTTGTGGTAATAAAAACCTTGGCATTGGTGCAACTATCATATTCTGTAAAAGTTCCCCGTAAAAACGACTTAGAGTTAAATGTTTCAATATCAAACGGCTAAACAAAGGTGGTTAATTATGCAAACATTTTTGCCCAGTCCCCTCTCAACTCTATCTGGCAGTTGACTTTTTTCAGTTTTGCCTGCAGTAACCATGCGTGCAGACAAATAACACATAAAAATACTTGATTTCTATAAGGTTGCTTACAAGTCCTCAGGTTATTGCTTATTTGATTTAACTGTTTGCATTAAGATCTCTCTCTCTCTCTCTCTCTCTTGTGAATAAAGGTTGTAATCACCAATTTTATATACGTGATTAAATTGGACTTTTTGCCTACACTAACTCACGTGTAAGCCTTCTGATACATTATTTTCCGTCTCCACGCATTTTAATGTTCATTCTGATTAGGCACCGATACAGATTTAAATATTATACTGTCACTGTCTAGTGCAGGTAGTTAACAATTTCTAGCTCCTTGTGGTCTTGTCGCATAGGTTGTTTCCCTTTTCACGACTTCCATGAACTAAAGCATTCTAATTCAACAATTTTTTCAATTATTATTAAAAAGTTGTATATTTATAATCGAAACGTTGTTGGTGTTTTTATAATTTTTAGAGCACTTGTGGTTTTGGAAAAGGCCTGAAAGAAAATGTGTAAACAAACGTGACCAATATTCGTTATGTTTTATTACCACAGAAAGTGCATGTTGACGTTAAGCGGTATCACGTGATTGTGTGAAATTCGTGTCATCAATCACCATTCCAAGAGCCAAGGACAAATATGAGATCATGACCGTTATCAGCATTGTCATGCCATAATTGTAATTAACTGTCAGTCACCGATACGGTTTATTGAGGTTGAGGTGTCAGCGCTGAGGCAGATATTCTCTGCAAGATTGCTATTTATGGACCGTGTTGATTCAGTTTCAATGATATTCCATTCATATACGCCAGTCTGTATATTGGTTCAATGACAACAAAGGTCGAGGGCTATTGGCCATCTGGGTCATCGCTTAGTTCAGGGCATCCCTCATTTTGTGTGTTTTGTGGAGTTTTTTCTTTCCTGCACAAATCAGATGCATATTTGTTTAATTCACACAGCCACAACAGTTTTGACTAAACAGCCTGAGCCTCCTGTCTACGAGGAAATTTTAGATCTTGGACGAATTTTATCCAGTCACCATATGTTAATTTATCTAATGCTCCGTTTTGCAAAACTGTAAATAACAACGAAATTCCCTGTAAACCACAATCACTGTTTTTGAAACACTGGTATCTGGCTGTCCTGTTTGGAGTTTCAATATTTTTCAATGCTAACAACGGCAACTGGCGCAGTCAGTTGTGCCCAGTAATCTGTGACTATGGTGTTTTAGTTTTGCTTAGCACTAAACCATTTATGCTTATTAAATTCAGTGTATTACTTAAGAATGAAAAAAGTACAATAATCACATAAACACATAACTTTCTTTGTCAGCTTCCGTTGGGGTGAACCAACGTGGATGTGGTCACTGGGAGAGACGTAGAATCAAGAATACACTTCAGGGCAACACCAAAGTCCACTCCATCCATAGAAAAAAAAGAAGTAAAATAACAAGATATTGCAGTATAAACGAGGGCAGCGACGAAAATAGATGACAGTTGACAATTAGTTTCACGTAACTGGAGAAATCCGACCTTTGACCATTTTACCTCAGTTAGGGTTTTATTCTAATTGTGCATGTAAATTCCTACAGAGAAGCAACTTATACTCTCCCTAGGATCATGGATTGTGTACAACGCTAATGGCAATTTTAGACGTCAGTGGTCTAGTATTGCTAAAAATGCCAGTCCACCTATTTTTCCCCACAGCATATGTTGTCTCAATACACAATTACAATCGAAAATTCCCGTAAAGCCGCGATCACATGGTGGCGATATGCACTAATTGCACTAATTAAATTCAGCTTGTTAAATGAAAATGGGACAAGCCGCTATTTCTCAAATCGCGACCTCGCGCTGCGATTTGTCAAATTTTATGAAATAACGTTCTGTCTTGTTTTTTCTTCCACTAGACAAATTAAACTTCAGAAATCGCACTAAGTGAAATTCTCACGAAAAAGACCGACAATTTACATGCCTCACGGGAATGTGGTTTTTTGCAATAAAAGCGTGATTGATACACCTGACATGGAAATTATTCATGGACTACATGTACGTGTTTGAATTTTGAATTAGGTGTCATGACCAGAATATCGACTGTTTTCCGTGAAATGTTGAGAACTGTTGACGGCTTCTCTATTTTGTGTTACTAGTTTTACTCACTATTTATATATGTATTATGTCTTGCAAATTTGTTTCACTAAATGGTGCTATATGCCTTGTTTTGAAAATGGATCTTACGATTATCGACTTGGAACGGCGTCTCATGATGTACAAGTGGTACATAAATCGTCAGATATGACGGTTATATTTGCGGTAATATTCAATTATCTCGGAAATGGTTTATTTAGCTACGGGAATCGTCATTGAAAGAAAAATATATTTTTTTATTTAGACAGCATGCATTCCAGCATTTGGTGTAGACTCAGAAACTTGGGTCACAGATGAAAAAAAAAAATAATTTCCATCAATGCAAGGGCGTTCTGCTTGAATTCCCGGAGGATCACATATGTGTATCCAGTGAAGACAGTCTGGCGTTTACCCAGGCAAAAAAATAAAATTAAAATGTGACCAATGGTCGCTATTCGGCATGTCCGTTAGGAACAATATTGATTCGGCTCTAGCTGTACAAAAAAAGTTGAGTTCAATGGATTCTGTAAATAGAATCTTGCGTTGAGATTTTCAAACCGCAAGAAGGTCTGCAGTGCGGCCTATCGAGGTAATGACAACACAAGTATACACAAAAATAAGAATATGTACAGTGTTAAAAGGGTTAAATGCAACATTTTGACATAGCCAGAATAATTGTCTCGAAAAGACCGGTTTTCCCGCACTAAACAAAGTTCTGTGACTTTAATATTTATAAAGTTGCACCTACTTGATGTATGTTATTGTTTGAACACGAACTAACATCAAATGACCCAAAGTGTCTATTTATATGAACAAAACCTAATACTGAGGACATAAACACAGCTGCCTGCCTTTAGGATTCACAGTTACCGTGCCTTGCATATACCTCTTATGCGCGATGAAGTAGAGAAATGATTGTCATCAAGAACGTTATGCTTGTTTAAGCTCTTCTCGACAGCGACTGGATCGTCCGATCGTCGGGAAGTCTCCCCTTAACACTATCTAAATAATTCGTTGCATTTTTGAAGGAAACATCTCCCATGCTGTCTCTTTCTAGTGTTGTGTTTGGAAAAGGTTTGATGGCCTATGCTGATATCGACCATTCCCTCTTCGTCAATGATAAAACGAGGGTCAGCGTCTGGATGGATATGTTATACGACTACATGCACATCAAGAGAAACTAGACAAAGCAAGGCACCATAAGTCTGTGCTTGTGTGATTAGGTTACGTGTCTCCTGTTTATGGCTATCTATGCTAGTTACCAGACTACGTCAGAAAACGATCGATGGAACTTGATGATTTCTGCAATGCCCTTGTCAAGTAGGTGTCGTTCGGACCAATAGTGTGAGAAAGAACCAAGAACCAAACTTTCAACTATCCATCTGGATGCAGTATAAAAATGGCAAGAAACAAATAAATCGAATTTACTTCAAAAATAATTATGCAGTTGTTACATAATGCAGTTTTTGCTGTGCTGGGTCTGCGTGTACTATGAATAGCTGCTTTTGACTGTATGAATGTATGTATGTATGTCTGTATGTATGGGTATTACAACAATAGTTGAGTTGTATGACGAGGAGGAGCCATATGTGGCAGGGAAAGGCCATGCCACCAAAGTACTGCCATCACTGGTTCATCATGCCGAAGACACCAGACACGACACCTCACCCAGTTACATATATTATACTGACATCGAGCCAACCCGTCCTGTGGTCCTGCTCTACCTCTCAGTGCTGAGAGCCAAGCGAGGAAGCAAAAGTACCATTTTTTAAAAGTCTTTGGTATGACCCGACCCGGGATCGATCCCGGATCTCACTACCCCACTGCTTTTGTAGATCTGGTGGAATCATTATGCGTAGAGCTGGTTTACGTTCTCTCCTTTAGATAGGCGAAATTGAGAATGTAAACTCACACCACACGAGGCATAATATTTGCAAAATTCACTTATTTCAGTTGTGTGTCACATGTTACTCAGCAATGCTCTACATGTGCAACGCAGTCCGTGTTTATAGGTGGTAGAATCCAAGCAGAATGCTTCGAGTAAACGACCATCCTTTGCCAGGATCCTGGGGCCCGTCTTACAAAGCTGGAGTAAGGCTACGACTGAGTGTAAGCCTGTCGGACGTGTGTTGCAGGAAAGACTGACCGTCTTACAAAGCTGGAGTTGCTGCGAGTTGATGTAAAGTTTGTTGCCAGTTTACACCTACCCTCGGGCAGACGTAAATTCCGTAAGTATGCTAAATACGGCGGTGTTTGGTAAACACATTTTAAGCATTACGACAACTTTAGTAAGACGTCACAAGAGGTAACGGAAGCCGCTACTGAAGCGGACATAAACGTCTACGTCTGACGTAAGCTACTCCAGCATTGTTAGAAGAATTCATAACCAACTGTATTGAGTGACGTAGATACTAGGCGATATTATCACTGGCTAAACATAATGTGTATAATATCCCAACCATCGGGATATTCATCTAGAGATGAGTAATACTAATTTAATTGAGTCACAATACATAAAAAATATTCTCTTTACATGTGGAAATGCCTTTATTGTGGTGTTAAATCAAATTTCGTTTGATGACATGAATGTATTTTTAGTTTTATTCTAATCGCGACCTTGTTTTTCTGTTCAATGTTCAGCACAGGCACTTCACTCATTTTGGATGTTGTGAAGATTACTACATCTGGATCGAAATGGATGCTTGGGAAAATAGAGTATGTATGGCTTCATTGTTGTTTCTCAGAGTATCTATACAGTTAATTCTAATCTGCTCTTTACCACGTCAGCTTTTAAAAGATCTGAACTGTGTGAACTTTATCAGAACTCAACTTCAGGCTACGCTTATATGTCATTCTATCAATCTGTACAAACAGTTATCCAGAGGTAAAGGTTCTTTGCTTAAGCCATCCTGCTTATATGTGTATTGCTCTTATTTAAACACGTACATTAACAGCTAGAAGAAAAATCCAATCCAATTAAATTGACAATAAACAGTTAGAATAAAATTTCAATCCAATTAAATTGACAATAAACAGTTAGAATAAAATTTCAATCCAATTAAATTGACAATAAACCGTATTTCACCGGTAACTTGTGACCATTCGCCAAAGCAATATTCAGACTTTCGTCCGTGCTCTGCCGTAAACATTAAAACATAAAAATATTAAAGCTAAATGTAATTTAACTATTCATGTCATGAAAGTTTTAAAGAATATTCTGGCCTCTGTGAGTTGACATTAAATAACAGAACTTGTTAATGACTAATTAATTAATTAATGTCACACCTTTTCTTGTTTTCTTTACCAAGTATGATGGAAAAAACCTTGGCGTGGAAAACGACATTCGTATACTGTAAGTTTTGATGTTTAATTTATAAACACTTTTTTGCGTCAGATATTAATCACTTCGAAATTATATCATTGTAATATAGGCCTATATGCATGTGTTACGAACCCCGTCTTTAAAATATTGTAATATTTTTTTATTTGTTTTCATGCTAACCAGGTCTCTGGCTGACTTACATTTTTTCTCCGTGTACGTGACAGACTGGAATTCAGTCGCGTGTTCTCGAGGCTTCTGTGTTTATGAGTTCGTGACATTGTACATAGAGCGTATATTCTGGAAAGATGTACCCAAATTGTAAACATGTTTACGAACAAACCATCCAAAATTTTCTTTACGTTAGGCTATAAATATGAGCGACGAAGTTGTCCAAGTCGCAGACATTTTGGTACGTCCAGTGTGAAAGCAGTTGTTTTACTTGCCTCGATTCAAATCATTTTTGCTCTGATCTACTTAGAAGGATTTTTGTGGGATTTTGGAGGTATTGGCTTGCTCGCCATTAGACAGTTTTGTCATTTTGTGCTCCATTTTTCCGTACGTAGCACTTGTGGTTCTTAGAGCTTGTGTTTCGCCATTGCTATTTTGTTGGAGACGTTCGTTTGGAGCTTGTATCGCTCATTGTCTCTTTGAGCGATTACCTACATTTCATCCCAGTTTACCCTGAAAGTGAGTTTGTGTATATATCCCAGGGGTGAAACATACATCGCCAGCTCGGCATTACGGACGCTATTGCCAACCCATCTGCCCAGGAAATTTGCACCTTGCCGGGGAGTTGTATATCTACCATCGTCGGCGTACCGGGCCCTCTGCTGTTTGTCACTACAGGACTTGTCAACTTTCAATTCGAGAATTCCGAAGCAGTGTGGATTCTATATTTACGTGGACTAACACTGCCCTTGGAAGCCGGAATAGTACATCCGGATTTGGGACGCTAACATCTGTAAGAAACTATATATATTTTTGTATTATCTGTATTGTTTTGTATATAATTGTCAGTTGTACCATTTGTCTATTTTCTTCAAATATAAGTATTCAGCTTAGTCCAGCGTCTTCGTGTTTCTTTGATCTTATGTAAGGTCTATCGCTGTCTGAGAGTTGGACAAGCCGTTTGTTTATCGATTTTCCTCTCCGATAGTGGTACCCTTACACATGTGTTAGACATTTATGCTTAATATTTAAATATATGTATATATTTATTAAATATGCTTGTTTGAAGTTTAATCAGCATTAAACGCGTTGGGCGTTGGTCATTTTACAGTCTCTACCAGCCGTCAACGAAAATGAGATTCCCGGGTGAATAAACGCAAGGGTGTCAAACGCATATAGGCCTACTTTAAGTTTTAAGAGGTCATCGTACCCTAGCACATAAATAACAACTAACTAGGTAAAGACAAGGGCTCTGAAATGACCATCACATTACCGTTATTGGCAATATGCTTTTGCAAGCTCAGCACATCCCAAAGGGATACTCAGACTGGCTGAATTATTCAACCTTGGAATTGATGGCCACCTTTATTAACACCACATTGGCTGATAAGAACCATGCAGCGTTCAGCAGCTTCTGGGGAATATCTTTGGACGCTAAGCCGAAGCAGCGCACATCGTTTTTATACTCCAGTGTGACTAATTTGAAAGGTAATTACCTCATACTTGAAGGTTTTAGTCGAGGATTGTGTTAAAATCGAGATAATTGCTTTGTGGGTGCAAAACGATTGCTGTCGGAATCTGTCAGCTGTCATATCCGGCCAGGTTTCTCGAAGCATAGATGTTATCACTTCTCGCTCGTAAACAATGTCCAGATACATGTATCAAACGAACTAAAGAGCTGGGATAGAGGTAAATCTATTCCAACCCTTATGCCTGGTCTGTCTATAAGCCATGTGACTGTGTCTCTTTCAGGGACCATATTTAGCTACAATAGTCTATTGTGTTGAGATCAAATGAAAAATACAAGTTCAATCTTATTAAAGAAAAACACTAAATTGATAATTTTTTTGGTGCTCGCCTGATGAAAAAAAATGCAGAATAGCTTGACCCTCAAGCAAAGTACAAACCCACACTCGACAAGCAAACAACTCACCTCTCCCCCGCACACTTCCTTCACATTGATTTCCATATTTTCACCCTGCATAAACAATAGTTTACGCCCTCCACGATGTGCTGGCGTAAACTACATTTGACCTTCAGATTGCTAACAAGGTAACATATTCTACGATTAAAATGCAACATTTTATCAGTCCTGTGTAATCAATAATCAATATAGCCCTCACACGTACATTTGACATCGAGATCTCTTCATCGTGTGGCTATAGACTGTAATCACAATGTTTATGTTTATATACATGCTAAAGCCTGATTGGTTTGATTTTATTGTTATGTTATTTTTTTATTGTTGTATAAAAATTATGTAAAGGCATTCCGTTGTCAATATATATTTGACGGCAAGGTCTATCTCGATTATGTACACATACGTAAGCTTCAAAGATTTTACTGTCATCGACAATAATACCAGATGAAAAAGTTCCCATTTCTCATGAGTCTTGGCAGGCAACCATTGCTTGAATCGGCCATGCCTCAGGCTTTAACCAATAAACCGGGATAACTGAAAGGTGCCGTGACCAAGCTTGTAGGTTATCACATACTGCCTTGATCTGAGGCGCCATAGTGGGATACAGTGATTGCTAAGCGAAATCCCACTACTCCATCAACTTGAACTTTGTTGACATGCGAATACGTGTAGGTCTATATCCACGGTAGCGCAGCGTAATGACCCAAAAACCTCTCACGAATGTGGTCGCTGTGAGTTCAAGTTCATCCAGCCATACGTGGCAAGTTCTGTCAGCAACCTGCGGATGTTCGGGCTATACCCGACTTCCTCTCACAATATTGCTGGTCGCTGTCGTATAAGTGAAATATTTTTTTAGCACGGCGTGAAACGACAATCCAAAAAATAAACACGCTAATAATGTGCCGTTAAAGCGTAATTTCACCTTCACATAAATTCAACGTGGAATAGTGCAATGTAATCATTCTGAAAATCAATACGACAGGGGTGTGTGTATGTAAGTATGTGTGCTTGGGTTTTCGTCATAATTACCCATTTTTCGGTCATATGAGCACGAGCAGTCCTTAAAATGCAGGCTAATTGTGTTTCCTTGTTGCAGTCCATGTCCCCATTGCTGAAGATGGCAGGGAAATACCCAGACTGAGCATTGTGCCGGCGAGTAGAGCCAACCACAACTGATTCATCCTACTACGAATTCATCCTGCAGCCTCATACACTTCCAGAAACGGCTTAACTTAGATTCTCATAGTATGGTTATCTCTAACATGGTTTTAACATTATTCGAACTTGTCAGAAAAGAGGAACCAAGGGTCTCAATCTCTGGAGCTGTGTTACTGGAAATTTAGAGTAATCTCCCTTCTCTGTTGTTGCAAGTAGTTCAGGTCACGCGATCAGATCAATACTGCCATGGAGTAAGCCATTGAAACTTTGATTTAGTTTCGCAGGTTAAGCCATTAGCTGTGATTACTGGAGAAATTCGCATTAAGATATGGTGCTTATAAGGCATTGTCTTGCAAGATGTAACACTTGATAATGCTTCTAATTATTTGCTCACCGTCATGTTTGTACATAGTCACAGTACTCCTATACAGAGGATTACTCACGAAGTATAATAACTTGTTCAGTTGCAAAACGTATTTTCATTTGTTGATTATCTAATTTGTTAAATTTTGGTGACATGGCCTAGGAGATATTGCAACGATGAAAATATTTGCTCACCGTCATGTTTGTACATAGTCACAGTACTCCTATACAGAGGATTACTCACGAAGTATAATAACTTGTTCAGTTGCAAAACGTATTTTCATTTGTTGATTATCTAATTTGTTAAATTTTGGTGACATGGCCTAGGAGATATTGCAACGATGAAAAGAAGTGCTCGATGGTCGCGAACATTTTAAGTGAATTATTTCCCATGTTTGTTGTATTTATATAGTGACATTCTTTAGTAGTATTTAAATAGAACGCTGTTCTAACGGTTTCACAGTTTGCTGTATGATTGAACAGCAGCACATGTATACATTTATTCTTAGAGATTTCTCTTTTCCTTTAATGACTACTCACTCTGACGGATTTATGAACTATCAGAAAAGATATGAAACCTAATTATTTAATATTAGCTATGTTCAAAGTCATTCCGTGGAATTCCATTCTCTCTGTCTCTGACCATTGTGATAGTCAGGCAACAATGAGAGATCATGACCACCAGTGGCTGCGCAGTACCGTAATTATAATGAACTGTCACTCACTGAGGCGGTTTACTCTGGTTAAAATGTCAGTATCCGGAGACATATTATCTGCAGGATTGATCCAGTTTCAATAATAGTAGCCCACTGACATTAAACATTGGTATACTGTTATATTGGTTAGAGACCAATAATTTTGAGGATATACATTTGCCGACACAGTCAAAATGTGTCAAGGTGACTCTTTTTAACCATTGGATTCTTGTTCCTTTGTGTCCTTTTTCAGAGTACGATTTGATTAGTTTACAAAACAAGAACAGGATTGAGCAATACGGGCGTCCTTAGCTGAGGGGGTTAGCGTACCAGCGCTGCTTACCGACTCAGGTGCCCCTCGCCAATGCAGTCGCTGGGAGTTCAAGTCCAGTTCATGTTGGCTTCCTCTCAGACCGTACGTCGGAAGGTCTGCCAGCAAACCGCAGTTTGTGGTTGTGGGTTTTCCTCGAGCTCTGCGCGGTTTCCTCCCACCATTATGCTGGCCGCCGTTGTATAAGTTATATATTCTTGAGTACGGCGTAAAACATTAATCAAATAAATAAGTAAATAAGGATATATATCGGCCGACACAGTTGTATGGTGTCAGGGTGACTCTTTTTAATCACTGGCTCCTTTTCATTGTGTATTATTTTCCGTCTGCGTAGTTTTGCTCGAACAGTGGAGCACGATTAGATTAGTTTATAAAACCAGAACAGCACTGAGCAATAATCTCTAATATCGATAATACCGTTTATAGTATTTAGCAAGTAACCGGAACTTCCCTACTACTGATGCAGTTCGGACCACAGACCAATTACATCCAATCAAGGTAATTGGCGACTTAGTCAATCTTCTGCTAATTCCCAACATTACGAAAAATATCTTTGTCTAGGAAGGTAGTGTTTTTTTGGTTTTTTGTTTTGTTTTGTTTGTTTTGGTTTTTTTTTTTTTTTTCGTTTTTCAATCTTTGATCATCTAGATCATAAAAAATAAATAAAAGCATTTTACTGTCACCGGATGTGTGAATGTCGGTTTTAAAAGCGCTTTTATTTGCAATGATATGAACTTCAGTTTTCAATACAATCAGACTCCCTTCTGAGCACTGAGGGCAAGATTACGCAGTCTCAGAATTGAAGATAAAAACTAACGAACCGAAAACATGCTGTTCTGTGACTTAAAAAGCCGATGTACTTAAGGTTGTTTCACGACAGAAGTGTCCCCCGAGGGTTATCATAGCAATAACCCCGTAACTGGCTTGGGAAACCCGAACATGAAGGTAATCGAGGACGTATTGCTTGTCCAAACTCTTCCCTATGCAGGGACCGGACCCCACGATCCTCAACAAGCCCCATCTTAATACTATTTACATAACTGATTGCATTTGTGTCTGAGATGCCGTCCTGACTCCCGGTTTTAGCGAAGCAGTCCGGTGTGGTTAGTTTATCTACTACTTTTCAGTGAAGGAGAAAATAAGGTCTCGGTAGCGAAAATGCCCTAATACTAAATAACAAAAATCATTTTGACACATGGCGCTAGCTCGTAAAGCATTTATGAGTCTGGCTTCCAGTGCTCGTCAGTTGTTCAAGGCTATTGATATACGGTAATAAAAAGTACAAAACATGATTCGCAGTTGTCGGAGCATTTCATCTGTTCCTCCTCGCCAATAATAGTGATCTTTAGGTTATATAAAAATGAGCCAAAACACGTCCACACAACATTTTATGCGAACAGTACGATAGACATGTGTATAGATACGTAATCTCCAGACAGCCGTCATGGAGAGATAAATGACGACATGTTTTCGTAAGATTAAGGTACATATTGACCAGCGTCCAGCCTCGTAAAATTAGACTTATTCCACAGAGGATGGATAAGATCTCGCTGACCCCTGAAAGTCCATGAAGAAAATTCCGGAATTGTCCATAGACAAATACCTGTGTATCTTGATTAATGGCACATTACCGATGCCATATGTGTGTTTGTAGTGATTCTTGGCAAGCTCTTGCATGCGGCTTAGAAATGTTGCCTAGTGTGACTGTGGCTTGCTTGGGAACTTAACACTGGAGTAGGTTTGGGGATATTCTTCATGAAATAACAGTCTTGTCGCAGAGTAAAACCCTCGCTGTACGTTGTCACGATTTGTATAATATGCCTGTGGCCATGGTTTATTGCCTGTCATTCATGAAAACGGCCTTGATATCGCACGATAAAGGGCTGAAAAATAAAACATTCATTATGCGCATTATTTATCGTTAGAACTAAAAATACGACATGGCTAAAACAAGGGCCACAAGCACATGTGATGGACAGAAGTATCTGTTCCAGCGCAAGGGTGACTAGGGTCGAGGCACAATTTACCATTTTTCTCTTGTAATTCATGTATTACGTTACTAGTCTCCGATAAAGTCGCCATCGCAAAAGTAGGAAGGAACAAATGACTGGAGAGCTTTCGTCCTAAATACGCTATAGGCGGGAAAGCTCTCTCAAAGATCTATATGTTTGGGATGTGAGTAATCTGCACTTGCTGACTGTCCAGTCTGGTCAGTTATGCTTATAAGAAAACGTGATCCACTGACAGCTGGCTCTCAGACTTATGGGAAAGTGAAAGTCACAGAAAAACAGTTCGAGCTATTTTCTGCACACAGACAGAGCTATAAGGGCACAACTTGTAGTAAAGAAGTCACTAGGACCACATCCCGTATTATTGGCTCTTTGGATCGAGTAAGCGTCTGGTACCGGTACCTTGGTAAGTTGATAACGCTCTCTGACAGCTTGTACATTACCAAATACCAGCGAGATGAACACGTAACGGTGGAGTGTCATAGCTGTGAAAAGCCGAATGACAGGGGAATGTCAGATTTAAATGTTCAGGGTGTTGGCGTGAACTCCTCATGATGGGCGTGATGACCAGGTGTATAACCAGGGATTCAGCCCAGATGAAAAGGGCGTGTAATTGAAATTTCCTCCTATATCCCATTACCGTCTATCATTAAAAAGCCGCTTACATGTCGATTCTTCACGCACTCGTCGTGATGCAGTTTTATTGAAAGAGAGAAAACGCCAGAATCCCATCAGGATAATTTTTATTCATTGATATTTTATATATTTTTTATTGATTTATTCGTCTGATTGGTGTTTCACGCAGTACTCTAGAATACCGGAATACAAGAATATTTCACCTTTACACTGGCAGTTAGCATTATGGTGGGAGGAAACCGGATATTTTTTTAGTTTTGCTGACGTTACCGATGATTCAATCATCAGTCACACCGAATCGTACGATATCTGGATCGTGTGATTGATGACCACTTTACTGAGTTACGACCTGTCGACACTGTTTGCTACGATCTCCCTTAAACTCTCAGCCACAACAGGCCAGAGGTCTTTTTATACGACCAGGCCGCAGTCGAAAATTGTTGGAATGTTGGCCAGGTCGTAGAGAGAGCGCCAGACAAGTCGCTGATGTCGACGTCCCGTCGCACCAAGATTGATGATCAGACTCATAACACCTGACCTGCGATTCCAATTCGTAAAAGTTTGTATAAAGATCTTGAATAGTGACAAGGGGAGCATTATCACTTCTTATGGTCATTTCGGTCTTTCATGCTTTGACAAATTAAGCAGAGGTACTGTCAAAAACTAAAGTGAGGCCATAATGCACCGCTTCGTTCAAATTATTTTATGATGGCATGAAGCGATGTGATGATAGAACAAAGCAATAACGCAAAGCGTTGACCTGAAACCATGGTCATCGTTTTATGACACTGAATAAGGAGGGAAAGTATATAGCAAATTGAAGTATGGTAATGCATTAGACCTAATTATCCGTACAATTACAATGAAAGTAGATAATACAGTACTGTGAAGACTAAGTGCCAGTTATATTTCAAGTTGTTACAAGACACGTTAACCCATGTGCTATGTGATTACGGACAGATCAGTATCTTCGTGAAGATTCGTTATGAGCTCTATAAATATACTTATTCCCGAACTAGTCACAATCATCATGTGTTAAGCAAAATGTCACAGCTCTCCACATGTAAGGAATGAACATGGTTTAAATCCAGATGAGGTGACGACACATACTGGTGTGACACGATTAATTATTATGTATGCTGACATCTGTCTTTGGCGCAGGCGCAATAAATTGAGTGAGCAGAAGGGTACGAACAAGTAGCACATGTGTTGTATTATTTCTCTCGCCGAAAAGACAATCTTGCGCCGCCTTAAAAAGGATTCGACATTTGGTGGAACACGTGCGCGTTTTGGACGAGAAAATCGAAAATTCTGAAGACTATATATACATTTACAGAAACGACATTGTCTGTGAAACGTAGGCTAACCCTTTTCCTACCATAATCGGTCCAAATTCGAATATATAGTTTAACATTTTGTGCCGAGTAGATGATCACAAATCGTCATTTGCAAGGGTCATGTTTGACATACGGACGGAGATAACGATGGCGATTACGAGTCAGCGGCGGACATTGTCATTCGACTGATATGCATGGGTTCAACATCTGCCTTCGAAATTGTGGTTTTGACAAGTTTGACACAAGTTTGTCGCGTAAGACTGCATTCGGGTAACTCCCAAAAGAACAGGTCTCAGCCATCTTTTTCAATCGAATGATGAGGTTCTCTGTCTTTTTGAATATCAAATGTGCTTGGGTTCTCGACATTTATTGGTTCAGGTTACAAATGACAAATCACAGACGGCAACATGGACATGAGCAGCCATGTCGGTTTTACGAGCCGATATATGACTTCCTCAATTATAAGTGCGCACTGCATGCTGAAAAACGCCAAATGCGAATCATAACGATAGATTGCACACACCTGAATTATGTTTCAAAATCAGCCTTCACGGAGCCGGGGGGGGGGGGGAAGAGATGTTACAATGGGGGAAATCTAGCCCAGGCAAATCCACAAAGTATAAGACAGTGACATCTACTGAACACGTAAGCAACACTGAAAAGAAAAACACTGACTGAAACTATTGCTCTAGTGAATCCAGACAAGAGGATATTAATGGTGAATCTGGTCGATAAAGAAATGTAGGCTCTTCTCGCGGAACAAAATTCATAATCGTTATTATTGGTAAACGTGGATGGGAAGTGGATGTTGACACTGAAGCACCTAGGACACAAAAATGAAAAGAAATGTCAGATTTCTACACGTAGTTCAGTCGCACGAGTTACTTGAGAAGTGCTTTAAAACAGTAAGCGAACTATCCAAATCATGATTCAGGCCACCAACCAATAACCCTGTATCCCAATGTAAATTCCCAAAGAAGTTATTGAAGACAATTAGCACCAAATCTCTTATATATAATTTGCATCGGAACGTAGTTACCTAAAAGTAGAATTAGTTAGCAGTTTCCAGTTGTGTCGGAAACGAACCGAAACGCCAAATCGCTGCTACGCAACACTTTATGTTTGAACACAGAAAGGTATATTTTAGTGGAATGAAGAAAGAGAAGGTATAAAAGTATCTCAGCTAGGTTTATATTGAAACTGTTCATAAAAACACAGCGACGATAATAAAACTATATCCTCATAGCGAAATTGGATGTATATTAGCAAAGCATATATTACAAGCTTATATTACAAGCTGATCCATGTAGGCACAACACATCAAAACCAGCATAGGTTGACCATCATTTCTTTAACTGCAGGTTTAACAGATGGGGGTGAGGTAATGGCGAGAGAGTCACCATGGTTTCGGGTATAAGTGCGTCGAGGGCGATCCGCCAATATCAAAGTGTCTACCACTCCCCACCTCGGTAAAATTCATATATGTGTGTTTCAAATGAGTACATATTCACAATCAAAATTTATCATAAGCCTTGCCCGCCTCTGCATGCCCCAAGGGTATTATTATCAGCCTACAGCCCATATAAAGCCCAAGATGACACAAGATGACTCGCATAAAATGTCAGAAATGGACTGGATTCTGTGTGTCTGCAAAGGGCTGCAATGCTTTAACACAGCCACCTGGGTGGGTTTGGTCGTTTGTCATGCGCCTCAAGACAGCTATTTGGTTTATTGGTTGAATTGCGCATGTGCAACTTATAGATTACACAGCTTTAACTCCAACAATAGTTCAATACCCAACGCAGTGATACTTTAAGAACAAAACTAAACAGAACCTCATGGAAACATCTTTTATTTAACGAAAACTTTATATTAACGTCGGCAAAGTTGTTAATTGATCTGTTACCTTCGCATTTTGATGAAATTGGTTATGCACGACTTCAGAAATACCATTAGATGAAAGTACCACATACATAATTTATAACGACTTTGATCCTTGTCCTTCAGAGCGCGGTATTGGTTTCTGGTATCAAGTACTGTGTCGCTAGAAAGTCGTTATATTCTTTTCAGTATTTGCTCATGCAAAATTAACAGCTGTGCTACAAAGCGTGGCAATGAGTCCACTCCGTTTTGAAAATAAGATACAGCCACGAATCATATTCCTGCGTTACAAGTTTAGTCAGGTTGTCAGAATAGCGTCACGATGAGGTGTGTTTTTCTTAAAAGGCTTACCAAATATCCTTACCACACATTAAAGCAAGTTACACACATATCATTTTATTTTCCAATGAGGTTGCAAACTATGCCACTCCCGCCAACAAACTGCACTGAAATAGGGAAATATAATCCTGAAAATTTCCCATTCCGCTGGTGGAATTGACACTTTGTTTTTTGATCGACAGAAAATCATTTCCTCTTCCCCGCCCCTCACATTCTGAAAGAACTAATAAAACCTGATGTTGAATAAAGGGATCAAGCCAGTTTGCTGGAAACCTTGCTGATTTTGTAATGTTTTTATCAGTTGCCTTTCCCACCATTTGAACTCTCAGCATATGGAAGGTAAGAAAAGCTATGCATGCAGGAGATCAAAAAGGAGTAAGGTTGATCACGTTGTTACGCATCGATACTGGATTATAAAATCAGATAAAATCTGCAAATAGCACGAAAAAGGCAATGTATCACTCCAAACCGTGCTATATAACATATATATTTCGTCGCGTCTTGAGTTCCGCACCCGTGTAATCAATTTTTATTCAATGTAATATGAACACGTCTGGTGTATAAAGCAGAGAGGAAATCTTTTGCTTGTCATATCTAGCATCACGACATCACTCGAAAAGAAAAACAGCAATTACGTATTACAGAGCATCGTGATTTGCCGGTCTCTCGTTGGTTGATGCACGCTGCGAGTTCGTTTTTCGTCAGCTGTGATATATCCATTAATCACGACGTTCATCTCTACGGTATACCGTATATTTCTGAGTTGTGAGAAGGTCCGAACCGATTCAATAACTCCTTAATCTGGTCATACAACACAGGTAAGTCGAGAAGTACCAGTCCTCCAAACACCAACGCCATTGTAGCCGTTCCAATATACCCAATAGCATTAGCAACAGGTCGATCCTCAAAAACGCTGACGTGTTTACGTCGGTTGGTCGAAGTGTTGGTCTTGTTTATGCGCATGTCCTGAATAACGCTGGCCATAAATACAGACGACTCTTGTTTCGAGACCTCCGATGGCGTTGAGCAGGGACAGAAGCATGTAGAGAGATATGCTGTGTGCGGGAGGGTCACGGTGTTGTCTACAACAAAAGAAGAAGCGTGTTAAATCGGCGCCGAACACGCATACACATTTACGCATACCAGTGTCCCCATTCTCACTTGGATTAAATAAATGAATATTAATTTACATGCTCGCAAGGTTCTTTTTATTCTGCTTCCAAAAAATAGAGAAAGACTCATTGCGGGATTTATATAATATTGTTCAACCAACAAAGAAAAACGTCAGAACATGTGAAAAACACACTATCAGTTCCTTAAACTCTAAACACCTTGAGAGACATTGATGCTTAGCCTAGCCAACATCTAAACGTCAACCCTCCCACGCCCTGGCCACGGAGACTCACAATAAACACAAGGCAATATGGAAGCAAATCACGTTGTGCGTACCCTACCGTTTCCATCGTCACCATGCGGAATTGCCGTCAGTGCAGTTTGCTCTCCAGAGCCTGGTGTTACAATTGTCACGGTAGAAAGGGTGATCCATTCATCTGATGTTGCTGTTGTCGTATTTGACACTGATGTTGTGATGGTGGAGATGGGTGCTGGTGTAGCAGGCCTAGTCTCCTCAGCAGTTGTTGAGGACGTAGGAGTTACATCATCTGCTGGTCTTGTTGTGATAGTAGGGTTGGACACTGACGTAGAGGGTCCATCCTCCTCAGCAGTTGAGGGTACGGGAGTTCCGTCTTCGGCTGGTCTTGTTGACGTGTTGCCGATTGACGAGATCTCAGATCTTGTGTCCGCCGGTGATGACGTTGAGGAGGGAAGCTGAACAGGATCTTCGTGTCGGTAACATGGTCGATGAATAATCCTGCTGTCATCCCTCAGCTCGTCGGGGAAGGCGCCTACGTTTAACCGACCTGTTAAAGATTGACTGATTGATTGATTGATTGATCGATTTATTTTCCCTTATACGACGGCTGTCAAGTTTATGACTGGAGGAAAACCAGGTTGGCCAGAAAATACCACTGATCTTACCCCGATCAGCCTCTGTGCTTAATTTATTTAATTATTTGATTACTGTTTTACGCCGTATCCAAGAATATTTCACTTATACGACGCCGGCCAGCATTATGATGGGAGGAAACCGGGCAGAGCCCGGGAGAAACCCACGACCATCCGCAGGTTGCTGGCAGTCCTTCCCACGTACGGCCGGGGAGGAAGCCAACATGAGGTGGACTAGAACTCACAGCGACAGCATTGTTGGGAGGCTTCGGGTCATTGCGCCGCGTTAGCGCGCTATCCGACCTCTATGCTTAAAGCCTCAGTAGAAAACGCGACTTCATTCGTTCAGAGCTGATGGATCAGTGCCTTAAAGGGAAAGAAAACACACAAAGGTCAAAGATTTCTTACAAATCCATTCATAACAATTTCGGTAAAGTCACTGGCGTATATACAAACATTGAAATTAAACAACGCCAGAAAACATGGTTTCCATCGCTTAGATATTCAGGTTTTTTTATATGGTTGAAGGAGAACAACTTGCTTAATATCTTACCTACAAAACACACTTTGCGGTAGAGAAACGTGTTACGATAATCACGCTCGTCACTGAGGTCAGCGACAGCAGTCGGTGAGTTGCTGTGGTAAAGGAGGCAGATCTTGCTGCGGATGTTATACGCCGCCGCCCAGCATTCCTGGCCAGATCTCACAACTCGGCTACACCTACTTGTGCAATTGTGGCTTACTTTGTCGCCAGTATATGTTATTGTCTCGTACTTGTCGGGGCGTCGTTGATCCAAGTACACATTACTTTTTCTCGTGTAGTGGCAATTACCTTTAAACAACACACATTCGAAAAAAGTCATAACATTGCGTTGCAAAAATTGTTTGTCCGTTGGCAAATGCATTGAAGCAAACTGACTCGTGGACTTTCTACTTGGTCCATATTCAAGCCTGGTTCGGATCATACTATAGACTTTAAAAATGGTACTTTTGCTGCCTCCCTTGGGTCTCAGCATTGAAAGGTTAGAACAAAGAAACAAAGGGTGTCAGTATAATGTGCCTGGGAGGGGTTTCATCTCTGGTGTCTTCGGAATGATGTTCCAATGGTTGGCAGCACTTTGGCGGCAGGGGCTAGCCCTGCCACAAGAAGGCATACTACATGCACACCCCAGCAGAACTCCTGGTGTCGCATGACTGGAACATTGTTAAATACGACATAAACCCTCAGGCACTCACTCACTTACTCTCGTTGCTTTGCAACACACTGAAACTATAATGCAAACCTTGAACACAACTTGCCTAAGTATGGGCATAGCTTAGGATAGTTTTATGAATATCGTGTCATGACTGGTCTTTTAAAAGACCATTTGTCCATAGCGTATTTGTAGCCCCCAAAAAGTCGGTGTTATATATATATATATTGCGGCTTTGTAGTTTTGTAACTGACCATGGTTGAAATCTCTGTATAATCACAGAGTGAAATCAGTGCAAACAATCGTCATGGGGTATTGAGGCAGGGATTTAGTCCATAGTTAGCTAGATTTTCGTATTTCTAATTTTTCATAAAAAATGACACATGAATTTATATGCGTCAATTGTTACAGATGGTGTGGCCAACTGAAAATAACTCACTCTTCATTTCGTTCGATTTGATTCAGTTTTGCTTAGAGAGTTCGAAGACCAGACTTACTGAGGAAGGTAGTTGTGTCTGAACACATAATTTGCGCTGAGCTAGCACACCAGCGCGGCGTAATGATCCAGGCGCCTTTCACTAATGGTCGCTGTGAGTTGAAGTCCAGCTCATGCTGGCTCCCTCACCTGCTGCCAGCATCTTGCGAATTGTCGTGGGCTTCCGCCGAATTTTGTCCGGTTTCCTCCCATCATAATGCAGGCCGCCATCCGTATGTGAAATGTTCGTAAAACACCAATCAAATAAGTAAATGAACTGTTGTGAACTCTGTCCTTGAAATACTGTATTATATCTTCATTTGTTCTGCGTTAACTGGATCAGTGCCTGACCTACATTTAGACAACTGTATACGTATTACCCTGCACTGGAAATCAGTTGCACGTTCTCAAGGCTTCTGTTTATGTGTTTATGAGTTTCGTGTCATTGTACATAGAGTGTGCATTCTGTGTTGTAAACATGTTTACCATCAAACCATCCAGAACTTTCTTTACCTTAGTCTATAAATATGAGCGACGAAGATGTAAAGCTGGCAGTCATATTTACTCAAGTCCACTGAATAGGAATTTTGCTGGATTGTTATTGGAGATTAGGCAATCACGCCATTTGACGTCAGTTTGTAGCGCTTCGTGAGTTTTTGTTTCGCCATTCGCTCCGAGCTACGCTATCGTCTACCTGTCCGCCCTGGGAAGTACATCTGGGCGGGGCGTTGGATATAAACCATCGTCGGCGTGCCGCACCGTTCCTCACTTGGAGGCCAGTGTCATCATTCGGTTCAAGAGTTCGCATGAACTGTGAATTTCAATTTACGTGGATTTACTCGCCTATGGAAGATATTCCATCAAGATTTGGACGGTAATCGGTTAGAAACTATATATTTTGTGACTACTTTTATTGTTCTTGTAAAATATTGCAAGTTGTACTGTACGTTTATTTGGTTTAATGATATGTAATGGTGTTTCCTTGTTTGATCTGGTGAAAGGCCTATCGCTGAGAATTGAACAAGCCATTTGATTTCCTCTCCGATAGTGGTACCCTTACAGAATTATCTTGTATTTATCTAGATGTCCATATGGTTGTGCAGTGGACCGACTTCAGGATCGATTCTGGCATCTCCAACGGGTAACGTGTAATACGTCTCGACCAATGAACTGCCATAACGGAGGCGCTGTTAGGACCAATCACAGCACCAGTTCTATTTACGCAGGGCAACATCGATTTAGAAAAAATATGTGAATGAGAGACTTCATTGAATGACTTAGTCATGATTGAGCTCTAATTTTGGGTCGAACTTGCTCAAGCGTTATAAGCATTCAACGCATCCCCTGTAGCTGAGATAAAAAGGTAATAAGATAAACTTATTAAACAGAATTATTACCTTCCAAAGACTCACAAACGAAGTTCAGTTTTTCGTCGCATACCTCCCTTGACCAATACCCAGTGTTGATATTGGCCGAGGTACACGCACCACTGTCGTCAGTATTAGCCTCGGTCACCCTCCAGTTTTTGTAATTATCGGCAGCCTCACACTGACCCGACCAAGTGTTAGGGTTAGCGTCCCCTGTCTGTTGAAACAGCCCGATCCAATACGACCCAGGTCTGAAAACAACGCATTTCTAGTGAAAACTTGGATTCATTCTATATTAATCCAGTTATTTTTGAAGATTACAGACTTCCAAACTTGAAATAAAATGCTTCTTGTGGGAGTGCTGAGTTTCCAAAGTGTGAGCATTTATGTGAGTTTATGATCGGAAATAATCGGATCTCCTGTCAGTGACAGGCAATTTAGTCTACCAGTTAAATCTTGGTTAGAAAATTTCGTTGTAAGCAGAATGTGAAGAAGTCACTATGGTGAAGGCAAGACCAGTAAAACTTAAAGTAGCCATCACCACTGTCCAGTTGAGACAATATGTGACCCGTTATTAAGTATTAATTAATATATTTCACCTATATTTAATTAAGAGAAATCAAATCCAAGGAAAATCAATCAAGGATTTTAAAGCATGATCTCAGTGTGATAATTATGCTGAGCTTAAAAGTTTCCAGTTAGGAGTAAAGAGCAACCGGCTGACATTAAAGAGACAATATCTGAGATTAATCTTTAATCTCACCTTTTTAATCTCTATAATATCTACGGTTTGGGGCTATTTCCACAATGCCTTTTAACAATTACCATACGATCAATCCCGCACTACTTAATTTACTTGCTTAGTAGTAACACTCAATAACCTAAAATTCATTCAGAGACGCTGACGTAAGTTGAACATGTGTTGCATCGACTGAATATGTATAAAATAAAACCCATGTTAATCCGTATTTTTCAATCGATGATATTAAACCCCAAGAAATAAAAGAAAACAAAGACAACGTTCATTCTATTTTTAAAGTATTTTGCCTTACTTTTCTAAAACTGATATGAATTTCTTCCCATCTAGACATTCAAAAGCGTGCGATAATCAAGTTTTGACTGCCGCATTCTAAATCTTAAACCACTGCCCACCTGGCTTTGTTTATGTAAGAAAATTTCGCTTCGCATACGGGTCTCATGGATAAATGTATGAGTGATGGGGTCATCTTGGACCACACTTTGTATCGCCCATCTTTTAGGCAGTCGAAACCCAACCATTTTAACAGATTTGTTCTGTTTTAAACGGGTATTGGGGTGCTAATAATTTTCCGCAAATACATGTGTGAATGTTGTGATTCTCAACATTCCGTGAACTTATTATACAGAAAAAAGTTGGACCAAGTAGTACATTCATATAAATATACATTATTTATTTTACTTCTTGATTCTGTGCAGGTGTTTACTGTTTCTTTTCAACATTTACTTGCTAGCTGACATTATTTTTAGACATTCCCTGTGAGTGGAAGCCAAGCTCATGCTGGCTTCTACTCCGGCCGTGTGGGGAATGGTCCGCCAGCAACCTGCGGATGGTCGTGGGTTTCCACCGTGCTCTGCCCGGTTTCTTCCCACTGTAATGCTGGGCGCCGTCGCCGAAGTATTCTTGACTACAAAAAAAAATAAATAAATAAATATTTTTTTAGACTATTGTTAGTCATAAAATGGATAGAGATAAAAGTTCAAAACGATCTCACCCCATTTTCCACTCGTTGTTTCCAAAAGCTTTCAGAACGCTGGTCACAGTCGATTTATTAACAAAAGCTAATCTGCCTCTATTTCTCCAACACACGTTCTTCGCGGTATTCCAGGACACCGGTGTTGTGTACAGGGTGAAAACCGTTTTATTAGTTGTAACGGCTAAGGAACAGCGAGCTGCATGAAGAAGAGGCATAGAGAAAAACTTCATCTTTCACTGTGAAAATACCATAAATTTTGGGGGGTTTGTCTCTTGTACTAGGATCTTCGAAGGTCAGTTTAATAGAGTGTTATCATATATCGTGTGCTTTGTGTGCTTTAGGATACACAAAACTCCACAAAAGCGTACCCGAAAATATGTAGCGCACCAGAAAAAATGTTGGATTTCACGAAAAGGCTTGTGCAATGCGCTCGCTGTGAGTTCAAGTCCAGTTCATGTTGGCTTCCTCTCCTGCCGTACGTGGGAAGGTTTGCCAGGAACCTGCGAATGGTCGTGGATTCCCCCGGGTTCCCGGGTGTCCCCCCACCATAATTCTGGCCGCCGCCGTATAAGTGAAATATTCTGGCATACAGCAATATTCTATTTCTATTCTATTTTACCTGTTTTAATCCTCTGCGTATTCATCCGACACGGCAAGAAAGCAAACAATACAAAACATAATTATCCTTGTCTCCTCCCCTCTTCAAGCCCCAACAAAATTGTGATTGAAGCACGTTGCCGACAAATCAATTTTTGTTTCCCAAATTCCTTATTATTTCCCATGCTGTTTATTTATTCACGTGACTTTATTGTCGTCTACGTCTCTCAGTTTTATTGACGGTCAAGATAAGCATCTCAGATATCCATCTACTTTGAAATCGCGTCGCGCAATGTCGAGTGATGTGAAGCGAGTGCGGTCGTGACAACGGCCCAATGCATGCATGCTGAGTTTCCATATCACAAAGGAATCTCAGCAGTGTAAGAGAATATTCTATTGTTCATCGGTTTGTTCTGCTACATACAGGATTGAATTTCAAATGAGAGAAATAAGCATCTCCACGAAATATCGTTCACCGTTGGAATTGGCATTGCTCTGCTTATACTTAAGAACATAGCTTGGAAACTGGACAAATGTACTTACCTGCCTGGACAGTGATAAGAACAATTATCATGTCTTTGATCACATTCCTGACCATCGTTAATCTCATTAACTGCACATACAGTGGACACGTATGACACCTGAGCTCACTGTTACACGTCTACCTCAAAGACGATTTGGCCCACTAATATTACTCGAAATATGCAAATCACAGCTCAGACCGTAAACCGGTAAACACTGTCATAAATTAGATTCTCAAAAGCCAGTTTCACTGATAAAAGCCAGGGAGTGCTTAGCCATAATTGCCCGACATATCACATGATGAGTAACCAGATCAAACATAATAGCTCGCTGGTTTCACTTCGGTTTAAGTCATTCAGTAGGCGTTATATTTTTTGTCTTCACCACTTGTCTACTGTCAGTGCTTCATGTATCCTGAAAGGGAGTAAGAATAGTCAGTTTTCGGTTGAGTTGGCAAGATAGTGCATCCGATATCCCTTTATTCTGGACATATAACAGTCTGTTGTGGAACGTCCATTAGCCTCCGTTATCGGCTTTGATTGACAGAGATCAAAAGACACGAACATGCTAAAATTTGCGTTACTCCGAAAGGGTGGAAGACCTGATGAGATATTTGGGTCATGTAGGTTTGTCAAGGGATTTTGACACAGCTCACCAGAAAGGCAGCTTGGTGACAAGTTTATGAGGTTTTATGACTAATTAATTGCCGTAATTTGTCCAAGCATTATAAGTTTGACAGTCTGTGGTAGCTCAATTTTGCCACACATGCACTTAAAATTGACATATGGCCACAGGGTAAACATTTATAGCATACTAATTTGGCATCTTGTCACAGTGTTATTCGGGAAGTAGTGATAATGTTTTCACCTTGATAGATAATTCGGTAAACGATATGGCGATAGTCATCATTACACTCATGTTAGATGAATAGTTAGGAGCCTAAACGATGTTGCCTTCCTTCGCACGGATGCCAGGCTCCGCTTTTGCATTGAGACAAATAATGGCTGACGAAATTTAGTGGATACCAATAGTCGTGGAAAGGTTGTTTCACAATCACCATATTTCGTAAAGAAAGGTGTGTTTCGTCGATTAACCTAACCAGTTAACTTACGAGATACATGTTGGAAAAGTTTTACATGAAATACACAATTGTTGAACTACTCAGAAATCTTCTCTCATTAAAGGATGATCCCAAACACTTTACAAGAAACACCTTAATAAAAACAAAAACACCGGAGAGAAAAGCCGTCCGGCAATTGACAAATACTCACTTTAGTCATACAGCATTGCATACATTTGAATGTCACTGGAATAACATAGGGGCCTACATGGATATGAAAATAGCTAAAAGGCATCGACCACGTGGTTTAAAAACGATAAATATATCCTAGTGTCTTGGTCATGTAAATTTGACGAAGTGGCAAATATAATCACGGTTTCGTTAAGTTCATGTCTTCACTTTGAGGTCCTAGTCATGAAATATTTTCGATTCTTTCAGAAACTCGAACGGAATATCCTACTATGAAATTAAGTACCGCCTTTACTGGGGCAGATCTAATTTTGCACTTGTATGATCTATGATCACGTGCACCAGTTCTCTTTCTCGATTGGTGCTTAAGGTCGGAGGTTGTGAGATACATTGCAAAAAAAGCCGCGGGTTTCTTGATTTCGGTAATTGTAAAGGTGAAATTTCTTACGCATCCAGTGTCCAGCCTTAGTCAAAAACAATAAATTAAGAACTTCTCCCTCGCAAAGGGATATCCTATTCTCAAAAGCATGATTATTCTGCATTTAACAGCTAGACAAAGAGTAACGGTACAGCAATGGTGAAGGTATGGAAATTTGTTATTTGCACTCTATATTCTGCCCTTCGTGGAAGGGATTAAATACATGTATGGAGCGACATCACTAAACTAGTGATAAATAGAGCGACAAAACTCCCCCTGTACAGCACAATCATTTATTCACAAGCTCTCGGAGAGAACTTACTCCTCTTCCGTAAAGTGGCAACTGCACGTGTTAAATGTCCTGTGTATGGTACAATATCCCAGTTAAGTGAATAAATGAATTTAGAAACTTTCTCTCACCCATAGGTCAAGAGGACATTTCAGTGTGCTTGGTATCTAGACAACAAATCATACTCCAGCAATTCTTTTTTGGAATGAATTGCCTATCCCACAAATGAGGAAGTGAAGCGTGGCATTTGTCTTTATTGTATGTCTAATGAATAAGACATATGCCGTTAGTTGAACCTAATCACCAGTATATGCTCATCAGCCATTCCTCTATTGACGAGAACAAAACATCTACTAGCACCTAACAAACCTATCAAATCCTCTGATTATTTAAATATGATCTGGTTTGAAGCTATTAGGAAGTACACGTACACGAAATACATATTATATTACACGTGTATTGTATTTGAAAGGCAACACATTGGTCGTTTGAAATGTGCATTAGACGTTTAGAAATAGGTTTGTTCCGCTCTGTTGCAACTACAAATAAAGAAACTGGGTGCCAGCCGTGAAAAATTCTTATCAGAAGCCCTAGTGACAGGCGTCTGTTTTCTTTGTTCCAGATGGTTCCCAGTGGTTAAAAGAAGTGACATGGCCTTTCTGGACCATATTCCACCCAGTGGGAATTAGAACGTTTCGCTCCCGAACTTGTCGGTACATAAGTATACCGAAACTATGATGTATGATGTATACAGGAAAGAACAAACGAATGCACGGCCTGGACCTACATGTTGTCGGTAGGGAAAAAAACCCTAATTTAACTTGGTTACCATCGACCCTTAATTGGACAGATGCTAGCAGTTAAAAAGAGAAAGAGACATTAGCAGTAACAGTTAACCCTCAGTCATTAACAAAATCTCGAGTGGCATGGATTATTTGCATCAAAACTTTTTTCGCTTTAAAGGTAAACTGCTTTTTCAATGGGCAGTTCTGAAGCCCTCATCATGTGTGTCTTCAAGACAAGCCAAACCTGCGAGGAGTTATGTATTATGTCGCCATCTACCATAATGGCAACAGAGAATCTGCACTGGAAACACTAACTGGTCTATATCGAGAATACAGCTGCATTGATCTCACTAAGTGGTCTACATCGAGGATAAATCTGCATTGAAAACACTAACTGGTCTACATCGAGAATACAGCTGCACTGACCACAATAACTGGTCTATATCGAGAATACAGCTGCACCGAATTCACTAACTGGTCTATACAGCTGTATCGAAAGACTAACTTGTCTATATCGATGTAATCATTAATGATGACTGCAGTTGACAACCGTAGTCATTATAGTACATTCATAGTTCAACAATTATAGGGTACTATACGAATGCATTTTAATCCGTGATAAAAGTTTCAGTGTAGCATTGAACACAAAAATTACTCGAAGGGATCGACTTTAATATTCACACACTCATGACGTCAGACTTAACCTTCCGGATATTTGTAGAAAGCAGTGGATTAATTTGCATAGCTGCTCTCATTGACACTGTTTTAAATTAAATTAACGCTACTTGGAATATGACCTAATTTTCATGACAAGAAATAGTCCTTTTTGATCTGTATTTCTTGATGGAATGAATTACCCGTTATTTATGTACCGCAACACTCAAGACTTTTTCATTAATGCAATAGCACTTATATTTATAAGGGAAGGACACCCTGCTATACCCGGGATAGACGGCAAAGTCTTCGCAAGTTACCGGCGAACCTAATTTCCCTTGCTGTTCATCAGTAACTCATTCACTCGTCTCTGGACGTTTTTGTTGTTTTTTTTTCTTTTTTTTTTTGCTTAAAGAGAAAGATCACACGAAAATGAGTTATTTCTGAGTGAAAAAAAAATTAAAAACTGAATCTGAAAATATCTTCACTGAATTTATTAGATTTTTCCAATCAGTCAAATGCAGTCAAATATTTTGATTTTATGGTGAGCTCTATGGACCCAAAGCAAAAATTTAATGACATAGGCCCCCTATTACCTTTTTAACACACAGGCAAATATTACAGGAGTACACTTCTCAAGAGCTTTATTCAGAGCTAAATATAAAATGTGTACAAAGTTGTGCCACGTCACAGGTGAACCACGTCATCAATATCAACCAAAACATCTGACTGCGTTTGGTTTGGTAAAAAAAATGTAGACAATTCAGTGACGATATTTTCAGATGCAGTTTTTAATGATTTTTTCATTCACCATATTTTCATTTTTGAGTGGTTTTTCACTCTAAAGAAAACAACACACTGAATTATTATCTTGCCTGCATGCTGTCCAAAATGTGTGTGACGTGCAGCAGTTAAGATAAGCTTCGTATGTGGCAACGGTCTACCAACCGCCAGATTAAGACGGGCATTATGGGCTTGTAATTGCATGACTGTATTCCATATAACTCCAGATAAGATTTAACACCTGCACAAAGAATGAAAGGAAGCAATTTCTTCATGCAGTATGAATATTTATTATGTACATTGTCTAATATTTATCACGACGAATATGTGTACACCCAATGTTCAAGGGTCCCACGCAATGCCTCTGCAGTAGGGTCAGTATGCCGATTATGCAAGAAGGTATAGCCAGACATATGTCTCTGAAGCAGTATTTGCCCTTTAGGCCGAGATTTCCATCATTTTCATCATTGTGTGCTACTGCCAGCTCAACATCAACGCCTGTATTTACTAAATGGAGGTCCCAGTGTACTTTCATGTATTTCTGCTCATCTCTGGTACAGGTAAGGTGATGATACTCAGGATGACTTCGAGTTCTTTGGGAAGGTGATTTATTTACTTCTTTTTTATTTGTTTGTTCTTTCTCATTTATTTGTTTGGCCTGTTACGGCATACTCAAGAATACTTCACTTATGCTATAGCGGGCAGCATTAGGGCGGGAGGAAACACGACAGAGTCCGGGGGGAAAGGCACGACTCTTCCCACGTACGATCGGTGAGGAAGTCAGCCAGAGCCGGACGTGAACTTACAGCGAACGAACATCCACAACATCAAATTCGCTCGTATCCGGTTAAATAAGACCATATGACATTTTCACCCGAAGTTTTTTCAGCTGCGACAAGCGTTTATATAGTTACTCTCTGTCTGTCTGTCGATCGGTTTGGTCGGTCGGTCTGTCCACCCATTAAATAATGAAAGTCCAAAATGCTTTTCACATGACCTCGTAGGTATAGGAAATAACCACTTGTTCTTCTAAGGGTATATAACAGTATCTGATATCTTACTAAACTTTATCATGTCGCCCAGTGACTTGAAGAGAATGAAAGGAAATGGTAGAAATAAGACCGAGGAATCAGGGGGGCTTGTTGGTTCCGTCTCAGTCTCGCAGTGAATTCATTTCTGAGATCCTCTCACCTCCCCTTCCCCGACGTCTCGGCTATTCTCTCCACCTTGAGGGCAAAAAGCAGTCGCCATAGTGTCACCATTTACGTGATGCTACATCAAATTTGCCAGTATCACCTATTTGCCAGTGAGCTCACATGGCTGGTTAGAACAAAAATCCCAACTAGCCATGTATTTGAGCTTCAATATATGTGTTTGGCAAAGACATGTTCATTACTTGAGAGTGAAAGTTTCATCTACATAATCTTGTTTGTAACGACAACATTGCTCTTTTGATGGGAGAGCAAGTATATCGTAAATGCTCACTGTTAATGATATACATTAGATTACAAACAATTCCCACGCGCTGCTATTACCAACAAATGACGTGAACTCTGAGTTTAAAAATTCTAAAGTTCTTCTGGGACAGGCTGTGTTGAATTTCCTGTCTTTTCTCAGCAACTGGTAGCATGTTACTCAGCAATGCGCAGGTATGAGTGAGGTTCCTTGCGAAATGAGGTCGCCGTTTTAAAGCACGGTAGGGTCACTTACATATCCTTTAACATGGCAGATTATGTGTTTACAACAATCAACGGTTAGAATTTCGTTTCTGTTTATAATGTCCGGAATCTCTGGAGAACATATTTCGTAAGTTTTATTGCATAGTTTTCAAGAAAATTTTGATATTGAACAGCCCATATTAAACTGTCAAATGAAGATTGACCCTACCGTGCCGTAAAGCGCCATCAGTTTGATGACGAAACATCGCATCTCGAAAACCCGGTATTGCAAGAGAATAACGACCAATGCAACTGGAACCCAGGTAACCTTTGCGCGAAAAAGGATATCCTGTTACACTATATTATGCCATAATGTGCGAGTAAAGACCGTGTAATGTAATAATAAATTCCGTGTTATGTAATATAGGCACGTAAAATACAGTCAGTTAGACAAATAAACGTCAGAAAAAATTGTAACCAAGAGACTGCTGGGGATAAGATTAAAGTAATATTGAAAACGACTGATTTTGACGGCCACACCAATACTTTCAATGTCCGAAAGCAACTCAGCGAAGGTCTGAGTAAAGATAGATCCACCACAATCAACATCCCACCACTCCTTCTCGTGAAAACGTTACTTTTCACCCCATTACCGGTGAAAGCAAATTGTGTCGTCATGACGTCACAGAAAGATTGAACATTTGTAACCAATGTGTGGGACATCCGGTTGACCTACTTGCAACAGTATTGATTATGATTGGTCAAATGTGCGGTCTTGATTGACGTCTCCATGATATAGCTGATGCATGGGTAATATGACTTTCCATTCATTCCGTTACATTTCTCTTATTTTTTTTTTTGGCACATGCGCCGAGTATTTAATTCCTTGAAATAACAAACCTAAATTTAATAAGGCTCGACAAAGGTGCAACTATACTTTCAGCGCCATCAACTCCCTTCCTTTCTTTCTTAGAGTTGCCTCTATTCTTTTGAGGCCGTATCGGTCTTTGTATCAAACTCAACGTTATGTCGCTATGATTTAGATGAAATATGGCTGATTAATGCCGAAAGCAATACGGATTCATTTATTCATTCAGTTGTATTCGGTTCGCATGAGTTTCACAATAACGTGCATAACGTGACCTACAGGCTGCAGATCACGCTAACCTCTGGAATGGATTCCGTCCCTCCTCTTGTTTGGTTAGACTGGTAGCGTCCTACTACACCACTGAAAACACAATCTGCAGACATCTGCAGTAGATTGAAGTTCGCATCACTTCCGTTTTTCGTTATTCGAATAACGAATAACGTGCTAGCAAGTTTTTCGTCATTCGGTCCCGAACAATTGATTGATTGATTGACTGACATTTACAATGGAGCTGGCACATATTTGCATATTCGGATCGCATCAGTTTTGCTTTTTGTTATTCGAATATCGACTATTCTGTTGGCATGTTTTACGTTATTCCCATCTGCTGATCTGACCTGTAGTTGACTACGCTTGTCCCGCCAACTGAGGCACCTTGTTAATATACTCCCGGGTAGATTAAGTATGAACACGATGGTTGCCTTGTAGCATTTGTTGGATCCTGTATGCCGTGCGATGATTTCATTCAGCGTTACAAGCAATTACGGCAAATACAAGGTGTCAAGGATATTCCAAGAAACGCCTTCACTCTAAGTCTTTTAGACTCTTTTTACAATGAGTACACCTCTGTTGTTAGTAAATAAGGGCGGAGTGTCCAGATTATCTGGGACCCTGCTTTATGATTGTGTCAAAATCCGCTTAACCCGAGCTTAAGGGACCCTATGTTCATCGTGTTGAGTATGATCGCCATGCTGTATATGTGAACCGTTGCAATCAAAGCGCAACAGAGATACACCCTATGTAAAAAAAAATGTACACGATTTGAATACTGACTTTATTCATCCAGATAAAACATCCATTACGTCTTTTCTCAATCACTGAACACTATTTACTAATTCTTTTTGCATGAGTCCGTCCTATATATATATATATATATATATGTGTGTGTGTGTGTGTGTGTGTGTGTATGTGTGTGTGTGTGTGTGTGTGTGTGTGTTGTGTGTGTGTACATTCTTAGTTCTTTCGTGGTTTGTGTTATTTGTCGTTTTGGGGAACTTTTCTTGAAGTCATTGACCCGGAAAGCCCATTTTCCTTGACGACTGATATACGAACGTAAGTTGGTTTTGACGCTTAGGTGCAATGTTTAAATACCTTGATATACGATGGTACATTCGACTGATATGTTCGGATGACCATACCGTTCAGGTATGGCCTAATAAGGCAAAATGTGTGTGGGTAGTAAGCGCAAGGAGGGTGGTGGAGGGGGAAAGGGGTGATGATCAGGTGCGATTTACCGGTAAGGGCAAAACTTCTGGTAAATGAAAGCAAGTAGTTTGCTGGTGTGTGACCAATTGAATTTATATTTTATTTCTTGGTTTCGTGTCCACTGATTAGATGATATTCCTTCAAGGAAACGTACAGAAAAAAATTGGCCAATTAATCCCACTATGGGTGAGACGTCGATCAATAAATTATGCGAGTGGTTTCGAGTCAAAATGTGTTGTTCTTTTCTTTTTTTGCACGTATAGATGCTCTAGATAATTTATCATTTGAACTGTTGTCTTTTATGTTGTATGTCGAGGGCGAAATAATAAACCCACAATCAAGGCCTGTATTTGAAATATTTCTAAAAATCAAACAGGAAGTAAGATTTATCAGACGCGTCAGTTCGAATTAGTTCGCCACCTTGATTGACATACATGGACACTCCAGGAAGCCACATGTGCATCACTAAAGCGTCAGCTGATGTAATATTAAGTATACAGAAAACAGATAAGAAGAGAACACAACGCCAAAATGGAGGTGGAGAAAACAAAGGCCTGCCACTATACAGTGAATGTCTGGATCTTACGGCACATGTAAATAACAGGGACAGTGTACGTAAACTCCGGACAAAATCTCTCTAAACCACGTCAAATTACCAACATTTTTGGAAACAGAAAAGCAGATGAGTGTAGTATCTAAATTACATCTGAAAATAACATTTTTATGCACAGAGCTAGATAAGTCCGTGTTTTAAAACGGTACACTCAGGTATTTCTACCAGGGTTTTATAACGATTTTCGCTTTAGTTTTAAAACACCTGTGATGAGATAAATAAACGTGATCTATGTGGGGTTCACGTATTATTTCACACGATGATATTACTGCAATTATGACCGTTATATTACGGTAAAAACACCTGGCAGCTTGTTGCCAGGCCTTTAACGTAATGTTTTGAAAAAAAGCCCAGCAAACATACACATATCAGTCTCTTGACCAGATTTGAATCAAAAATCTGTAGCCAGTTAACCAATGACCTAGAAGACAGAATTCCGGAAAATTCCGTAACACCATGACATAAAATTTTAAAAGGGCTCCCCTCCCCCCTTCTCCCCCTGCAATTGACATGTGGCAGTAGACACAGACAATCGCATTCTCGCAAGAACTCCTATAGATGAGACCAAGATAGCTCTCGTACAAACTTACGAGCTTTGACGTTCGCCACAAAATTTGGGGAGCCTTTTTGAAAGCTGCCAATAAAAGTTCATAATACTAGCTTCAAAGCACCCTTAGAATTGCACGTGGAACAAAATTGAACCATATATCGGCGAAGGAAAACGAAGGCCGTTTACGCGATGGAATCTCAACATGGTGGCGCCTAATAGAGTGACAACATAGCCAATCGTTATATGATTTTAAATCACGTGATGTTTACACGTGATCACGTGATCGAGTGACATTACTGCTTGACCTCTACAAGGATTCCGGCAAAACAAAAGGGCTCGAATGTATCTTGAAGTTGATGTCTCGACGTATCCCGGTAGTAGAAGGAAGTGGGATTAGTCCTATTTTAGAATATAGTCATGGAGAAGGAGATAATTTCGGAAAGCGTTGAAGCTTATACAATATTACCTTCAGACACTGGAGAGCTCTGGGTCCAACGAACGAAACATGGCGACCCTGGGATATTTGTTTCTATACTTACAGCACCATTACACGCCGCAAATCATCCACCAATCAAGAGTATGACCAACAGAAACGTTGAACTTCCCGATATTTAGACTCAAAGTAGTTTGAGAATTTTATCTTCCTTGAAATAGTCTATTAGGCCTTCTTGTATCCACCTATATGTCGTCTGTATTCGGCGTACTGTTTGTGCAGTTAAAATCTGCACACTGTGGGATCCTGTCAGCCCTTCGTTCCCGTCTGTGCACTTACAAAACAAGGGAAAGTAGCCAACCGTCCGTAACCGAGTTGAATTCGCTTCCGCATATGAGTAGCGTTATGTATATTCAAAAGATAGAATGGTAATTATTTGAGGGCCCGATTCATGTCATATCCGCTAAACGGGCTTTACGTAACCCTGCCTTCTGAATGATCAAAATTATTTTCACAGTTACGTCCCTTTTTACACGGAAGACCCGGCCGAAAAACTTTTGCCTCGGAACTAAAAAAATCGTGTTTTTTATTCTTCAAACCATACACCTTTACCACAATATGCCCAATACTTCCCTGGTCTTCTCCTCTAAAGGAGATGATGGGGGTGGGGTCTTTGAAAATCCCTTGAGTGAAGGTTGTGCAAGTCATGGTTATAGTAATGGACAGAGTGAAACTTGTGACATGCTAATGCAAAATGACGTGATGTCTCTCGGTTTTTACGACACGGTAGGGTTACTTGCTTATCTTTAACATGGTCGTATTCGTGTTTCAATGAAATACCTGCAGAATATGATTGGTTATCTATTTATTTGTTTGTTTGTTTTGTTTTGCTTATTGGACACACAAACTGATATAGGAACACAATTCAGAATAACCATATATTCCTATCTTATTAGCTTTTTAATATTTTATATACCACCTCATATTAAAGTTGACAAACTGAATTCACTATAAGGCGACGGCGTTACATTGCACCACAAAGGGAAGCCACTTTTCTGTCATAACGTCGTATTTCGAAACATACGTTTTGCTTCGGAGTGGCCGTATTATGTCATACTCTGTGGTAGCCTCATATGATGTAATGAAGCTAAGACAAGTTTGATTTACTTTTGATAGAACCGTCTTTGAAGTATGAATTAAGTTTTATATGGAGTCTGATTCTTGGAACACGGGAAACAATGTGTGCGAGGCCAATGGCGGCAACCTGGTTCGTATTGCCAACCAGGAAAAGTCGGATGCCATTCAGTACTTCAGAGACAATGACTGGCAAGGTGTGCAGTGAGTATTGCCTTCACATGGTACATTGGCTGGTTGGGAATAAATCTTACAGGGTTATATAAGTTCCTCTTTTGATCAAATTTCATTTAATCCCCACCACAATACTACAATAACAAAGATAACTTTTAACTTCTCTTTATATGTCTTTTTGAGAGATTAAGTCTAAAACCCCAGACAGCCTAAAACAACCTAGCACACAACTTCCCAAAAGATTATGTAACCAATATATATGACTAATAAAGATGGTACAAAGGAGAGAAGCAGTCTTCAGTTTTCTTCAATAAAGTGAGGACAGACGATAATCTCACTTTTATCATAAAATGGTGGTCTTCTGAGTACAAATACTGGTTCAAAGAAGATGTATCATCAGGGCTATCTGTACCTTCAAATTAAAGGAAGGTGGGTATATTCCTTTCCCGTCCTCAACAATACCAGTATTCTCTATGCCAGAAATGCCATTAATAATATTACCCTCTCATTGAAAATGTTCCAGGTTTAAAGAGATTACTCTCGAACAATTTCTGCACGTAGTCATAAACACTTATAGAAGTCTGTCACAAGAACTACACAGTAAGTATCCACTGAAACACCTATGGGCTACATTTTACATTAATGTCTAAAATGAAAAATGATAGCTGGGGCGATGTACTTGGGGTAAAATTAGATATCGACTATGTTGTCGTCGTGAACTAATTGCTCTGACATATGTACATAGCTGTTTTCTCATCAAAGTAAAGTGGCCGATTACTGGTGTTGTGAAGTTCCCTGTCGGCCAGCCGAAGACCATAGATGTTGGTCATTAAATTAAATTAATACCTTCACAACTTTATATAGAGGTTTGCTTTGAGACATGACGGTGGACGTGGGTATAGCCATGCAGCAAATACTCGTGCTAACGAATCGAGACACAGACTGTATAAAGACTGAAAAAATATACTTGAGTTAAATGGCGCTTTTTCGTAAGCAAATCACAGAATTATTTTACGCACATGTTATTTAGTGAAAAAAATGCAAAGAATTGGTAAAGGTGTTTTTTAAAGATGTAACCTTCATACTTTTTTTCTTTTTTGTAAGTGAAGTGAATTACTGGATAGGGCTATTGGACGACGACATACCGAGTATGCGATACACTTGGACAGATTGTACGCTGATGGAAGACAAGTTTATGAACTGGTACGACGGTGGATCATTTAGTCCCGAGACAAATAACCCTAATTATCAATACTGTGTCGCTCAAGGCAAGGAAAGCTTGTGACTCAAGCCTTTTGGAACATATGGAAACCGGGTGTTATTCAACCGCTTTAATAGGCAGAACTGTAAACCGGATGCGACTCTAGCATTTAGGAACCGTTAGCGTCCAGATATTATTCAGATCGTTAGGCGAAACTGTGATCTCGCTGCGATTTAGGCATCTACGCACAATTAAGGTCCTCATCGCACAATGTTATTATCAGAATCCAGCAGTAAAAAAATGTCCATTTTTGTAATATGTTTTGCTTTCTTTTATGTGTCAAAGCTTTTCGGTTGTGCAATGTATTTATGAATAGGCAATGATTTTCACCACTGATACATGTCCACATATTTCTGCCGCAGCTGCTGTAGACCAGGGTAGTGTAGATAGAGGCCTGATCGATGAAAGGGATGAGTCGTCACTGTCCTGTAAAGGAGTCGGTAATCTGGTCACATCACAGCTTGGGACAGAATTAGAGGTTCGAGCCACTAACCCGGAACCCGAAGACACTGATCGTTCTTCAGTCGAGCTCTTTACGGTAAAGAGCACAGATGAATATAGCGCCATGGAAGTGAGGCGAACGTATAGCGTTAACTCTTCGGAAGAATCTACGATTCTTGTTTTCCCATCACCCTCGTCAGTTGATATGGCGATAAGGCATTCCACCATGTCCATGTGGAGTCTGACGGAAGGTTGTGCTGCTTCAACTTGCCCCATCAGCATTCAGCACAAAACGACCGTTGTGTCAGAAACTAACAATGATTTAGAAACTACAAGCCTTCCGGACAGTAGCACCCTATCAGAAATCACAAGTCTACCAGAAATTGCCATCGAATCAGAGACTACCACTGTATCAGAAAATACAAGCCCACCAGAAATTTCCATGGCAACACAAACTGTTGAAGGCAGGGCGGGTGAAGGACAAAGAGAAACACTTGCATCAGGTAAATGCTGAACACTAACACACCCAGACATGTGTTTTATTAACATTTGACATGCGATAAAATTGTTTATTTTTATAGTTGATGTTAACATATTTAATCCAGAATCTGTCATCGGATTACTTTCCTGTTCATTATATCCCCAAATCTGGGCGTAGAGATTCGTATTCATTCATGTAAAAGCCGTGAAACCAGTTTACAAAATAACATTCAAACACAAACCATCAAAGAACAAGGACAGTATGTATGGTAAGAAATTACGATGAATGCGTGCAAAGAGATGAAGCAGATGGCGGAAGGACGCAACTAAATAATAGGCGGATGAATCACATCAAAGTCCAAATCGTGTACCATGCTAGCAAAGACTTTAGATATATGGAGATTTGTTTACTGTTTACCGTTTGACTGAACTTGAGTTCAATCCAAACATACACAATACAAAGGATGATGATGAGCAGCAATCCATGAAAAACAATATACTTCCTGGATGTGTTGATGGACGCAGTTCATTGTTTATGGGTATCGTTAACCGTTCTTGGTTCGTGATATATATGCTGAGTAAATTGTGATTACGATACTAATGACAGATATGACGAAGCTGTGACAGATGGACAAGGTAACCGTCTGACATTGACCTCGGATCAATCGTTCTATAACCTCGACATCTCCATTATGAACTTCATTATTCCTTTTGTTGAAATACCACGACAATGAATGTGGAAGTATGGATTTCAAACTGGTTAGCTTATATGAAGTCTTTGTAAATCAGTAATATAGTTAAATAAAGTTATGTGTCAAATCAGCCTTGCAAATTGTTGCGAGTATGTGAAACATTATTTCATTGATCTCCATTAAACGTTAGTAATTAAAGAGAATATTTCTCTGAAATACCACCTTTTTATATTTAATACGATCCCTTTACTACGACAGTGATATCTGTCCAAAGAGGTCTGTGTCGATGTCCCTGCTCCATGCCTTTGTCAAAAGAGGAATCTGCGGTGACCATATCCAGTATTCTAGCTGAGATGATCGTTATCGACAGGAAAAATGTGTCGTCGTACATGAGGAAGCACAAAAGCGCCCCTGACGACCGGCCGAGTGCCCAAAGCATTGGATATTTTGGTGCAGTTATCTTGGGAGTGGTTTTCGGTGCAGTAATTCTGCAGGACCTTCCAGGCTTGCACAATGATATGAAAGCTATGATTCACCACCTAAGGGGAAAACAATTCAAACTGAATGCTGAATGCAATGTTGAAGGATGTGTGCATCGGCTGCAAAATCCGACTACCAGTTACCCAGTGTCATTAATTCCATGGTAATTTATTTTAACACCTTTTTGACTCTGTACCATGTCATGAAAAACCTGACTTGTTGCGGTGATACAAAACAAATTGCATGACAATGTATTTGTGAACACAGAAGTCGACTTCGCGTGTCTGTGCCCCTGTGCGGTCCACCAAAAACACCGTATAGAAGGCCTCAATTATTAAGCTACCCGTTTATATACGCTTCATGGACTGACTCAAAAATACCAGAGATTTAGAAACATTTAGAAAAAGTAGATATACTGGATGTTAAATGTAGTACCTAATCGGATTAAATATACTTCATTATTCCTTTTGTTGAAATATCACGACAATGAATGTGGAAGTATGGATTTCAAACTGGTTAGCTTATATGAAGTCTTTGTAAATCAGTAATATAGTTAAATAAAGTTATGTGTGAATCATTAGTGTTTGTTGGACGTGTTTTTGCAGGGATATACCCAGGCTTTGTTTTTGCAGGGATATACCCAGGCTTTGTTTTTCACGCTTAAATGTACAAGTTCATTTTTTGTGTTTACATCAGTTTGCGGAGACAAAATGAGGCGTCAGTATGTTCAAATCTATGATGGTGTGTATAAGGATTGGGGGAAAAGGATACATACCTGTGAACTAGTCCTTTTGCGATCAAACGGACGACTCGCCCCGTAAAATAGTGCTTATTGATTGATATATTATTGATTTATTTGATTGGTGTTTTACGTCATACTCAAAAATATTTCACTTATACGACGAGAGCCAGCATTATGGTGGCTGAAACCGGGCAGAGCCCCGGGGGAAACACACGACCATCCGCAGGTTGCTGGCGGACCTTTCCACGTGCCGCCGGAGAGGAAGCCAGCATGAGCTGGACATGAACTTACAGTGACAGCATTGGTGGGAGGCTTTTGGGTCATTACGCTGCACTAGCGCGGTAAGCAACTAAGCTGATTGATTGACGTTTGTCAGCCTACACCAGAATTTTTCGCAGACGTTTGTGGGCGGAAGAAACTACTTGCGGATGGAAGAAATCGTGCTCGGACTAAACCACCAACAAATAATGCTAAAAGCGTCGTTGAGCCAAGGCAGCAAGAAATATAAAACGGCTTAATGATGTCAGTGATACAAGGCACATGTAGCCACAGTAACTCGTCGTGTACCAAGCAGACTTTGAATGTTGATCTGAGTTACGGGATAATGTGGAGTCTGTATCAAATGAAAGTTTCAAACACTTCGTATTAAGGTCACCTTTTTCGTAATTTTTCTCGCACAAGATATCTAGATTATAGACCCATAAGGGGGCGCGATTTTCGAGTAGTTAATTTACGAAGTTTTGTGATAGTGAACCCTGATCGACATTTTTCACTAGTGACTTAAATAAAAGCAGCCAAGATTTTAGGCCTGGCGTCCGAATATCCAATAGACAGTGCTGTTTGACAAGTGCATTATGTGAGTAAAATGTCTACGATTTGCGTCGAGTCTGGTTGCAGTTTCAGACAGAAATGACGATGCAATCAGTGTTTAGGCCTTACCTACATGAAAGTAGGCAACATGTCTTTTTACCACTGCTGAGCGCTTTCACACATCATTTTAGTATTATTTTACTCAGTTTTGGTCAACACATTGCCAGGTTAATTGATTGCTTTCAGTCGGTGGGCTCATCAGGCAATATTGCTGTTTTCATCGATCAGCCTCCAACTAGTACTGTTCCAGGAATGAACGCAGCTATTTTTGATTCGATTACAGCTTTAAGTCTTGAGTTTATCAGGTATTCCTGCGAGGTGTTCCGGGATCTTCCTCTAAACATCACCGAAAGTGCGTGAGAACGATGTTTAACTCCAAATAAATAAAAAAAAAAACTGACTGAATAAATAAATACATCAATTAACATGCTGACGATACCACGATAGTGTTTTCAGTGACAGGATGGTACGTTTGTTGACAATATGCTACTGGTGCCCGAGACACCAAGTCCAAGACACTAGGCATGTTATCCGCAGACAAGTGTAGTACACTGACACAGTATGGACGACTGCGCATAAAAAATAAATGAAAAAAATTTTTTAGTTACATGGTTACTGAGTGAAATGATACGAAACTATATGGGGCCTGTAAGTCTGTAAATTTCATATCGTATCTTTTCACTCATCAAACATGTAACGACTTTATCCACAAAAGACTCTAAAACCACACTGAAATTTGTTTCTTGAAAAAAAGAAGCTTGAACAGTAATTTCCTGTCGCGTCGAAGAGTTTTGAATGACTAAGTAGTGATTAGGAAATTATGACGTCACAACGTGATTCTCAATGTTATGTCAACATTCCTTTGTGACGTCGTGTCTTGGTGTCATTGTTATGTCACATCGTGACTGTTACGTCATTGCGTCCTCCCTACTGTTGTGTCGTCAGACGCGTATTGCATCTGCTGCAGAGTACAGAGATTTACACGTCCCTCACGTGACCATTACTGTCCAATCAAAAGCAGAGGATTTTGTCTGACGCAGGAGAAAGAGTGAAACGAGAGCAGTGACCACAGTGCGATATTACTTGGTATACGGTCACTCTTGAAACTGCTCATGTTTCCTGTCTTTGAGTTTACCTTGAAAGGCAAGAAACAGGCGAAGAAACAAGATCGGCCTACTCTTATATCGATGATAAAAAATCGGAAACCCGCAGTCCAGCTAAAAAAATATGGTGTTTGAATGAAATAGTTTGAATTACAAAGAAGAAGGACACACTCGAAATGAAGGAGCCGTGACCAAGTGTTTAAAGTCCTTGCAAGGACTCACGAGGTGGTGTTTCATCCCCCCTTCCCTCCCCTTCCACCCACTGTTTGCTGGGTCCTGTTACACTGTGTAACGTAATAATGCACGGTGGGTATTGCAACACCCATCGTGTAATGTAATAATAATTTCAGTCTTGTGTAATAATAAAGAACTGGCAGATAAAGAAATGAACGACGGAGGTAATTGAGGCGGAGAGATTATCGGGGATAAGACCAAAGAAATGTTGAAAACGACTGCTTTTGATGAACACACCCGTACGTTTCAACGTGCGAAACCAACTTAGCGAAGGTCTGAGGAATCCATCGGGTACTGCTGCGTGTTCTTTTCGGAAATAACTATAAGAAACACACAGATTCCCTCAAGCAGCTGAATAGGCACAGAATAATGCATATACATATTGGTTGTTGCATGTTATTGTATTACTCCGAAATTTTTGCTACAACACTGGAGCATCCCTGGCCGAGGGGTTAGCGCGTCAGCGCAGTCCTATGACCCCATGTGTCTCATCAATGCCAGTTGCTGTGAGTTCAAGTCCAGTTCATGATGACTTCCTCTGCGGCCGTACCTGGGAAGATCCGCCAGCAACTTGCGGATGGACGTAGGTTTTTCTCGAACTCTGCCCGGTTTCAAGCCCACCATAATGATGGCGGCCGTCTTGTAAGTGAAATGTTCTTGAGTAAGGTGTAAAACACCAATCAAATAAATGAATAAATAAATAAATTTGCACAATACCTGTGACTGGTTTTATTACGTCAGACGGCAAATTTTACCAAATTAAGCGGTGATATTACATAACAATGAAATCTTTATTACATTACAAGATGAGTGTTGCATAACTCGTATGTTATGACGTAACACGGTGTAACAGGGGCCCTTGGCGACAATAAGCTATCGAACACACCCATGTGACCCGTCCCGCAATCCATCGTTTGTTGAAGATCTCCTGTTTTCCTTCAATCTCCATGTCACATGTGGAAAACAAGACCTCATGCATCACTGAGGCGTTTTCTTGTTTGTCTGCCTGTAACAAGACACAATATATTCAGCCCTGCAATCTGCAAACAGGATAACGGGAATTCTCACTTGGTTTGTTGGAAGAGGCGTAGGTTACGATCGTTTGTTCGAACCCAAACAACATTGCCCCTTCACTCAAGTGAACAATCATACAGACTGTAAAATCTAGGAAGTGCAGATAGAAAGCGCTTGATTTAATGTCCTTGAAACACGGCTTCCCGTAATAATATAGTGACGTAGTAGTGATATTGATTAAAACCATCTTGCGTTTGTTGTAATAATTATAGTGAGGTAGAAGTTGATTAAAATCATCATACAGCACAAATGCCACACAAGCCTATGAATGTACACTCGAAAAAGTGACAAAAAAAGTGTTCTGCTGAAATAAGAGAACTAGCCTGTCATACGTGTCATAATGACATTCTGCCCATTTAACAAATTAGTATTCACAGTTTATACGCAGTATGAAGGACGCTTTTACAATGCTACAAGTATGGATTAATTTGAAAATTAATTCGTCGTAATGACTGCATGACGAAAAGCGAAGTTAAGCTCCCTAGAAACACGTAAACAAGCTTACACTGCGCCGAAGTCTGCTCTTGTATGCACAAATAGCTCACTTATTACAAGTATTGTTTCTTCATTAATCGAATGTAAAGCTCTGTTAGCCTCAATACATTATTAATTTCTCTAGCCTGCGATTAATTTTAGGTCGTTTAAAACGTATTTTTGAAAATACCCAACCGTTACGTCGTTACAATAACTTCAAATAAAACTTACCACGTTACCATCCAGTCACAGCTAAAGACTCAACCATAGTGTTAAGCAGCATACTGCAAAACCTGCAGGCTTTAAAAGACTCATGTTCAGTTTATAGCCGGGGATTTGTTTTAACTCTCGGTGATGTGCACAATGGAGTCTTGCACAGAATATACCAACACGATCATGTATGGAACGGCGAAGCTTAACCCGTTACTTTCAGTTCTCTTATTTGGGACAGGTAAAGTAATGCTGCTTATTTAGTTTTGGGCTATTTTATAATAGTCGTTAGAGGGTTGGCGTGTCAGCGCTACACAATGACTCTGGAGTGTCTCACCAATGCGATCGCTGTGAGTTCAAATCTAGTTCATGCTGTATTCCTCTTTGGTCGTACATGGGGAGGTCTACCAGCAAACTCCTTGGGTTTCCTGTACTATTTGCCTAGTTTCCTGCCATAGCGCTGACCGCCGTAGTGTAGGTGAAATACTCTTGAGTACGGCATAAAAGTCTCATCGATCAATCATTCTAACAAGCGTTTGTTTGCGACTATTGCCTTGGAGTCATGAGATAACAGGTTCCAAGGTATCTCGCGATACCTTGGCAGTTGATTTTTACCTAGAGGCTTGACAGGCACATGCGACCAAGGTACACCGCGTACTCCCGTTTCCGCCTCTCGTTAATATGACCGCCACAATATGGCTGAAATATTTATCCAGATTTGCAAAGTCACATTCAGAAAAAACCGTTATGGAATTTGCTGTTAGGTAATACACATTGGGGCTAGTATGTACAGCTTATATTTAAGATACTCTCTCATGTTGTACTCGGTGTGACATTGCGGAATGTGGAAGTTTCGAGTTCGAAGACATATTTCACTAAAGATAAGAAAGGTCCTATTGTATCATGTAACTTTAATTTTATTTCTGTTGCCATTAATTTACCGATCATCTTTCTCGCCGCCTTCCGGAGATGCAATTTACTCCTCTTTCCCTAGGGAACTTCTAAAGTTCCAGACTATTTTCCATCGATTGTATACTCTAAATAACTTCCTGTGAAACTTATGTCAGACGACCATGTTTTATATAGTAAATGTAATTAAAAATGGTCTCCTAACATTTTTGACACTTCAGAATGTACAGTAGCATCATTTTCACCTTCTGTGTTAAAAATGTTTGAGCTGGAAATCCTCATAATGAAGAAAAAAAAGTATGTAAAATGATCTACAAAGCGCAGGATGCATGGAAGCCTACAGCCATGCTGGTGATACCTGAGTCATTCATTTCAAACTTTTGTCGCCGATAATCTTTTTTGAAAGAATCCAGCATGACTACGCACGGTGACCCCGTTGCGTAGTAAGCACAGGAAGCGGGAACGATACGTGAAGAACACCGCTTTCAATCAGAAAGATTTGTACCAAGTTCCACACTGACACTTTCGACTAAATACTATTTCATTCCCTTTATATCCTACTGGTCTCCGGCCACGATATGCCCCAAACACGTGGCACCAGGCCATAATTATTCATAAATATTCCCTTACCACTGGTATCGATCATGCGTGTATGGTAATGTTAACAGGCACAAAATGCAAAAGGTAGGACGAACTAAAAATATATATATTTTCATTATTTGCAGCATTTCAAGTTCTTGGAACGTCCGTGAAGTATGAACTGACTTTTCATACTCAGACTGCTTATTGGAACACAGCTAACAACGTGTGCAGGGATGAAGGCGGAACACTTGTTCAAATTCTCAGCCCTGAAAAGTCAGAGGCTATTCAGCACTTTATAACCAACAACTGGAATCAGGTTGTGTAAGGCCTTTTTTTTCATTTCTGCTCAGAATTTTGAAATTTTAAATTATCAGTACTATGTGTACAGTTATATTTACTCGTATTACAAGGCAGAACGTTCCAAAATTCACAATACTTTGATACACTTGACAAAGCAACAAAGCGTTAAATATATGTGTTTAATGATTAGAAAATACATATCTTCGTTTCTTATCAGATGCATTTTATGGCCACATGCTCCACCCAAACATGGTTATGAATTATTAGATAATGACATCACTGCCCGCCGAAATCCAAAGCAGTTCTTTGAAACTTGTCCACAGGGCTATTCCCATCAAAAACGCTACACATCTGACGACCTTTCCACTGATAGACACTTATCCATTTGTATAATTTTTCCTCAATCAAGGGTCTAAAACATTTTTCCAACTAGTAAAGAGAACCATTCCATTTTACTACGTACCAATTCGAGCATACTTATTGTTGCAATCCTCACAACGGCCGCTGTAGAGGCGAAAGACATTCTAGGAAATACTTATGACTGTTAAAATAGTCTGCATATCTATCTTGTGTTGTTCCTTTTTTCTTTCGAAAATTGCTTCTTTCACGCAGAGATTGACTGCGGTACTCTATTAGGCTTAGGAATATGATTTGGTTGTTTTACCTTCCATGAGAAGTTTTATAGAAAACATTATGTGTCACATTTTGGGCAAGAGATAAAGGCTATATTATAGTGTTACATCAGTGAAATATCATTTACGACAGTCTCACTAAAACCGGCGTAGCTACACATATTGATACCAGAAAGCTAAAAACAATACGAATATACGCAGTATTGGTGGTGAATGTTGTCTGATTCAGTTCGTAAGGCCCTAGTCCCTAGTTCCGTCATCGCCGTTGTTACCGACAGAACATGAGATAGATCGCCTGACCTCACAGGTAGCTAGCTGAGAGAGCGTCTCCTTACGTGACAAACCGGGAAACATGCTAATTACACCTATAGATCTTGGAAAACGACGTGACTCGAATTAGGCGATGAAAACTACCATAAAATCCATCCATTACATTTAAGGATCATTTTTCAGAAAAATATATTTTAAGAACAATCCTCACTTTTAAGGTATTTTATTGCGTTTGAAAATGAAGTATGCGCTGACGAAAACTCAATCCATCAGCCGCTCCATGACCATAACTAGGACAAAAATAAAGTCTCTCAACGTTCTACATGGTCTAAAATGCACCATTTATAACCAAAAGAAGGCCTTATTTGGCAGGACACGCCAGTATTTGGAAAGAAAGGGCACTAAGACATCGTAAGTCAACGTTCGACGAAATAAATGGACAAGGCTTTTATGGAGAAAAAGGAAATAACCTCCCAGCTTATAACGTTGTAAGTTGTAACTCTCCTGATCGTAATACAGATCGTAATAATGCTTGTGGTGAAATTTAATTTTGATCATTTCCCTTTTCTGAACACCAAGACTGCGCTTTTTATATCTTATTTTTTATGAAATCCAGTAAAATTATACCAGAGCAGTGTAAGCATGAGATGCACCATATCATGTTTTCTATGAGGTCCGAGGTGGTCAGTTGAGCGGAAAGCTACACACTTAGATTTTCTCAACGCACATTTCCTTTTCCAACAGCCTGGAACGACTTCATTCAGCTGTCCAGGTTTTTCGAAAAACAGAGTCTTATACTCGTGTTTATTTTATATAAAAGTTATGAAACTCGGTGAAGAAATTTTGCATATATTGCGAGCTTTAACTATTTTCATAGCTTTCAAAAAAAATGAGCAATTGTGTTCGGTCCTCTATACTTAATAACGCCTTGCAAATATCTGAGAAATGTAGGTTTTGGCTCAGAAATTCTTTTGCTATCTGTAAGAACTTTAGGACATCTCGGGAAATCTAGGTTTCTGAGTTAATAACTGTATCATTGTCAATTACACCATTCTGGGGTCTTGCGAAGTTAGTTGGTTTGACAGAAACTGTGTTACTGTCAATACACCCATTTGGGGATCTGGAGAAGCCAGCTGTCGTTTCAGATATCTTTTTTTGCCCTTAAGCCCATCTCGGGATCTCGCAAATACAGCTGTTGTGTCATAAACTGTTTCATTGTCAGTTGGCCAGTCGGGGGATCTGAGATAACCGTACGTATTTTTTGTGTCAGAAATTGTTTAACTGTGGATTAAAAAGATCTTTTAAAAGATCCAAGGAAAATTGACTTTGTGTACAAAAACACCTTACGCAAAGCATTGCCCATTGACATGCTTGAAGACGTCTGACGTAACCATTGCTTAATTTACTTGCGCAGGTTTTCAATTCTTTGTACACTGCCATTCATTGGGTACTCAGAAACGCGCAGCTAAAGTATCAATCGAAGAAACTGAAGAGCAAACATAGAGACAGAGATTCCGTCCTTGATCGATGTATGAATGTCGTGTATAAAGCTTGGACTTGCTATCTTAAAAGATATATTGTGTCATAGGCCATCAAGACCTGTTTTGGAATACATTTGACTCTGATACTGACTGTAACCAGAATTTTCTAACTCAGATGCAGTTTTTTATCCGCCTTTCATTCCACCCATGAGTTCACGTCAGATCTCAAAAGGAATACTTTGTGAAACCCAGACATGAAATAATAACGTCAATGGACAACGGACGTACCTAATAACGACACCCAATGCTCAGGCTGTTTTAGAATACATTGTCTTCGCAATTGTGTAATATTTTTGTAAATGCATTTCTGATCATTCTTGTCGTATTTTACTTACGTTCAGTGAAAGAGATTATTGGATAGGGCTATTCGATGCCGACATACCGAACATGCGGTACACTTGGACAGATTGTACGCTGATGGACCAGTTTAAAAACTGGGACGACGGTGGGGGATCTAATGCAGAGCCAAATAATCCTGCTGATCAACCGTGTGTCGCTCAAGACAAACGAAGCGGACGCTGGGGCACAAGATCATGTCAACATGACTACCAGTTTATTTGCGAGAAAACTATGGGTGAGTGCAACAGCTGACTCTGACTTTCGTTTCTGACATATAAACATGTGTTTTGATCCTGTCTCAAAGAGCGAACTAATCTACAATGATGAACTGGTATGATGTTAAAAAAGATCAGCAACTATTAAAGTATTGCTACGGAAGCAGAGTGATGGTTCACATCAGGAAGTAGAATCGTGAATAACAACCATCTAAACTCTGATATACATACTTCAGGCTTGTCTCGAAGCTGGGACCGTTTTAAAAGTTGTGTCTTTAGCTTGGACAAGTAAAATCTCGCTTCCCGTCATTTCGGAGTATGCTCTGTTCAGATTACAAATATTTCGCATTTTTCTGGGTTCCTTATGATTTGTCGCACCTAAGCACTTAAACTTTGAGTGCATGGGGCAGTTTGTGCCTGTGTTTCTCGTAAACGCAATGGGCTAAGCCACAGTGCGTATCAAGGGCAAATTAACATTAAAGTCGTATGAGATTGAAAGTCAAAGCTATGCTATGCAACCGCTTAGGCCAGAGTTTTGAAAATAAGTCACAGATAGGGTCCAAATGTGGGTTAAGCTCTAACACATATTATGATCCGTGTATTATGTATCGAAAGACGACGTTAGGCCGTTGTAAAGGCGTACCGGGTGTCCCAAGAAGATTTGCTCACCCTTTCACAGCCCATTACTCATGTATTTTTTTATATGTAGGTGTTTATGGGCATAAATACAAGCCTAATGAGTTAAATTAAAGAAAATAACTTGAAATTTAAGAAAATTAAATGGCATAAAAGAAAACTTTAATGTTCCCCTCCCCCAGTCTTGTCTAGTAATCCCTGCGTGTTCGCAAATGTTCAGACTGGTTTGCGCCATTTTCCAAATGCAGCTGATAACCCGGACCAATGGATTCGACAACACTGCGGAACATTTCCTTTGGAACTGCGAAATATTATCTATTAATTTCTTCTTTCAACTCATCGAATAATTAGGGTTAGTTGCACCTGAAACAAAAACAAAAAAATGTAAAAATGTATGAGTAATGGGCAGTCAAAGGGTGAGCACATTTTTTGGGACACCCTGTATATTTCCAAATAAAAAATGTCTATTTTTGCTTCCCCTATATAGGCGAGTGTACATATTCTTCATTGGAAGGGAGGACATTTATAAGTGTGACCAAAACTTCTGAACTTCTTCCTGACCAATATAACACCATAGAGGATTGCCACGCTAAATGCTCATTGGACTATAATTCACATGAGAGGTGTTGGGCTGTTTCCTATGGATCCCAGGCTTGCTACCTTCATCGTGCATATAGTTCATTTTCAATAACACTTTCAGAAGCTCGGCCTGTAGATGGTTTCAAGGCATCAGTACGAATCTGTTATACAGGTAAATATATCTTTTCCTGGTATACCTCAAACAGTACTACATCTGTATGTTTTAGAGTATCATTCATGTCCAGTTCATATTGCTACATTTGTTAACTAGTTCATCGCTCAGTAGAAACTGTCATGAACTCTCCAGAAACATGACGAATGACAGGCGAGACCTTAAATTCGGAGAACTTTCGAAAAACTGGTATACTTCAAATTATATACAAGGCTCAAAGAACAGTGAAATATGTAAAGAAATGAACGCCCATGCATGAAGCGTTGGAATCAAACACAAACAAGTGAAACATTACAGTGATATGGCTGAATTATGAGCTGGTGAATTGACTACATGTTTAGCGGTTACAATAACACATGTTCACAGACATGAGATAGCATTAATATGAACACTAAATGACCTTAAAAACACCAAAAATCAGTTCACTAAACGGCATTAAAATATGTCTTGTGTTATTTGCCCAGTGAAAGACAATTTGAGTGCAACTTAGTATCCTATGTAAACACAAATCTGTTTTTAGATCGACTAGAATGTAAACATGTAGAATGTACACAACCCGATCATACTTCAATTATATACCGCAAATACACTAAATATTAGCAATTTACAATGCTGGAAGCGTGAGAATATATTACCAGGTCGACATTCTGAATACGCTTGTAACTGCAACTGGAACAGGTATGTTCCCTTCGTGGTCCAATTTCCGTGACTGTTACAATTAAAGATATATGATTTATTTAGAGACTTGGGTGTGATATCCTGTACATATATATGTTACAAACTGTGAATACAGTAACTGCAAACTGTACTGAAGAGTTATTTTCCTCACATAGCCAATAATGTGCTATCTGACAGATGTAAATAAACTACAGCGGGTGCACGCAGACAAGGCCAGCTGCAAAAGCCTCCTTTCCACATACACAAGTGAGAGAAATAATCGTTTACCTTATCAATACCAAAGTATGGAGGTGTGTATGGACTACATGACCTATACTCCTTTCGTTATTTGATTGGTGCGTCACGCCGTAGTCAAGAATAATTCACGTATACAAAGGCAGCGCAGAGAGCAGAGCCCGAGAAAAACCTACGACCATCCGCAGGTTGCTGGAAGATTTTGGAGCTGGCTTGAACATGGCTTATGACGACTGATTGGAACAGTTGTTTACCATGAAACATTTTATGATGTAAAGCGATTCAGAATATGTTTTGTATATACTACAGACGGTGACAAATTCATTTCAGTCCAGTTTTTGTGATTATGTTGTTCTCTTCCTTTTAACGTTATTTCCGTTGTTCAGTGTATTTAGGAATAGACAATGTTTTTCACCATGCGTGTCCACATATTTCTGCCGCAGCTGCTGTAAACCAGAGTAGTGTAGACAGAGGCCTGATCGACACAAGCGATGAGCCGTCACTGTCCTGTAAAGGAGTCGGTAATATCGTCACAACACAGCTTACGACAGAATTTCAGGTGCCAGAATCTACCACCGAATCAGAAACTACCACCATATCAGAAACTACAAGCGGGCCAGAATTTACCACCGTATCGGAAACTACAAGCATACCGGAAATGACCACCATATCGGAAACTACAAATGTTTCAGAATCTATCACCGAATCAGAAATTACAAGTCTATCAGAAATTCCCGCGGTATCAGAAATCATAAGGGTACAGGAATCTGCCACAATAACCAAAACAGAATCAAAAACTACCATCGTGTCAGAAACTGAAAGCGTGCAAGAAATTACCACCGATTCAGAAATTACAAGCGTACCAAAATATACCACCAAATCAGAAACTACTACAGTTGTATCAGAAACTACAAGCCTACCAGAAATTACCAACGCACCGGTAATTACCAGCCTACCCGAAATTACCGCCGTTTCAGAAATCATTTTTTCCGGAATTACCATCGCAACACAAACTATCCCAGGCAGGACAAATGACGGACAAACGGATTCAGTTGTCCAAGGTAAGCGGTACACTCAACAATTGACCGATTGAATATATTTTTCTGTTCATTATATCATGCAAATATGTTGGACATATAGGTTTTTTTTATTGTTTGATTACGCGTAAATTCGAATAGACTGCATTGTAGCCAAAGTGGTTAGTGCGCTAGCGCAGCAAAATGACCCAGGAGCCTCTCACCACTGCGATCTCCACTGAGTTCAAGTCCAGCTCTGGCTAGCTTCCTCTACGGCCGTGCCATTTAAAATCTACTAGCAACCTGCGGATGGTCGTGGGCTTTTCCCAGGCTGTGGTCGGTTTATTCTAACCATAGTGCTGGCCGCCATCGTATATGTGATATATTTCTGAGTGCGACATAAAACACTAACAGAATAGATCAATAGATCAACCGTGCGAAATAATATGTTTTATGCAATTCTGATTTTGGTAAGTAGTTTGGACCTTTATTGTTGTTTTTCTTTTAACATTATAAATGTTGACTGTACTACGTTCGTTATAGTTGTAATGGAAATCTCAAGGTAATGACTCTCCAAAATTTAACATCGAAACAAACCTTTTGGTTATAAATACCTCGTTTGTGTTTTGTTTCTGTTTTGTAGTCATTTCTCCTTCAAAAAGACTGTGTACATGTCCCTGCTCTAAACCCTTATCAGAAAAAGAATCCGAGCTTGTTATAGCCAGTATTCTAGGAAAGCTGACCATAGAGACAAAAAACATATCCTCGTACAAGCGTAAGTACACAAGCGCCCCTGACGAACGACCAAGTGCGCAGAGCATTGGATACTTCGGCGTAGCGTTCTTCGTGTTAGTCTTCGGTGGGCTTGTTTTGATTGATCTTCCAACATTGTGCCGTGACATGAAAACAATGATTGGCAACCTAAAGGATTCATGATATGCAAAGAGTCTTGTACCCATACTGAGGTAGGCCAATCACCTCAAACATAAGATTGTAAATAAGCTTATAAGCCATCTGTTCATTAGTAAAATGGCTTTAAAGATAATGTTTCATCCACTCTTAACTGCAGATAGCCCACATGTTGAAGAGTTTGGCTGGCTAAAAGCACATGACGAAAATGGTGAACTATTGGGTTAAAAACATTGGGGTCGGTGGGTGATGAATAATAGGCGGGTAATCTGTGTTTGGATCTACTTAGTGTCATACTCCTCCAGATTCAGGCCTTAAGTCACTTTCTGATGTATAAGCTTGTTGGTTAATTATTAAAAAAACAAGAAAGTCTCAAAAATGAAACGTAACACGTTGTTTCGTTTCTATAATGTTGACATAAGCCCTACGCATTTCAAATTCTCATTTATAAAATGACAGATCATTTTTGTTTATGTATAGATTTATCTGGGAATGTTATAACTTTCGAAAAAAAGTCAGAAAACATATATTCTTTTGGAATATAACTGGAGGACACGGGTGTAAGATGGTCTGACTTACGTGTACATACAAAGAATTGAAATTGTGTGAAGATGTCATTAAATTCAACGTGTAGTTTTAAAATCACCTGTTGACCAGAGGCTTTAAATCATTTAAATCACGGCTATTACAATTGTATCCTGGGGATAATGCTTATTATGAAAGTGATTGTATATATTAAAACTGTATACTTTCGCTCTCTGGAAGACAGCATTAAATGTAACGTGTAGTTTCAAAAGTCACCTGTTAAAGGGAGGCATGGAGGGGGAACGATTCCTTTTACAATTATAATGTTGATATTATATATCATGAAAATGCTTATGTATAACTGTTTACATTCGCTCTGTGAAAGGTGGCATTAAATGCGAAGTGTACCTTCACAAGTCACCTGTTAACCAGGTACTCAAAAAGGGAGTCATTGCGATTACAATTGTATGTTATCGTAGGAGTCCTTAAGACTGTACAAATACTGCGTCTTCTTGTGGTGAATCCATGCCGCTAACGTACTGCCGCCTCTTAAACATCATGCCGAAGACACCTGACATGGTACCCACCCAGTCACAATATACTGACACCGGGCTGACTAGTCCTGTTTTCTTGATCTAACCTCTCAGTGGTGGGCGCCACTCGAGGCAGCAACAGGTACCAAATTTTAAAGCCTTTGGCACCTTGGCGGTCACCATTACAATTGCATCCTGGGGATAATATTTGTTATCAAAGTGCTTACAACATTATAAGTGTTTATTTTTGTGAAATTTCGTCGATCGCATTGATTGTGAATATCTGTGCATAACATTAACGAGAAAGCTTCATATCTATGGACTTGTTTGAGTACCGTTTAACGCCATATTCAAGAATGGTTCCCGTATACGAAGGCCAAGTGTATCGGTGGTGGAAACAGAAGTACTCAAGTGACGCTCACTTGTGCACCCAATACTGGCGGAAGACAAATAGTCTTCAACGAAGGCACAAACAGACTTTCCCATACATGACACAGTCAGGGTGAATTTTGACCAGCTGACCGAACTCAAAGTGGCTCAGTAGGACCAGCGAACTTCATGTACAAGGATATCAACGGTCTTACTAACTCTATGAACAGCTTATGTCCACTTAGCCACTTAAGCAATGGAGATACGGAGGCCTTAAAGGTGGGACAATTTCGATGGCGTGGGTTGAGATACCATCTCGGATATTCTAATGATTGAGAGGAAAGCCTCTCAGCTACCATCTTCATAACTTCCAAGGTATGTACTCCATAACTATTTCGCGAGGGGTGTTGAAACCACGTCTTTAAAACATTGTATTATATTTATTATTATTTTTTTCATTTGTTATGCTGACCTGCTTGGTGTTTAACCCAGATCTTGGAATCTTGCCATAGCCTGCATTGTAATTCGGTGGCCTATTTTGCCCGTTTTCGATGGCTTCTGTGTTATGAGTTTCGTTTCGTTGTACATGGATCGTACATTCTCGAAAGAAATACCGGCGTTGTAAACATGTTTACAATCCAACGGTCAGGAAATTTCGTTACCCTTTGTGCGATTACGTACTTATCATCCAAATTTACACTGGAAATGTCATTTTCGGCCAAGCCTGATGACTGGATTCTCTAACGCCCTGGTAGGGACTACGGACATTTTTGCATAACAGTTCCTTCCATGGACGGCCTTGGGTTAACCGTTGGCTACAAACCATCGTCGGGGTGCCCTACGTAGGACCGATCGTCACTTGGAGGTCAGTGTTATCCTTCACTTCAGGAAATCACAAGGACAGTGAAGATCCATATTTCGGAGGACATACTCGCCTTTAGATGCCCGACATTTCAAAACGGATTTTGTTTGTATTGTTTTGTATTATATGTAAGTTATGATGCTTAGATCTTATTAATCTATGCATTGAACACACTAAGTGTCTGCGTGTTTCTTTGTTTGATTTTGTGTAAGCTTCATTGCTGACTGGGAGATAGGCAAGTCATCTGTTTATTGTTTTTCCTGTCCGATTAGTGATACCATCACAACTCCATTGTGACCGTCTCGGGTGGCCCGATGGTTGGAGTCCACCCCAGGTTGGGTCACACTTAAATTTTATCTTTGATCTTGTGTAATCGCTGTCTAGGAGTTCAGTAAGCCATTTGTTTTTTGTTTCACCTCTGAAATTAGTGATACTCTTACACAGGAATTGACTGCAAGCTCGCTCTAAAGTGTTTATAAAAAGGAACACTCCTTAAAATCAATCCCATACAAATCTGTCCTTGCATAGCGAGTGACAGCCTCTCTCACGCCATAAGGTGTGACTAATTTTTTTATCGCACTTTGACCTTTCCATTGTGGCTTTTAGGTGCGATTTTTAGGTTGATTGGTTGAGGGTGTCATTGCTATTTTTAGTCACACCACTCAAAATACCTTTGCATCGAGTTATGAGAGATTTTCTGTGATAAGGTATTATAGTTGAGTTCGTATTTATGCTTATAAAAACTCCCAAATAATTAATAATAATTCTTTAAAAAATACGTTTTTTGCCTGCTTTTTTTTAAAAATTATTTTAGAGTTATTTGTGATAGCATTGGTCGACAATGTTATGCGTGTTGGTTTAAAAGTAAAAAAACCGAATTAATTTACTTACCATTAATATAAACGCACAAGTCTTATTACAATGTGCCCGTATTGCCTGTGAAAGATGAGAGTAAACCTGCAGATATCAACATTCTTTGTGTTTACAAATATCTGATTGCAATATTTGTCCTAAGACATTGTTTACAGGATTCTCCTGTATAGGAACGAAATGCCATTTGTAAAGTTATGACATAGATGAAGTCAGATTGCGAGCTTTTCACATATGTTGGCAGGCGATTTTTGCAGGTATGGGGGGGGGACTGAACAGGGTCTGTCATGAAAATTAATTGACTTTTGGCGACCATCCTCATACGTGTCGTGCAGACTTCCACATTGCATTGATGGGCGAAGGTGCGATATTTATTTCATTGATGTTTTACACCGTATTCAAGAATATTTCACATACACGAAGCCCCGCAAGCATTACGGTGGGAGGAAACTCGTCAGAACCCGGAGGAAACCAACGACTATCCTTAGATTGCCAGCGGATCTTCCCACGTACGGCCGGAGAGGAAGCCAGCATGAGCTGAACTTGAACTAACAACGACCGCTTTTGTGAAAGGCTCCTGGGTCAATACTCTGCGCTAGGGCTAGAACCAACTGAGCTACGGAGGCCCCTAGGGTGCTATGTTCAATCCCAGATGTCGACAGTCTCCATGACATAGGTGTGTGCAATGCGTATGTGTGTGTGTATGTTTTAGCTCAAAGCACTTTTCTCGAAACAAAAATACCTGTTAAAAGCCTGGAGAAATCCTGTCACATCGATAATCGAGAACGTAATCCTAATTCAAGCTCTCCCCTACAGGAACCGGGTCGCGCGATCCTCGGGATACCTTCTTTTAACATCATTTACCTAACTGATTACAGCTTAGTTGAATCTAGTCTGTGTGTATATTTTGTTTTAGCGGGACAGTGGTAGCGAAGAGTTTGCAGGTCTGGGCGATAAGATCTATTATTCTCTGTACACATGCTTCTAGGCTGCTGTGATGTTTGGTCAGGAGGACAATAGCAGATAATCATCGGTAAAACCAGGCGTTATATGTATAATCCGATTTATTTCCATTTGTTGCAATGGCTGTCAATTTACAGGGTTAAAATGCTCCATGAACAATTCAGCTCACGTTGGCTTCCTCTCCGGTCGTACGTGGAAAGGCCCGCCAACAACTTGCGGATGGCCCGGTTTCCTCTGTATAATTATAATGCATACCGCTGTGGCACATGTGAATATTCTTGAATACCGTGTAAAACACCAATCGAATGAATAAATAACATAACCCAAAACTTCTGAGGCAAAGTATCTGAAATGATAACAGAACAGGCACGATTACGTAGTCTTCCAGATTCTCTACTCCTGATAGTTATGTCATATAAGCAGAATGTTTAATACCGTAGGGTATGAAAATGAAATAGCTAGATCGCCGAGCAAGAAATATTCGACCAAGAGACTCTCGCTCATCAGAGCCTTTCCATCATCAAACAGCAACCAAGCCTTTGATAGTAAATTCAATTTAAAAACTATATTTCACATTTTTTGCAAAAGAAAAAAATTGAAGGGTATTTACCCCAGGCTACCAAAATAATGTCGATGACAGGTCAGTGCTGTCTACAGCTTAATTTAAACCCAGAATGAAAAATCTTCAAACAATATGATTTCAGAGCACGTGTTTCTTAATACGAAAGGAATCGCTGTGACAAATATCCAATAGCTGTGGCACCCCCGAATATGAATTCCTTTTCCTATTGCTTTGTGTACAGAGCCCTCGCCATCTGAGTGACCCGCGTTATAAGTTGGGAGGTTTATGTTAAAGGATAGCCCGGTAAAAATTTAACCGACAGACAGGCAGAATGGCGGAAGAAAGTAAAGGTACTTCGTTGCAGTTAAAATGTACAAGGTTTTGTGCCTACTTCAGCTATCAGGTTTAAAGTCACATGAGAAACTCATAGAAAGTATACGCCCAAATCCTCCGAGTGGTGCCATGCCATACCATCACATGCAGGTTGTTGGTGACTCTACAGTGTATTAAAATATCAACATGGCTTGACCACCATGTTTCACTTGTCACCGTTGGGCGTGAACCCATAGCGTTTTGTCACCTTGACAATCTCTACAGGAGTGCGTGTAGGTTTTAACCTTAGGCAAAAAGTTTTCACATATATCCAAAATACGTAAAATTCTAATACATTGTTTAACTGAGCAAAAATAGCACTTCATTAAATTATAACGTGACTATAATAAATGCAATGTCTGTGTTGCAGTGCTATCCAATCAGTTGTTCTAGCACTCTTCGGCTCGTAGGTAAATCTTGAAACCAAATGCATGATTCCCTCATTTGTGAACTTGCCCATCAGACGTGATTTCAGCATTATCGGTCAACCCTCAAACTAGGGCTTTATAATGAGTTATCCAGGAAGACAACAAGTCCCTTGGCCTACACCAACGATGTCCTCTTAACGTTACGAGCATTTAACTGCCACAGCAACCAGCATCGGAGGCGTTACGTCCTCATGACAGTTACGTGCTTGTAACGTTAAGAGGGCATCGCACAAGTGTGCCTTGGCCGTTAAGGCCAACTGGTTTGGATGTGACCTCAAAACAGGTGAGTGAGATCGTTTCCTCTCTAGCCTTGCCCGGATTCCTCAACAAAGTGATGTCTCCAGTGTCATAAAAGTAGAATAGGGCCTGAGGAAAAAAACTTCACTGAAAACAAGCAAAGAAATTTATTTATCTATGTATTTGTTTCTTTGTTTGTTTGTTTCTTTGTTTGTTGCCTTACAAAAAATATTACACATACGACGACGAGTAGCGTCATGGTAAGAGGAAAACGGACAGAGCCCGGGGGAACCCACGGCCATCCGCAGGTTGAGCAAAGAAATAAAATAAACTCAAAGCAAAACGAATACAACCTCATCCTCATTCGGGTCTGGAAGTCCTCAATCTTTTAGTCTTTTTCTCTTTCGACCAAATTCGTAACTGGGCAAGCGCAAACCTCTCTTCCCAGACGCACCCTTCGGAACAGATTCAGGTGCTGATCTGTTTGTGGATAGAGTGACCCTAGCGTATGCGAGTATCCACTTGTTCAGCATCGGCTCATCGAAGGGGATATACTCTGCTGATCAAAAATGTCTGAAAAGGATCAATGCATTAACTGACTAAGCCAAGACCAGGCTTTGTGAATGAATACCAAATGACCACTGGCGGTAAGATGCTTTTATCAGATTAACGTGTATTACTGTGTTGACCAGTTTCTTGTATTGTAACATTAGACACATTCCACAAAGAAAGAACAAGATCTCGTGTCGCCAGGCGTGTTTAACGTGATCAGCACCTACAATCACAGGAGCGCTTCTTTACACAGAGACAAGCTGAATTGTCTGAAGACGAAATCCAGTTACAAGGTTCCGAGACGCCGTCTCTGGTTACTTGTATTCCAGAGTAAATGTGGCAGGAGGTAATTATGATTATGGGTCATGGTTTTGAAAATCTTGCCAGAGGTTTACCAAGTATGTCTGAGGATACAAACCTCGTCCCTCTTAGTCTGCATTGTCAGTGCTCTGTACAATGGCCTGTAATGGAGATTTATTGGTATTCTTTGGTGAAAAGAATGTTGATATCAGATGGCTTGGATCTTGAATAAAAACTACACTTATTCTCTCCTCTATACGTGTTAGACTGTCAGGGAACATCCACCGTGCGAGGGGATAAATCCGGACTTCATTATTAGGTGTCCATCATGGAGTTAACCATAAACCGATCCGCTGATTGGATCAGTTGTGTAAACGTCAGTGTTTGGACAGGATCAGAAAAGGAGTCCTTTGAGGAGACAACAATATATATCCATCCAACACACTGACACAATGGAATCAAGAGGCCTGCTTTCTGCATAATTGTAGTGTCAAATAAAGCATTCTGATTTTAATTTCAGACGACCATACATGGTTAGGAAACTGGATGACTCCCTAGCTCTCACTTACGAAACTCTCACTTACGAGTCTAGTTTCAGAAAACTTCTGACGGATGTCTTTATTCGTAAATACACACTGTGTCTGTTCCAGCTATATAAAAGAAGCGACCTTTACCGGGAAAGATGTGAGTGTGAAGTTTTGTTAAATTACAAAGGGGAAGTTGTTTGTTTCTTCAAGAGATTTATCTCTCATGGGGTAAGAATTAAGTCTGTTCATCACACGTGAGAAAGTTCGTCAGTAACTTGACAAATGCAAGGGTTTTACTCAAGGTACTTCAGCTTCCTCCATCGTATAAATGATAGTATCTTCAGGTGGCGTTAACATGACAGTCCATAGGATTGATTTGTTATAGGTCAACTGCCTTCTTTACAGTATTGATTTGCTTTACTGATTGACAGAATAGATGTTCTTAAATTTTTCAGTCGTTCCTGGCTTACCGAATATATGTAGTTGGTTGAATGTTTGGCTGAAGTATCCACTGCCTGGTTCGTTTCAGACTTACTCGTAAGGGCATTTTTAGGATTCACTGAGAATATACCACTGCCCTGGGGAAAGCAAATTAGGATTTATTTATTTATTTGATTGGTGTTTTACGCCGTACTCAAGAATATCTCACTGGAGTATGACTGGAGAGAAAGCTAGTATGAGCCTGGCCTTACCCGCATTTGTGACAGGGCACAGAGTCATTGAGTCGCCCTAGCAAAGAAGGCTCGGAGATTAAAATTAGTCGAATTACACCTAAAGGGTTAAAAATCTGTGTTCACCGAAAAGATGCTGAATTCATTAACACTGAGAGGCAGTTAACTGTATCACACCTGTAATGTAACCCGGTAAAACCCTTCGTGTTGTCTCTTCGTTAAAACTATTAAGTCGCTGGAGACCTTAGTAAAAAATCCTTTATTTCGAGACAAGTGAGTCATTTAGGGCAGATTCGACTGACAGATCCTCGGACTGACCCACTAGTTACCAAATGATCAATTAATTGATCCACTGACTGATGGACGGAATTGAAAACTTCCGAAGTTAAGTTAATTATCTGTGAATGAAATCTTGTTGTGTCCGCAGTCCCTTGAAGTTTACCATTAGCAGCGAACTTTGGCACTTGATTAAACCATTTTGTCAGTTGAATTTCATCATATTATCCCTTCCTCTTTTTTATTCTTGAGAAAAGACAAGCATTGTGCACAGATGAGATGAGATGTCACGAATTTGTCAGTAATTCAGTACACTGTGAAAAGACCTACGCCCAACGCGATTAATGGGTGCTTAAACTTCAAACAAGCGTGTTAAATATATACATTATATATATAATTTACATATTCAAATATTAAACGTGGGTGTTTAAAACATGTTTGTATGCCTAGAGTATAATGCTATAAACTCGAAGTGTTTAATGTTTGATGCATAAAAGTGTTTATAAGTTAAACATCGACATTTACAGAGCAGATAACATTTAGTCATCAGTTGTTTGTTATTTTACAATTAATAACCCATGAAACGAAATACATCTATGAAATGCGAACTCTTCTAATGATCAAAATAATTTTTACGAACTGTCAAACAAAATTACACAACCCTATGTTAAATAATTTGACATACCATTACACAGATTTACAATCACGGAAAGAAAACAAGAACCTATATAGCAATAAAACAGTAATTATTCTGTGAATACTTCCCATGAACCTGGTTCTGTACTTACATGATTTAACAGTCATTAACAAAATATTTTGTTTTTTTTCTTTTTAACAAAACTTTATAATGTATACATAAACATATGGATCATTATGTACGATAAGCAAGTGAAAATATATATGTTTAAAACAATAAAACAATGAAATTACTTTACCTATGTATTTGTATACAAGTAATATATACAGTCTTATGACGTCACGTTGTTATAGACATTTATGAACGAGATCTACACCGACAGCTAAATACAGTCATCATGAATAACCTTTCACAATGTAAAGTTATTTTCGTTCCTCCTGAAAAACCAATCACCTGGCAAATCTCCGACAGAGCACCATTTCCATGCTCAACGTCGGAACGTAATTTCACTGGCGCTATAAAAACAAACATTCTCCGAATAGAATGAAACTGTGATTTTCACCCACTGTCATCCGTATTGCTCTACAACACCAAATTACGGCCTGAAGTTGTGTTGAAATCTACGCCACACACATCCACAAAGTATTTATTTATTTATTTCATTAATGTTTTACGCCGTACTTATATCAGTGAATGTTTCACTCATTCGACGGCGGCCAGTATTATTGTGGAAGGAAACGGGGCAGAGCCCTGCGGAAACCCACGACCATCCGCAGGTTGCTGGCAGATCTTCCCACGTACAGCCGGAGAGGAAGCCAGCGTGAACTGGTCTTGAACTCACAGCGCCCGCATTGGTTCCTGGGACTCTCGTATTGGACCACAATAATGTTCACCACCACCACTAGATTAGAAGCTTTGTATTTCAACAATGTTTTCAGGTAAGCGGTTGGACAAAGAGTTTCTTTGACTGGAATAGCTGTGGTTCCAGCACATGATGCTAACCAGTACAAGTACCGTGTCTGGTGTTAAGGCTCAATAGCCTAGGCTTTGTGTCTGCCAATCAGACCATGTATCCCTGATTTGCCAGGACTTTAGAAGGCCATCTTTCAAACAATATACCTAAGGGATGTTGGTGGCTTTTCCCCCGAACCAAAGACGCTCTAATTATCTATTAGAAATACCCTGTCATCACCACTCTTTCTCAAGCCTGACCCTCCGCATTGTTTACGTGTCGGCTACAAACATTCAGGAGACTCTGTCGTCAATAATCTAAGTCAGGTAGCTGTGCAGGACGGTTCATATTGACAATATGCCCATTTGACGGTATCAATCAATTACAGTCGATAGGATTTTACTGAGGGACGATCCTGTTGAAGAAGCTCGACTTAATCAAATGATAGCGTTGACCTGGCCCTACCGTCTGGCTATTCGAGCTAAATATGGCAAATAGGAAATTCACTTTGACTCGTACCTTTAAGGTGGCCAAACAAAACTTCCAAGGGATCAGATGCATGGACGTAATTTGGGGTTTAGCGGAATGTGATTTTAAAGCTATAGTCGTCCAGGATAAATAACGCTCTGCTGGGATGGGTATCTGGTCGATGAAACAGCGTTTAACAAACCAAGACACCTCGGTTCCCAGGCCAACAGACGTCTACGGTAGGCCAAAGAAAGGAGATACCCTTACACCGTCTGCTTCTGTGTATAGAGCCGTGTATGTATAACCCAATTTGTCTGGGATTTCCAGTAAGAGTGAGTAGAGCGATAATATGATTTATACGACGCACCGGTTGCTATATTACGAAGAATACACCACCTGTAGGTGACGATATTAACAATATAACCAATTCGCTTTGAACATGGTTTGCCGACATGAGTAATCTAAATAGCACCCAACATGTTGATTGAAGTATGCCATCTTTCTAAGCGCTTTGAGCATTTTCGCATCACAGTTAGCTAACGGTTGAAGTAAAAAAACAAACACTATTAGCTGATTGAGAGACATTGTAAGATCAAGCACCGATACAGACAGTTGTAAGCAACCATCTAATTGGTTAATAGATAATCAAGAAAACTCTTTAGAACTGGAAAGATTTTTTCCGGCTTTGTGCAATATGCGTCAGCTGAAATATATTTGTACTGTAGTATGTTAAAGACGTTTTAGTAAAATCTATAGAATCTATGATTTAACTGATGTCCGTCGAATGAAACGCAATTTCATGAGTAAATATCAAAGTGTATTTCAAGTTATTATGAAGTTTTTCTTTCAGTTTCTTTCCTTACAAAATTAAAACCAACAGTTGCCTCTTTTTTCCTTAAGCTCTTGTGAAATGTTCATGATTTCCGGCAGACATTATAATCATAGAACAGATCTCGTCTAAGTACAAGGCACTATATCTACGTTTAACATTCTGAAAGACCTAATTGTTCAAATAACGCATGGTTTGCCACCTATGGGTGTGCCTTAGCCTTATCCATCGTCTATTTGAAGGACGGGAAAATTCCATGATCAGAGATTGATGTCAAATGTAATATTCGGTTTCCAACATGCCACCGTCTGCATTTCTGAAAGAATGGGAGCTTATGTCACTTATAATCACAAGGTGTCTTTATGCAAAAGATACATGCACTAGACGCGTCTGTAGATCATGGATTCAAACAAACCATCTATTTGGTCGGTTGAGATTTGTCGGCTAAAGAGAAGGCGTGTATTTGCTCTCGCAGACAGGATCTATGATCGGTAAAGAGCTAATCGAGCCTGGCAGAGGCATGACTAACGAGCTATTCATTAATCTCCCATTTATATGTGTTGGACTATCGTGTCACATTCATGGTGCGAGCGTTGAACCCGTCCTTCATTATAAGATTTCCCTCATGGCGTTAACTAAATGTTTCTGTTTGGACTGAATCTTTAAATGAGCCAGTTTCATAAGCCTGTGTGATTGTTTTAATATAATCCCAAAAAGGGCGATAGGCTCCAATGTACAACGCTGTCAAGATTAAGATAAAGGATATTCGTTGTTTCTCAGTGTGGAATCCTGTGATTTTATAGGTAGTGATTCACAATTTCAGAATTGAAATGATTTCAGAATGCCTATTTGGTGTCAACATTACCAGAAATACAATATAGAATGAATCTTTGGGTGGCAATTTCAGAATTGAAATTAATTCACAATGCTTATTTGGTGTCAGATATTGCGTGCAAGACAATACAGAATAAATATGTGACTGTTTCGTTCATTAGTCAGTGGGCTGTGTTTTTTTAACCAACATTGTCTTACATTGTTTTTGGAGCCACTGATTGACAGGCTAACTGAATGGGTGACTGGTTTAATTGATGACAGAATGAATAGTTTACCGACTGAATCGGCGATTTCTTATTCACTGAAGGAATGGTGCACTGGCCCACGCCCCTGTTGTTGCCACTCTTCCTACATGGTTCACTCTATTACCATGATTGACGTCTCCGCCTCCCACGGCTGGGAGACCGTTCAGATCTGATCTAAGTCAGCTGCCTGTACATATCGACAATATGCCCATTGGACAGAATCAATCAATTACTGTCGACAGGATTTTGTTGACAGACGATCCCTTTAAAGAAACTCGCCTTAATCAAAAGAAATAGCTGAAATGGCTACCTGCCTTACCATTCCAGCTCAGGACGGCAAACTAGTTATTCAGGCTAAGTATTGCAAACAGAAGATTCACTTTACCTCTCGCACATGCAAAGAAGGCAACAGCGCGCAAGATCCAAGAAGGAAGATGTATCTAATTTGGAGGAAAAACCAACTTCTAGACATTCGTACTCAAATCACATTTTAAGGCCGGTCGTTTAGAATAAAATACTCTCTGTAGGGAGATGGCCGACGGGTCGATAAATTAGCGTTTAACAAGCAGAGATCCTTTTGCCATTAGGCCAGCAGATGTGTGCATAAGAAACAAGAAAGGAGATACCCTTATGTTGCTAGGTACAGAGCCTTGTATGCATAATTCGCTTAATCTGGGGTTACATACGAGACTTACCGTCTTCCAATTTCAACTACTTATCTCCTTCATATGGAAAGGTGGGAATTGCTTTTAAAAATAGTCGCTCTGACGAATACGGAGCTGTGTTTCCACCTCTCATGTTTTACTTTCATTCATTTTTATTTCACTTTCATATGGACAGCTGGAAAATGATTCTAAAAATCGTCACTCTGACGGATAAGGAGCTAAATTTCCATCTTTCATGTTTTACCCTCAATCATTTTTATTTCACTATCATGTGGACAGCTGGAAAATGCTTTTAAAATGGTCACTCTGACGAGTAAGGAAGTGTATTTCCGTCTCTCGTGCTTTACCGTCATTCTAAAATATTAGAGAGCAATGCTGTGTTTTCTTTTGTCCCTTTTTGTACTTTGCATTTTTATTTTTTTTTTTTTTGGTTTATGTTCTAAATGCATGATTCGAATTGGCTAGTGTGTAAATCATTAATTTCGCCGCAGTTACGTATACAGTGGAGAATAGAAAAGATTTCAGCCAACTCGAAATGTTAGCGTAATCCGCTGGCGCCATTTTATAAACGAACATGCTGCTGACTTGACCAAATGTTAAATCTCCGTGAACTTTAATGGAAATTAATTATGTACTTCACGTAAAACGCCAGGAAGACCTTTAACACTCTAACTGGCAGGGCCGAATTATATTTTATTTATTTGGTTTTGATTGGTGTTTTACGCCGTACTCAAGAATATTTCACTTTTCACTTTTTGACGGCGACCAACATTATGGTCGGAGGAAATCAAGCAGATTCCAGCGGAAACCCACGACCATCCGAAGGTTCCTGGCGGACCTTCCCACATACGACCGGAGAGGAAGCCAGCGAGAGTTGGGCTTGAACTCACATGGCGGATTTATGATCGAGGCTTAGGGCGTGCAAATATAAAATGATTATGTAGAATTTCTCTTGGTAAAAGTGTCTAGGAAATACTTTTCCTGGTATACATGGTGTTACATCATGCTGCCATTTGCTCAAAAGCATATTAACAGCTTCCTGTAACTTTCATCTCAGTATCAATATCAGGGATAAGATCTATCATTATACTTTAGAGCCCCAGGAAAGGAAGTAAATTTGATTGAGACAAAACTTTTAAGGCAGTCACAATTCCAATTTGCACTTAAATGTGTTATAATCGACCATCCCAGTCCTCGGGCTATGCACTGAACAAATAGCTGTTCTCAATACATATAAAGCTGATTTACATGACGCCAACGGCCGCACGTTGACATAATTAGTGTGAAACTGAAGATTTGCAAGGGGGATCCACTGTCATTTGCCAAAGTCCCTTTACTCCAGTTAGAGTACGCAAGGACTAATGAGTGACAGTCGCATGCAGTCATGGAAAAATCTGAAAGGAAACGGATTCATTAAACAAAATATTTGTTCTACTAAGAAAATAACAAGGACCTGAGGTTCCACTTTCTGTCGTCATTCGCAAATATTTAGCTAAGGATACAAAAAGATACCAAAGTAAAAAAAAATACATCAGAAAAACAAGAACGAAATTCCATTGAAGCAGTGACTTGATGTAAGAAAGGATAATGCTGAAAAACATCCAATGCGTGTCTTCGCTAAAATCTAACTTTAACCCGGTTTCTGGCATTTTTGAACTCGCATGATACCGTCGCTCATTTATGGCGTACGGATGCTTTGTCATCAATTTACACGTTTACATCATTCAGATTGAAAAAAAAAGTTGAGCAACAATCTTGAATCCGAATTAACCTCTATCTTTCGACGACAATGTAGCCACTGCCCTTTCAAGAGTGGTTAATTAATGGAACAACAACAACACGACAGCCATTTAGAACCTTTTAACCTTTTGTTGCATTATTGCATAAACCAGGCTCTTACTGGTGGACTAGAAGTCTCCGGGGCTTGATCACTTTGCATGATTTTTGTATGTTTGTTTATTAAATGTGATGACAGCATACCACTGAGTAATTCTATAGACCAGTGATGCGCAATAAATTGCAGTAAACATCTTCCTGTTGTTTCTACCTAATTCTGCTAAAGCAATGGTGCTATGAGGTGCATAAGATGCGCTTGCATTGACAGTAAGAGACAGGGTTTCACACCAGTTACCTGTGACCATTTGCCAAATATCGCACTGTTCCCACACCTCTGGTTTTACTCTCCGTGGTGGAGTCTTTGTATTGTGAATTATGCGTTTTTAACATTCATCTCATTCCATTTGATGGCGTTTCCCACAGTTGTCCACCTGTCTTGTATGAAAGCCATGTTCCTTTTCCATCAAGTCAGGTCAGATTCCAAGCCTGAATTGGCTTTCAATCCAATTTACGTCACGTGCAGACTGGGTTATAAACGGGGTCAGCTAAGGGGGCAAAATAGAATTTTTGAACAATAACAAAGAGATTAAGGTAGGATCCAGTATTTCAAGTTGCGTCATTACATTACTGGGTTTCATGTCACATACTAGACAAAGTGAGTTATAAACACAAGCTTATCCAGACCTCGATAAGTGATATTAATGCAACCGTGTTTCCATCAGTTGTAACTCCAGATGAACGGTTTTTCATTGTCCCGACAATCTTGTCTCGACAAAGGCGCTTATTCCGGTCAACTTGCTTTAAAATTAAATTTTCTGTTTCCATATCGGGATAAAACTTTTGCCATTTACGTCCACTTGATCTCTCTGAGGGGAAAAAAGTGTAATGTGCATGTCAGTAAAAACCCATTAAACACTCTCCCAGAAAACGCTAAGATTTTATTAGAGTTATTTCAACCGTTGTAAGATGCTATTAAAAACATCAGGTTCAACACGTGTATGTTTTTAAAAGCAAGAATGTAGCAGTATGTTCTATGTGGTAAACATCCTGATCATCCAATCTTTTAAATGCATTTTAATCGTTTAAAAATACTTAGAAAAAAAAAGTAAAATGAGATGCTTTCTTGGAGGGTTTCATTTAGCCTTCATTTGACATATACCTGGTGTCAGTGTTTTCTTGCTCTTTAATTCTTGTCAGGAATTGTTTGACTGAACAGTCTGCTTTCGCTTAGCTACTCAGGGAGTAACAGGAATTCTGCATTTACTGGAACAAAAGGTGCTTTTTCAATAAAAAGTCCTTCCTCTCAAAATTAATTGACCGAAAAAGTTAAATCGACAATTGCCATTACAAGCCTAGAAATAAGAAATAAGGGGTAAGGGAGGTGCGAGACTTAGACTGTCGTTCACGGGCCTCCAAGGCGCCTGAGGACGAGACGTAAACGCTCTGCACGATCGGGCGTGAAGAAGAGTGGCACTCAAAGGGCCTTGGATGTTTGTATCACGCCCTTAATGGATAATTGCCAGGCCTGTATTTCGAACACGTGGTGCCTAAATCTTTTCAGATATTTTTTTACAAATCTCGCGTTTGGGCAAGTCTGTGAGAACTTAGATGAAACACTCCCCTTTGGTTTGAATGTTTTGTTCTCTCCTATTTAATGTTCTGAAGGGCGTTTTTTTGAAACACTGGGTAATATGCCAGTACCATGCAAATCTTTTTTATGTAATGTTCCCAAACGAAGACGAATGGGCAAGTTAGACTGATGGGGAAATTATTTATTGTTTCCATTTTGCTTTTGTGATTTAATACAAAGTAATAAATAAAAATTCTTGCTTGCAGAACGTTTCGAGAGAATTGATCTGATCTACAAGTTTTCAAATCTTCAAAGTTCTTACCAATGGTCTTTATATGCCTTTATGTGTGTAAATTGTATCGAATCGTCAGTTTTGGACTGATCTTTGAGAGGCCATTGTAACACAGATTTATTTATTTAATCGATTGGATTTTCACACAGTACTGAGGAACTGGTATCAGTATTATGGTTGGAGGAAACATGGCCGTGACGTTAAAGTATAATCCATACTTCTTGGACAAGGGGACACAACTATTTTCATGCTAAAGAGTGTTATCGTCACGTTGATTTGCTTGTCTGAAAAATCTTCCGTGCAAAGAGGGTGTTATCATCTGATTCAGCCGAAATCCTTTAAGAAAATCCGAATATAAAAGATCACTGCATAGAGCGTAAAACCAGAGCAGCGACGACAGTGTCAAGGTTGGCAAATTGTCACACGGCGAATACACAATTGCCCACAGAAGCATTTAAATTCTGTCAGCCAGTTATTTTATGTGTGTAACTCCACATACTGCAGGACGAAGCAGTGGTTGTGTCTTGCTATATTAACATGCCAGGAGTATACCCGCTGTATTCGCGAAAGCATCCTTTAGGTTGCGAGTTCGAACCCAGTTATCGTCCTTGGCACCCTTGTTTCCTCCACATATAAACAAAACAGACATCATAAAATTCAATAAAACGTCAGTAAAAGAAGGGAGAGTTCTTGACATCAGTGTTAAACAGAAGTGGTATAAATTAATAAACGGATAAATAGGGGCCTGCTAAGGTATCAATGCAAGTCGGCATTCAATGAATATGATGTCATTTTTAGTATTGCTGTACTGAACGTTCAATGATTTTATTCTGGTGGGAATGAATCCGTGACAGAATAAAGACGGCCATATAATGCCATGACAAGATCTTATTAAACTTGTGAGGGTCAGCGCATTATCAATACCAACAGTATGATTTTGCAAGGTTAGGATCGTTCTGGAGATGAATTTGCTCTAGAGATATTTCACAAAGGTTTGGAAATATCACCAGTGACCAATCAGACATGCTTAACGTGATCAGTGAGAATAGTCCATGCATGAGGCGCCAAGTTAATCTGAGCCCGTCATGCATAGCAGCGTTCTTGCGAAGCCTACACTGGCAACAACCTGGGCAACGTGGTTGTGCAGCTTACGGAATAAGATTTATTACGTTCTTGTTTCATATAAATCTGACAATTCCTTGGCTGTTAATTTAATCCAGGCTGACGCCGTAGGAGGCATGTAGCTAAGCGGTTCGGAAATACAAGTACAAATAAACAGCTAAAACTGAGTTCTGTTACGTTCAGTCTGGTTTGTATAATGAACGGTACTGTGACTATAATTTGGCTAATATTTTGATGGAGACTAAAATCTTAGGTGCCATGCTGTTTGCGGTACGGTTATAAAATGTAGATGCAGAAACAAGAGTTAAACTTGGGAGTTGTTACATTCTGAAACTTAATCTTGAGGTTCTGCATAGAAAACAAGCACACAAAAACTTCCATTAAAAATCGGTGGAGCAGTTTTCGCTTTCAAACCAAAGTGTGACAGACGGGAAGATGGACGGAATGAGCGAAAAGGAGACGCGCAGTGGGCAGACAGACACACCTTTCATATTTCGCCGAACTACAAGATAAAAAATACCTGTACAATTTGCCATGTGACTGGCACATGTGACCGTACCATTTTTTGCTTTCAAACCAAAGAGAGAAAAACAGCTGAGCGGCCAAACCGAAAAACAGACTCACAGATTCTCGTCGAAGCAAGGGATGCTAAAATATGTATGACTGGCCATGGATCGGGTTGGTTTCTTTCCTGTTTATGACTGTAACTGCGGAGATTTTTGTCTTGTTTCTGCCCTAGTTGATCATTTTGTTGTGAGACGCACGATTGAAGTATGCTCGGCCATGAAGATTTTGCTGGCCACCCACCGTCCAAGCCTGGGACACCCTGCTGTGAGACTGATGGGGATGTGAATGAATGAATGATTCTAGCAGGATGCCAACAGTTGACAACATTCCAGGATAATCGTGACAAGAAGGATGTGTTTTTGTACCTTTACATCGGTTCGGGGAATCTGTGGCCGAGGGAGCACGGTAATCCCATTGGGCTCGCACCGATGCCGTGGCTCATGTTGGCTTTCTCGTCGGTCATACGTGGTAAGGTCTGTCAGCAAACTGAAGAGGGTTGTCGGTTTCCCAAGTGCTCCCCCGACAGCGACCGTAGTGCCATTCTAATACATGTATACTTGAGCACGGCGTAAATCACCAGTCAACGAAATAAATATATCTACAAGTCTAAACTGATCAGATTATAAAGTAAGGATATCGCTAACCTGAGGGGGGAAGCTATAAACAAATGGCTTGTTCAGCTCTCAGATTGCGATAGGCCTTACAGTCTCCGTAACTTTGGGGGTTTTCCCAATCCAATGAATACTGAAAAACTCTGTTTTATTCTGTTTGTGTCGAGAGGAGGGAGAATGTTTGGCTCAATATATCACAGGATCACAATGACATTTAATTATGCTAACACTTTCTGTTAGTTCCTAGGGCTTCACATTCATTCACTCGTGACATGATATATCTTTTTATTTTTACTTTCTCTGCATTGCTGTGACTTTGATGTAAAGAAAAAACATGCATGAAATTGTACAGAAAGGGGTAAAAATACAGCCATTTACAAAAACTCACATGTATAACGGGTGATATTAACTTTTAGCTTAGACATTTTTGACCACATTTTCAAATGAATTTTCCGTATACTGTCAACAGTTACATGCTCTTCGGTATCCACTTGAACTATCAGACGTAAGCGATGAAGAGAGGACCTGAAGTTAACCAGATTCTCTTCTGGAATGTTCGGAACAAAGGCATTCTCCATCTACAAAACACGTTACGTGACTCGATATCCAGTAATTAACCTACGGATGGTGGTTGGTTTCCCTCGGGCTCTGGTCGGTTTCCTCCTAATGCTGGCTGCCGTCGTATAAGTGAAATAATCTTGAATACAGCGTAAAACACCAATTAGATAAACAAATAAATACTCTAACGCAGGTCACAATAACAATGTTATTCGCTTTTATCCTCGTAAATGAATCAAATAAATATAAGTTTGAAATCAATAGTAGCATCATGTGTCGGTAGTTAACAGACAATACGTATACATATAATACCGTAAACTAAGTATCATTTGACATATTCTGTTGATTGTTGATTTCCCACTTTTGGCGTGCAGATAAGCGTCATCTACCGCTTCTTATCTCGAAGGCCCTACAAGCAGTCAGAGCGTGGAAATCTACAAAGAACCTTTCCAAGGCAAAGTTTGAAGCCGCGCTTCGTGTGGCCCAGCCATTGAAATATCAGCGAATCTAACTTTTAAAACGACGGCCTGCTCCTACTCTGGAATAAAGTTGTCCTTTGTCATGCATCCATTTGGATGGATTTTTTTATCATTTCTTGTTCTTCTAAAGTTTATTTTCTGTAATTATCCTCAACTTCATTGGAGAAAGTCGTTCCTGGGACTTGTACCACTTCGAAATCTCCACATCTCTGAACATGTATAATTATACAGTCAGCAGAATTTGCTGTAAATTTCTGTGCTTATACATTCTGCTTCGTTCCCAGTATCAAGTAATCCCATGTACTGTCCGCATATTAGCAAATTCGATTCGCTCAAGGTTATTGGTACGAGCCAGATTCAGATCTGCACTGAATCTGGTCCTCCACCAAAAGCAACATATCCCCACTGTGGATCAGTGACCTGGGATAAGAGTCCACTTGGCGAGCTTCAATTGTAATCTTATTATAGTAGGTCAAAATACAACAGCTCACACCACCAAACAACTGGTGCATAGCTTGTCCGCCTTTAGCAGGGTACATCGCTGTTCACTACGAAAGCGGTTTCACTTATCGCAAATTCTTACCTTTGACGAGCATGAAACCTGACAGTCAGACGGACTAAATCGAATAAAGTCCGCAATTCTCAAGAACGTCGCGTTTATTTCGGGAGATATATACGCAGAAACCATCTATAAGGGTTCTTCTGAGACCTACTTTTGACTCAAGAATTATGGGCGCACCACGACGTATCCCTTATCCTTTAGACATCGTTTCTGCTCTGATGAAGACAATATTAACAGGACCGTGTGAAGCACCACGGCACCAGAATTATTTAAATGCTAAGATATGTTCATGTTTAAGCTTAATATGTAGTCAGGAGGAACGCAAATATCAATTTAGGTTCGAACATATTTTGAAATATTATACCACTTATATAACAAAGCACGCCATTTGTATGTCGTCTTGATTTGCATTAAAGAACGATATACCTACTTATGAAAAAGAGTGAAATACTAGGTGAAACTGAAATAATACATAACTGGCTACCAGACTGGGTGATTGAATGATTTATTGGTTGAATTGGTGATCTTCTATCAGGTGTTATTTGCATTGATCTATTCGTTTGTTAATTTCACTGGATATAGACATTTCTGGCACACACACTACCGGTTCATCACGCTTTCGCCGTCAGGTTCTTGGATAGGAACTGGACAGAGACCTGAAGAAAACACTGCACACATGACAAAAATCCCAGACTTCAATCGGCAGAAAATTCGACGTAATCTGTAAAGGTGTTTTCTCCTCAGCCCACATAGTCCTGTAGTTTATCAAGGGAAAATCTGATTTTCACATTCATTTACTCAATCATCTTTCATAGGGATTTTACTCTTACATGCCAAGCAGAATATGGCAGAGCATTTAATATGCATTATGGCCGTTCTGCCAGATCAGCAGACTATGGAACCCCTGATTTGCCACTCCTCGAAGTCACAGATTTTGTTGTTGTTTTTTTTTCTTCTGAATTATCTGAAAGGATCATGGTGCCATTTGTTGGATATACAGACCTCCAAATTACCTACCGAACCTACACCGCAATGATCCGGCGGCTCTGACCTGTCTACTCTCTTGCACGCCTAACCGTACACATTATTTCCGTCTCGGCTTCAGACGGTCGAGATACCTGCTGTCGACGTTCTGGGCCCTTTTGTCCCATTCAAGTTCTGCATGACGACGACATGTCCATTTGACTGTATCAATCAATTACCATCGAGAACGTGAACGATTTGGTTGAAGCGTTTAGCCTTAATCTATTAAAAGCGTAGAACCGGCTATTGCTATTTAAGTTAAGTATGGCTGGCTGAAGACTCACTTTAATAACTCTGGTACACCTAAAGAAACCCGGTAAAGAAGACCCAAGACACCTAATTTGGCGAAAGTTTACTCCAGACATCGAAATTGAAATCTACTTGTAAATTCAGTCGGTTAGAATGAGCCATGCTCTGTCGGGACACAGGCATCCGGTCGATATACACGAGTTTGACTGTAGTAGAGATTCCTTGAGCAACCAAACGGATAATAACCAATAATACCCCGTGTTTGAATGTCATCTGCTGCCATTTGGACTTCGACCAGATTTTTACATTTGCCTCAGTGATTCAGTAATGTAACTTACCACCTGCTGCTTCAGCAATATACAGTTTTTTTATAGATAGCATTACGCATGCTCAGAACGTTGATGACGACTTCGGCTTCAATGTAGACAAACGTGTGCTTGCCGTCTCGCTTACTACTGAACAGTGGAAAGGTATGCCATTCGCCATCTTTGCAGGTTTCCCTACAGCTTTCTCTACCCCCAAAACTCCATGCCTGGCATTATCCGTAATAGGATCTACACATTGTCCTCACAATGCCTAGCTGAACAGAAGCCAAGTACCTGTGCTCCCCTGCGCTAAACCAGTGTCACTGATATCTAAACTAATGGAAGCTGGTAACTCAGGAGAGCCAGCAACCAGTGGGATTAGCACACGTTTATCAGGATGTTGGTCTTTGGGACACAGATTTTTTTTTTCATTACGACATCGGTTGTCGTTATCTTGGACATATACTAAGTTGGCTGTTAGTAGAAAATTATGTCACCTTCTGCCTAAAAGCTGCTCAATTCATTGCAAAACGTCCTGGGGTCATTGTATGTGATAGAAACGCCAGCTGGGGATTGACAGCCATAACATAGTTTAATGCCTGTGGCCGATTCAGCATATCTGCTTTTGACTTAAGCTAAGATTTGAGATCTGATTTTTCGCTTTTTTTTTGACAATTGTGGTGGGAAACGTGTACGCTTAGCAAATGTTAACTTCAGACAAAAACATCATAATTTCAACTCCCTTGTATAAAATGTAATGCATATGGGAATGTTATAAGTTTTGAGCTAAGTGCAAAAATCGCGCATTGTGAAATCCAACCCTAAAGAAGAAAGCATGCGAACTTTTTATACCACAATGCCCAGAAAATGAAATCCACCGTTTGGGTGTTAGGTACTGCATGGCCACGGTAGAAAACATACAGAGTGTGATGTAGAAAATACATATACAAATGCATTACAGGCGGGGAAATCACTTTTATCTTCATGTTTTAAATCTGGTAATTGCAATATTATTTTCGTTCATTTCACTACTGCTTCAAACCGAAGAATTTGTCTAATATGATGGCGACCAGCTTTATAAGTGGAGTAAACCACAGGGCTCTGGCAAGTCAAGGACAATCTTACCATACGTATATGACGTACAGATATGCACATCACGTTGTAGAAAGATTAGTGATCTTCAATGGGCGCGACACTCTAAGCACAGTCGTGAACAGCGCTTGTTTTCATCAAGGTCCCACGAAAAGTGAGACGTGAATATTAAGAAATGTAAACATTACCCGAAATACACAGCATTAAACGAGTACATAATTCAGGGTTCAAGCAAGTAAATAAACATCTATGTGTAGTATACATTTTCTACAGACGTATGAATTATATATTTACTAATTTGTTAATTTATTTACTTGATTGCTGTTTTATGCCGTATTCAAGAATATTTCATTTATACGACGTCGGCCAGCGTTATGGTATTTCAGCTTATAAGCAGTTCTGTAGGATGTTCTTCAGTAATAGCAAATGGCTAACAGATTTATGTGAGCCTTTCTTTCCGGTCGAACGAGGGGTTCGCCAGTAACCTACGAATGGTCGTGGCCGCAACCACCCACCCAACCCGGGGTGTGCCCGGTCTTCTCCCACCGTAGTGCTGGTCGCCGTCGTGTAAGAGAATTATTTCTGAGTAAGGTGTAAAACACCAATCAAACAAGTAAATAAATATATGACTGGTAACACAAGGTTGATTACAAACTCAATCAAAAATGGTGAACTAAGATAGAAAAAGAGATACATTTTGTTCCCTTCATGACATGTCCTAAAATTTAGGATGAATGAAAGGGGAGAGTAAATTCGATCTTTGAATAATGAGACACATACCCAGCTTAGTCTAAATGAATAAAATGATTTTTTGCGCACAGAAGCTTTAGTAAAAAGCCCCATCTGTGACAACTCGACGTTGTCAATCTTTAATTAAATGATTTCTAAAATATTCCGATCTGGTCAAATTCATGCCTTTGTAGAGAATAATTTTTTGTTCTTACCTTTTGGTCAAAAACACTAGTGACCAAATAGGTTGTTTCTTTACTTTTAATGGTTCAAATTACAGCAGTACATTCGCCGTCGTTTTATTTATTTATTTATTTGATTGGTGTTTCACGCAGTAGTCAAGAATATTTCACTTGCACGACGGAGGTTAGCATTGTGGTGGGAGTAAACCGGGCGGAGCCCGGAGGCAACACCCGACTATCCGGCAGGTTGCTGGTGGACCTTCCCACTTACGGTCGTAGAGGAGGCCAGCATGAGCTGGACACGAACTCACATCGACCGCATTGTTGGGAGGTTTCGGGTCATTGTGCTGCGATAGCGCGTTAACCAACTGAGCCACGGAGGTCCCCCCTTTCGCCGTCGTTGTAATACGACTTAAACTGCTGCGGAGTGGTTATTGTGCGCAGAACAAAGACTCCAGTCACCGTCACGTGAACCAATGTCACCGTACTTTTTCGGCTTCGCGCTAGCGTTTGGCCTGCGTAGTCTGACGTCGTCAGACGGTTTACCCATAGACCTCTAGCTCACAGCTTAACGGATTATACAAAGGGCGATCTACATATATTTCTTTTTGCATATAGCCACGCCATAACTGTGTTGTTAAGTTGTTTTTTTGTTTTTTTTTATCGAAACTATTATTGACCTACAACAACAGCAAGTATGCTGTAGTTATTGGGTGCTGACATTTTGAGTCTTCATGTCACTTGTCGTTACTACACAGTTCGTAGAGTCAAAGAAAAGTTGCATTATCAAAGGCCGGCCACGTCTTACTAGATACCGATTGCGCCTTGCTGAGGATCACTTAATCTTCTTTCGTCAATGTGACATACATGTTAAGCTCGCTAAATAATAATTGTAAATTGAAGAATGTAAACCTTCCGGAAGTAAAGCAACAACACTCCTTTACATGGAGTATGAAACGGTGACAGACTTCCATTGCCAGTCTCCCGTGAATGGGTTACTCCGTGTAAGAGGCCGTAGTCTGTTACTTTAGCAAGAGCTCAGAATGACTGGGCGATGCGAGCAAATGAAAAGAAGCATGTTCATTTGAATCAATTTATTCAACTCGAGTTAAATGAAAACCCATTCTGTCAAACTTGTTTCTCCGTTTGAAAATATTATATGTACCCTTTGAAATTATTTTAAACTGATTTGACATTACATGTTGCAATGAAAAAATATGTAAATGGTGCAAATTCGTTAATTAGCATGTTATAATGGACGTTTTTAACACAAGTAATAGTTTGTTGACTGTGACACAAAGCTGCAGATAATTTGCAGAAAACATTTTGTACGTGTCTGAAAATCTATTTATCTAGATGGATTTTCATGGCATGTGGTTTTAAGTGAGCGACAGAATGGTGAATGACCGTATTTCAATCATGTCGTGGCCAGAACACTTTTAATCTAAATAGAATTGAATGGTTTTCGATGAATGAAATCATCCAGAAACAAATAAATTAGACGACCATTTTTAAAACATCTGTTAAATAGTCATCAGTTAAATAGTCAAACATCTCGATAACAACAATATATTTTCAAAGTATATAATCTGGAAACCGTATATCTGTATGCATATGTAGTGTATAAAAACTATATTTCCTGATATCACCCTTGAAGAAACTGAATGACAGCATCGCCAGGGGTGCTGTCAAACAAATTGAATATAAAGTGAATTCCGTAGAAGCAATCCTAAACAGCTGACATGATACAAGAAAACTTGTGATTTAGATTCCATGTGCGTCTCAGTTACCTACAGATACCGAGATTGGCGGATTTTGCGGTCATCTTCAACTCTCTGGTTTATGCGGTTTCTTTGCATTGGAGACCGCACTCTGTGTCCCTAGTCTAGACTTTTTGACAGAACCACTAACAAAAATACGGTGCTTTGACTGTTTCAATCAATTTATCTCCCAGAGTAAATTGTCACCCGGCGACCCGGAGAGAACTCGTATGATATTAGGGATTATATACTATATACTCTATGGCAAAACTCACTTTAAGTGTCGCTTACTAGGTGTACCGAAAGGAAAATGTACAAACGGACAGTGGGTCAAGTGTGGATAAAGTTTGCTCCAGAAAGCTTTAATAATGTACTTTTAAACTTAGATCTTTCGTGGGGGGGGGGGGGGGGGGAGACTGCACTCTTCTTTGACTCCTGGTCATGAAGAAACTTTAGACTAAGATCTCTCGGCTTTCACGTGGCCAGCCGTCTACGAGGACAAAATGACAACAGACTGAGTGATGTGGTTATACGAGTTACCGTTCGATCCGCCGAAGGCTTTGTCGCTTTGACAGCTGTGGCCAGATGGATCAAATAACTTTCAAATTATGCCTCTGGTGTGAGTTCTTTAAACTAATGTGCGTAAGAGTGTCTGCCAAGGCAAGAGTATCAGCCAAGGTAACTCACAACAAAGATGGTGTTACACAAAGTATGGAAATATGCTGTCATGGGAACAAAAAACACCGTCGTTCTTTCTTTTTTTTTTTTTTTTTTTTTGGCTTTTGGTGACATTTTTCGAAGCTAAAAGTCGACACCTGAAATTAGATTATCAATACAAATGACACACCAACGTCAAAACACGACTAACATATTACACATAAAGAGGGTGAACAATGTAAAAATATTCTATATAAATGTCTGTTACGACCGGAGAGGAAGTCAACATGAGCTAGACTTTAACTCGCATTGGTGAGAGGATCCAGATTTTGCCTCCTACATATGAATAAGAAGATCGGTCACAGCGTGTTACTCCCTTCCGAGTGTGCAGCTAATCGGTTACAGTGTGATAACGAACGTTGAAGATTCCTGTCTTCGACTAAAGTGGTGTACTTATCTATTCAGACCGGATGGAGAAAGTTCGTCAGCAACCTGACAAAGGCCAGTAGTTTATCTCGGTCACTATGGCCTTCTCCACATATACATGTAATAATGTGCTCCATGGAACATGCGACAAATTCCTCATTTATTCACTACAAACGTGTGTCAGAACCTTCCCTAAGACGACTAAACGAATGTCACATACCTCGAACCGTTTCGTATATAGCACCGAATATTCCTTGAAACATTATGCATCAAACTTGTTTGACAAGAAGAGCACAATTTCATTTCCCAATTCTCAAGAGCAGTTCATTAATATAGTGAAATGTGTCTCCATCTGTAGCATTCCGAACAAATACAGCTGGAAAGGAATTGTGTTGACAATCCGCCTTTGGGGACTGTCGTTACCTTTTGAAATATGGAAGTCAGGCTACATTCCAACAGCATTATTCTTCATTCCCTTAATTCCCCTGATGTTGACTGTGCGAACTATTGTCTACCTCCTAAATGTCTGTCCCATTTACGTTTACTGACGCATGTCTGTATAACCGTATTAATTGATTAGCTTTGTTAAATGGTTTAATCAGTTGCCGCCTTGTCATCTAAGATATGAATCTCGAAAAAGTCGCATTTAAATCCAGTGAAATAGGGTGGAAGGTATAGGGGATGTCTTACATATTACACATGTAATCTTGTCTTAATAATGTCAGATTTTGACCTGAGTTAGATAAAACTCAAAATAAAGCAAAATTGTAATAATCAAAGACTATTTTGTGTCGATATACATTTGTACTGGATTTTGTTCCTCATTTAAATGTACACGACCTTCTGTTATACAAAAAGTAAACAATCATCGCACAGCCTATCATCAGGACACGTTTGTATTCACACTTTAAAACATGTAACATGTATCACTGAATCAGACAGCCACTGGAGTTGAAGGACTAAAGTCGCTATACAGCCATCCAAATTAATTCTGATTCGAAATTGTAGTAAAAGGATGTACGATTCTCTGCTGGGATTTGACCGCCTACGGGGAAAAAGAAGCGTTTTAGAAACAGACCCTCCTAATCGACCACCAGGTTACATGATAAATGACAAGAAAGGGGATAGATCAAAGCCTCCCCCCAGCCCCTCGCTTAGAGTGGGATTTTATATCCTTCTGGTAATGGATAGCTGCACCTTTCCATCGACTGTTTCCCAGAAAACATCTGGTCCTAACAAGAACGTCGATACCTATGTGCCGAAAAGCCATCAAAAGAGCACTGGTACCTTGTCATAGGCATTCATACCACCCAAAACTGACAAGATAACTGGGTGGAGACAACAAACAGCAAAGAGAATTGAAAAGAGCTGCCAAGTTAACACTTCATTTCCGGGGCCTTGTCTCCAGGGCCATTCGTTCCTGTCTTGACGTTCGTTGTCGTAACTTGTCCTAACAATGTAATCAGTTAGTTGGACACTCGCTAAGGAATAGTACACCGTGTCCATTGTGGTCCTCTCTTTCTGCCAAGGCCATGGCGATTCTGCGAAAAGGATGCACTAAGCGCGATAAGGACCACGTACATATGTACCCATACATCCCAAGCGACAGCCTTGCAGGAAACATCGAGTCCTTTTAACGTTTCAGCCAGGCGATGATCCAAGAAAACAGAAAGGTCCTTTAATGTAACAACATCATGCATATTATTTGCCTACTGCTTGCCACCTTACACGTGGACAGACTCAAACAAACGTTCGAGAGGCAACACAATGACATCCTAGAAGGCTTCAGTGATTTGATCACAAGCCTGCAACATGGAGAAGAAAGAAAATGCAACGTCGACAGCATACTTGTACTACTTTCATTTTCTCACATCTAAAGAGCTAAAAAATCAAAAACACTTTTTCACTCAAGTCATACATCAGTGTCAATATGGATCTCTTAAAAACGATTCAGTGTAAGGAACGTTTAGAAAATCCTTGTTCGCTACTGTGATTTTGCTATGAATCCTCACGTAATCCTTTTTGTAATGCATGTATGCCTGGCCAACAATCATACATATGAATTTACTGACCAACTATTTACTCGTGCTTTCAAATTACACCACCGCATCCAATTCAATGTCTTTCCCGATTTTTATAAATGATGTCATACTGCGATTATGATTTTAAATTATATCATCTTATGTCTCGTGCTCTTCACTAAACGCTGCTATTTTCCTCAGCAAATACAGAAAATTCACTATTTGTTCAACGTTTTTCTAAGACTAACTGGAACATTGTGGAGCAATCACCATTTGCATGCGGATTTCGTAATTCAGCAGACCAATACAAATGATGTACCATGGTGACGTCTACTAACAAGCTTCATATGTCTATTTATCTAGAACAATGATGGTGTCTGCCTCCCATAATGGTGTTCCTCATTGGGTAGAATGTTGAAACTGGCTACAGAGCCGGATATTACAGCTTTCTTTAAGCTAGAATAAAACGTACAGTTCTTACTTTAGCGACATGTTGACTGTGTTCTTTGTATTTCTATGTCTTCGCAAGAGTGACAAGTTGACTTTGTGGGCAAATAATGCCATTATGTCGATTTGACCTAATCAATCAATTACCATCGAGAGGATCTAGCGATCTTGTTGAAGAACTTCATTCCCCAAAAGGAAGCGATTAACTCCAGCTACACATACACACCTTACGCTCCACCCTATTTCAGACTTTTTCTTCAGTCACATAAATCAATGTCTGGAGAGCACACAACAAGGGATACCCACTGGGTCAGTGTATCTAATATGAAGAAACTTTCCTCCAGACATTTATAATCGGATTCTGAAGGTGGTTCCTTAGGTTACAACTGCTACGCCTGGGCGCGTGAAGCACAAAGAAACGCTTAATACTCTAAAAACTCTAGCCACACATATTTTTGTTAAATTTGTCTTCGATAAATTGAAAGGTTTTTTGCTTTGATAATTGGCAGGCTCACGTGACTTTGAAATGAGGTCACTGGTATGAGTTATTTAACTTGGCCAGTATGGCAATGTATTTTTCGCTCGAACAACGTTTTCCATTTGGTTTTATCTTAGTTTTTCAATGAGAACAGAAGAATTTAAAAACAACTATTATAAAAAAAGAAAATGACCATATAATGTTTGGACATGCAGTGTAGTTCGGTCACACGAGTCGAAATAAAGTTTGGCAAAGGTTGCGTTCATTTTTGTCTGCACTAATTATAAATTTAGCGTCTCTCTCATTTACATTTTCAGCATTAATATATAAAGGCCATCACGGCCGACACAATTTAATTGCATGTCAGTAAATATCATAATTTTGATTGGTAAATATTGAAGCAAATCTGGAAACCTGACTAGCCGACCTAAGATTTAGCGTCTTATCTATAATATCTGCCACCACATCTAGTTACAGTGTAGATGAGTTTATGCGCACCACGCACAGAAAAGATTCAAGGTTTTAATACACCGAGTGATTTAACTCTCTGGTAAGTTTTTTGAGGACCATTCGTTTTGAAAGAGGGGTGTTTGTGTCCGTTCACAAACAACTAAATGTAAACCACCAACTGACCTCAGATACATTTATTTTTGTCTACACCGGCATGCATGTTAAACATTTGAAACCAGAAAGATACAAATGTGTCTAGAGCGTTAACACTTTGCCTCAATCGTCCACTTTGCCGTGAGTTGCAGCGCACAAGCGATTAAGGGACATATCGTCATCCAACAGAATTTGTCACCTTGAATCTCAAAGCCGGTGGTTCTAAATATGTTGAGGAGAGACAATTTGCATTGAGATGGCAGACACCAAACAAAGGCGTCGGCTAAAAACCATTAGTGGCGTTATTAGAGGTTATCTGAATGTTAACATGTTACATGTGACAATGTCGGGCTTGAGTTTAATAGATATGACTAACAGAGTTGATAATATAATGTCTGTTGTGTCTTAAGGAAAAGGCAGATTTTTAACTCATAGCTGAAATCGTATGTGTTAGAAAGAACTCAATCGACAAAACCGTAAACCACCAACTGACCTCAGATATCTTTATTTTTGTGCATGGAAAAATTACATACTGGATGCATAGTTGTTGTTTTTTTCATTGTTACAAAAGATTTAGCATAAATTTCTACTATTCAAAATTGTGAATTTAAGACAAAAAAACAAGGGTTAGCTTAACGCTACTTTCTGGAAGAATGCTGAATGGAATGTCCAGGCAGCTGACCGCAGGTGCAGTATGAAAAGCATCCAAATAAAATCTCATTCAAACCTTTGTGGTTTTCAGGGTGTACAACTCTTGGCTGGAATTTGGCGGTCTGGACGGACAAGGTGGTTAAGAAGTTGACGTCTCGCCATATCCCAGGGGTCTGGCGGCTATATATGATAAATGACTCGCTGTAGACCACATTATTCCTACGTTTCTTTGTGACTCTTAGCAATGGACCGTTCAAATTGCCCTTCATTTGATTATTTCGACGACTGCATCCTGTAAAACTATGATAGCTGCGTCGAGACTGTATTACATTAAAACTTTACTTCAACTTACACGATAAAAAAAGCCATTATATACCCAAGGAAAACTAAGTACAACTAAGACATGAGTATTTTGCTAGTGGCTTCTCTCCAGGCTATTCACTTATTCTCTCTGGATAATGCAATCCATTAAAACTACCCTTGCTAAAGGGATTACACGCCGTGGCCAATGTAAAAGCCGGTTTACCTGAAAAGATGATTCTAAAATCGATATGACCAAAGATGTGGCGGCGGTAAAAGCAAGGACACAAGATCCTTTTACAACAAGTAATACGCATACTGAAGAACATCATACGAACCACTTCCCACTTAACGTCTTGTAATGGACAAACACTTTAGCTATAGAGGACTTCAAACAGCATGTCAAACAAGTCCCGTAAAAGTCTTTCAAACTTCCGTAAGGGATCACTCTCCTCCACAGTATTAGCTATTCGCATATATACTTTACAGGAAACGAGATTTGGATTTAATAAAGGAAGCAACATTATTGCATGCATTCTATATCTTTTGGCATTTCAGGGAGAAAAAACTGAGAAAGAATTATCAGCATGCCTGCTTATGAAAGGAAGAGAAATTCTCCCAACAGATATACAAGAATTTTAACGCCATAGCTCACTAGGGCAAAAAGTTTTCATTCTTTTTACGATGAGATTCGAAATCCATCTATCAGACGGAACACAGTAAAAATGAATCCGTTCTGGGGGGATGGGTTTATTCTGGTAAACATGTGACATGTTTCTTTCACACATTGAGATGTGTCATATGTTAATGAGCATATCTCTTTAATTCATGGTGTTTTTGAATGGACACCAACACGTGTCTATTAAGTGTGACATAAACTTTTTCGTGTTTATTTTCCCTATGTATAAAATAAACACTTACTTTAATGCAAGGCAGAGTTGCGTTTGCCTTTCAGGTGAAAAGTCATAGTGTAAACAGGATGGAAGGTCCATGCAGAAGGCTGTTTGTCCCATAGGACTATAAACAGGATGCCAGTTCAGTGTAACTGAAAACTTTGTGGTAGACGCTACTGTTGTGAACTCCGTCTTTGAAATGTTGTATTATATATCTTTTCTTTTGGTACTGTAATCAGGTCATGGTTTGATCTAGTTTTTGACTGCCGTATACGTTATAGCTTGCCCTGTAATTCAGCCGCACGTTCTCGAGGCTTCTGTGTTTATGAATTTCACGTCATTGTACATAGAGGGTACATTCTGGAAAGATGTACTGATGTTGTAAACATGTTTACAATCAAAGCATCTAGAATTTTCTTTTCGTTAGTCTATGAATGTGAGTGACGAAGTTGCATTGCTCGCACTCACATTTACTTACGTTCACTTGAGGATTTTGGGATTTATTGGCGCTGGGCTTTCATAGCATTCGCCATTCGCCATTCGCCATTTAATACTTCATTTTTCTGTACGTAGGACTTTGTGAGCTTGTGTTTCGTTACTTGCTCTTTTTCTGGGACGCCATTGTGGAGTTTGCATCGCCTATTGTCTCCTTGTGCGACTACGTACTTTTCATGCCCATTTTACACTGAAGTGACACTGGAGGAAATATACATGGCTTGTTCGGCATTACGGGCGCCATCGTCTACCAGTCAGCCCTAGTAGGTGTACCTAGACGAGCCATTGGATACAAATCATTGTTAGCATGCTGTATACCGCTCGTCACTTGGGAGGCCAAGGTCATCCTTCGGTTTAACGATTCACATGAACTGTGGATTTTAATTTACGTGGACTGACTCGTCTTTGGAAGCTTCATATTCCATCGGTATTTGGACGATAATCCTTTCAAAACTATATTTTGTAATTATATGTATTGTCCTTGTATAATATTGTAAGTTGCACTTTTTGTTTATTTGGTTCAGTAGCATGTATTGAACTTATTCAAGCATCTTTGTGTTTCTTTGTTTGATCATGTGTAAGGTTTATCGCTGTCTGAGTTGAACAAGTCATTTGTTTATCATTTTTCCTCACCGATAGTGGTACCCTTACAGATACACAGTGTGGCGCTCCGCCTCTCTAAAATGGGAGGGAAATGTTGTAGCCCCTGGGACAACAGTAGTCTTCGTCTGCTTGAATAGCAATACTACGATTATTCATTATCACTTGAATTAATATCGAAATAACTGTTACAAGGTTTGCTTTCTTTTGCACAAATCTGGTGCTCCAAAGTCCACTGGAACTTGTGGACAAAGAGCCCTTTAAAACGAATACATTTCGCCGTACCCAGACGGTCAGACAACTGAGCGATATATAACGAGGCACGCCTTGTCACTTTGTCACCTGTCGGACAACCTTGTTTGTATAATTCACTTTAAGTAGAATTGTATATCCGATCCGGCAATTGGCCTATACACCTAGACGTTGGTTAATTCAAGAGTAACATCCTGTAGGTCGTAAAACTTGGACATCTGTTTGCACACGTCATCGAATGACAATAACACTTTGTCACAGACATGTAAACTCACATGACAACCGGGACCATTCTGTAGATCAACAAAACAACTTTTGCAGAGCTACGATGTTACCACATTTAACGTGAATTCTGTTTTATACCTGTCGGACATTCTTTCGTCTTGAGGTCGATAATCACAACTTGCACAATGTAATCGATTGGCTGGACCCTCCCAAAGAATTACACACTATGCTTTAAATAAATCTGGTTTACTTAAGAAGGTCTTATAGAGGAGAGTCTTTGAAATCGATGTGTTAAGACAACTAATGGGCGCTTTGCATCTATCTCATCAATCCCACATCGACGGATTTGCACGAAAGCATCCAGGGCTATCAAGGTTTTAAGATAAAGGGATAGTAATGCATAACCCTAAACGCTTTGTCGAACAAGTTTTATTAAGGTATTACAGACTTTTAGTCACTAACATTTTTAGTGTCAATATCCCACTGAAAAATCACTGACCACGGAGATAAACAACAATAAATCAAATCATTTCAAGGCGGTAAAAATTAACACACTATTACTATTTAACATGGTGCGTCCGTGGCTCAGTCGGTTAGCGCGCTATCGCAGCACAATAACCCGAAGCCTCCAATGAGGTCGCTGTGAGTTCAAGTCCAGCTCATGCTGGTCTCCTCTTTGGCCATAAGTGGGAAGGTCTGCCAACAACTTGCTGATGGTCGTGGGTTTCCCCCGGGCTCTGATCGGTTTCCTCCCACCGTAATGCTGGCCGAAGTCGAACAAGTGAAATATTCTTGAGTATGGCGTAAAACCCCAATCAAATAAATAAATAAATTGTATTTAACAACTACTGCGTAACAGTTCAATAAGTAGGCAATTGTGGCTGATCATAAATAAAGACAATGCTGCGATTTTTTCATTCTTCCTGAACAACCACACATAGGTATTCAGTCCTACTTTCAATGTATACCGTCATGTGAAATCGAACATATTTCTCGCAGATTTTTCATACGACGAGATCAGTGCAATTTGGCATTGCACTTTCTTTCATTTCTTTTGCTTATTTTCTTAGTTTTCTTCAATATTAGAAGTCGATCTTTGGTTTTTAGGATGGTCGACATTTCTATCCAAAGTAACTGAAACCGTCTGGTTTGGCTTAAGCATTCTTTGATTTAGCCGAAAGATGAAAACGATGAATCGGACGAACCTGGCCTTGTTTTATAGCGGTGAAGAATTACTTACCTCTTCGTTTATTTGTAACAATAACCATACCTTACCGCCTGGAATACCAAGTGGTGGAATGTCTAAACCAAACAAGACATTGGTCTCCATGAACTTCTTCACTACTGATTATTCACAGCATTTAATCTCGGATTTGTAAGCATTTACGGTGGCCTGTTGGTCACATTCTATGCCATCAGCCACTCTCAGTTCTCTGACCTTTCTATACTGACAGTATGAGGATTTGGCTGTAAAAACCAATTACCATCAAACTGATTTGGTGGACCAGCGACCCTGTTGAAGATCTTCATTTTTAACCAAATGAGGTCGATAACCTAGCAACCACTTGGTAGAGGCCTGTCCTCCAAATAGAAATTTCACATTGAAATACCTGCCGGGAAGTGCAGAAATGTTTTGCCTGTTGAGACCTTTTTGCTCTCATGAGATCTGATGTTTCAGTCGCAAAGGAGGAAAGTTTCATCAACATCAGAAGTGGCTTAGAAAAAAGTTGATAGCCTGTCTGACTTTAATAGTTGACTGTGTGATGCAGGAAAGTTGGAATGCTAGATCTTATTCGCAACTCTGAACTTATGACAGTTTTATTGCAATCGTAAGTGATTCAAGTGATTAGTAGGCAAGTAGCCATGGAATAAAAATTGTACGTGTGTAGTCTTAAATCCGTTAGTTCTTGAAAATATTTTGATGATAGTAAAAATAGATAAACAGACCAACAGCAACTAAAATCTACATCCAAATATCTACACCTCCCATAAAGGCTCCGCTAAACAGTGGTATTGGTGTTAACAGATACATCATACAGTTCATCTGATGAATGTGTATGGGATTTCTTTAAAAGTTATACACAATAGCACCCCTTTCACTTCTTGCCGTTTGGGCTCTTTGTTGTTTCTTTAAAACCACTCATTGTATGTATATACTGACCAAAGAAAAGCTACATTAATGGTAACAACTGGGATTCGGGCATGCAAGGGAGATAATGCCTCTAGATGGCGCCAATAAGCATCGGTCCCGGTGACCACGTTGTTCACACTTGACCACACTTACTGACGTCTGCATATTAAAAGTATGACACTGACCATTGTTTTATTCCTGTTCAAGTACATGGTGAATAAGGGGAAAATATTAGTTAAATCATTTAGAAGATAAAGACCCTGTGAGGTGTTGTTGTTTTTGGTGTTTTATTAAAATCATCTGTTGATTAAATGTTTCTCGTTCTCGGTGATCTCAGATCGCAGTTCCGTTCTTCTAGTTGCTATCCAATCAATTTACTGTTCTTATCTACCAGAGTAAAGTACAATTTTATGAAAAAGAAAAAAACTAGAGGTATTATTAACAGAAACTATACTTCGCATTCAGAGACGATGGGCAGACAGTACCAAAACAGTAATGCCAGTGGTATATTTATAATTCTCCGTTCGCCACCATTACGAAATTACCATCCCAGGATGCACCCGTTTGTTAGAAGGGCTACACCGGTGATGTGGACACTAGGATGATGGCGTACTCAGTATAATAATTTATCGCTGCCATTACTACTTTGAGATGAATTCTTCCTACTTCCTACGTTAGTTGACGTAACTGCATATGCTTAACCAATTCCATTATAGGGTTGGTACCCGGGGATGTTTAAGTTGCTCCTCCGTAATGATTTACATGGACAGTCAGACAGAAGGCCGTATTTCATCCATTACCTACGACCATTTCCCAAATATCACACTTTTTCTATGTTCTGGTTTTTAATCTCTACGCTATAGTCTTTGATATGGCATACATATAATAACCATATTGGTGGACGGTTGGCTGCACTATAGAGCACCTTACTGATTTGCTGGCTTGACCCCGCTTGTGGAGGTTTGTAGACGCAATGATAAGACCTGTCCCAGGTCACCAAATCCAACATTGCCAACTAGGGTAAGATTCTTCTCTAGACGGCAGCAACTGCATCTGAAAAAATCGATGCTACCAACGCGCCTTGCCTTTACACATAAACTCTAACACAGTGTTCCAAACACTTAGCTTTAGACGAAGGACAAGTCTGGCAATGATTCAGACTGCGTTTAGTTAAATCCTAATTCTCAAGGATAAAACTTTAATTTAGATATGCATTTAACCATCTTCATTTGTCATTTATTTTCTCTCCCCCTATGAGAACACAATATACTAAGGGTAACGTTCGGTTTCGAACAGGCTAAAATCCGGGCTAATATCATCGCCATTATTAACGCAAATGATCACAATAAAATGAATAAATTAACAAAAAGTCATTAGAAATACATTTAAGGTGAAGTCCACAGAATATCTCTTGAGTCCATTTAAAAGCTGGTTGTATCATCCAAATCAAGTCTGATCCCAGACTTTGTGGAAAAGTATGCACAATTCTCTGCTGAAATTGGCCGGCTGGACGTTTAATGAGCAGGCCTCTCGTTCCTAGGCGGTCAGACGGCTAAATGATAAATGACGAGGGTATGTCACCTGATGAGGTGTACACGTCAGCTGCTGATGGGTCGTGTGTATGATTCACTGAGTGCGAGATTTTACACTTGATCTCATGTTGTAATTCTTATGTGTGACAAAAACGGGGACAATTGAATCGAAACGCCATCCGGTGGAACTGCTACTAGGTCACATGCATCAATAATACACCTAAAATTACGTGACAATTAAGTGTATCCTTCAACCAGCAAAACAAATTAAGAGCAACTACGACGATAACACTTCTAGGGGCTCCTCTTTCAGGCAATTATTTCCATTTCGACTTTGGTTATCGTCACCCGGACAATATAATGGATTTGCTGGACACTCGTCAAGGAAATACGCATCCAATGTAAAACCGGTCTTCCTCGAAGGGCTTTGGTTGTTCTCAAAAAACCATGGGGTAAGCACAAAAAAGGCCTTAAACACTGCAAACCACTGGTCAGACCTTTGCATTAACGCAAACAGACTCGTACCCAGAGTAAATCTCAGACTATATTTAAAATCGGTAACGAGAAAGCTATTCAGATCATCAGATGGTGTTTTTAGTATTTCAAAGGTGGAGTTGATACATGTTTCAGCTACAAATATACAACGCACATTGGATATAAAACACATACTTGCATACGAAATGTACACGGATGAAAGACCCGCCTTGGCCTTGTTTTGTCCGGAAGCCAGAGAACATTCTAGAGCAATATAAAATAACATTCTCTAGTTGACTGGCTTGACACTAATTGTCTACATGTATGTATAGTTAGCGAGGTATATATTGGCTGGTGGCTATATATTAGCAGGTTTGTCGGCAGCAACAAATTAGCATGATCAAGAAGAACCTTATTCATGTAATTAAACAAAAGGCGATCTTTCCTTATCTAATGAAAACTACATCGTCCTTTCTACTAGGATTCTTGAGCAGAAAATCAACTTTGAGTTGGGATGGGGGCAGACAGTACGAAAGAACAAGAGAGTCCCTTGTGGTCATTTTAAAGCTGCTGGCATCCCCCAAATTAAATCTGACTTAAAACTTTGTGGCAGAAGATGTACAATTATATTGTACGATTTTGACCGTCTAGGGGACAAAGAGGCGTTTAACCTCAGGTGGTCAGACGACTGAACGGTAATTGATGAGCAACGTTATACCGATAAACCAGCTGCTGTGATGTACATTGTCTGATTCGCACATGTACATGTGTAGTCCACTGAGAGTAGCATTTTATACTCCATCTAGCAAATAAGCAATACACCTTGCTAATAAATCTCGCTAATTCTCAATAAAACAGGACAGTCGTGTCGACAGGCCACACACTATATTAATATTGTGTCACATGCATCAATAATTTGACTAAGTTTAGCGATAACCTGTTCGGTGTTAACACTTTTTTTGTACAACGGCGTACATGTTGTCACTTTTTTACATTGGCGTACATGTTACCATTTTTTTTACATTGGCGTACATGTTACCACTTTTTTTACAACGGCGTACATGTTGTCACTTTTTTACACCGGCATACATGTTACAACTTTTTTTACAATGGCGTACATGTTGTCACTTTTTTACAACGGCGTACATGTTACCATTGTTTTTACATTGGCGTACATGTTACCACTTTTTTACAAAGGCGTACATGTTGTCACTTTTCTACAACGGCGTCCATGTTACCACCTTTTTTACATGTTGACGTTCGTTGTCATGACTTGAATAATGCAACCGATTAGATGGACACTCGCTAAGGAACAGCGCAATGCTACCGATGTTAACGCCGGCTTTGCTGAAACTTTAGGCCGTTCTCAGAAATCAATGGGGAAAACACAATGAATTCCACGTTGTGGCGTACAGAGATACAATAAAACCTATAAAAACAGCCTTCCGTGCATTAACAGTTCGATTGTCTATATCACAGAGATGTGACAGCTTTTTGCCAAAAGATAAAATTCTTGGTAGCGGTCGACAATCTTTCATTCCGTTTAAACAGGGGTCTCATAACAATGTAAACTCGCCAGACAAAATAATGTTTTCGCCTGCACCTCTCAGAGTATTCAGGAATTTATGTTTCTGTTGGCTTGCTGTTTTAAGCCAACGTCATACTCACATGGTTTAGTTATACGATAACGGTCGGGTTAATGGGTGACGGAAACCAGAGTGCCCCGAGGAAACCGTTTCCATTCACCGATACTTTGAAGTCCATGTGACTTCAAGTCGCAGCAGAAATAGCAAAAAGTAGATTGGGCTCTGTGATCTCATTGTTTAAGTTCCGATCTGCTGGGAAAGGAAAACTCCTTCGGTCTCTTAAGGTTAAACCATAGCTTGTCAGCGAGGAATACCACAAAGTCAACAACCTCACACATATCCATAGACAAGTGGAGGTTGGCATATAGTACACAACAAATACAACCCTTCTCACTGTACCACCTGCGAAGGCTGTTGCATTCTTGACGGAGTGTTCAGAATCTCGGGGACTCATTATAATTGTTTCTAATTTCGCGTAATCGTGGGCTAGGGGCCGTATGTTCATCGTGTTGAATGTGATCTCCACGTTGGATATATGAACACTCGCACTCAAAGCGCAACTGAGATATGTACGCCAAATATAGCCAACTATAATGGTACACGATTTGGATACTGATTTTATTCATCAATCTACAACATTCATCACGTCTTTTCGTCATCATTGAAAACATTTGGCTGCTTCTCCTTGCATGAATCCATCCTAATTTTTATATTTATATATCTTCTTAGTCCTTTGGTGGTTTGTGAAACTGGTCTTGCTATTATTGACCCGGAACGCCCATTTTGGTTGATGTCTTACTGACTGATTCAATGTTCCATCCATTTGACTGGTTGACTGGTTGATTCATTCAATCATCCATTCATTCATACGTCTATTAAAGGAAAATTCCATTATTATACATCATTTTGAATGTACGAAAATTGGTCAACTGACTCCTTTCATTCATCGGGGAGTCAAGTCATAACCTTCATTCATTTACTCCATTTCCCGTGAAAATTTTTAAATGTAACAATTGGTAAATTATATATTGGAACTACTTTGCAAACAATTGACAGAGATAGGCACTTTAGTATGTAGATCTGCTTCCTGATAATAGCGAGCTGATTAGATCTACCACTCAACAGATTCACGTTGCTGGACAAACGATGTTTTACCTTCCATAGTCAGTGCAATCTTATCACGCGTCTCATTACAGATGTGGAAATCGACAACACTAATTACAGGTTGTAAGAGCTGACTTTTGAAACAGGTCAATTCCTTTAATACAAAGAAATTATCGGTACCACGTCAGATCGGAAGGGATCGTATCTTCGCCGACTGACTGCTCCATTATTAGCGGCCATGGGTAATGCACGTCGGTTAGATATTACGGGTATGTGATATTTGTCCTTTTGCGCAAGTCATCGACAAGACCCATATAGGCCCTCGGCCGCAGTTTGGGTGGATGGGCCTTGGGTTGTTGTTTTAAGCATTACAGCACAAAACAGTCATTAAGGTGATATTCTTTCCAAATGTAGGTACATTTCCGGTTGTTTCTTTTTTTGTAGTTGTTTGTCGTTGTTGTTGTTTTGGGGGGTTGGTTTGTTTAATTTATGATGTCCCTGGGGTTAGAGGTTTTTTATTTAGATTGTCCCTGGTTATACTGTTTTCTCCGTCGCTGTTAAAGAATTCTATGAACTTACGCTACATTAAAAATTCTAAAACTAAGATCAGATAAATATATATATTCTCATTTCTAGTGGGTGAGAGCCTTCCCGCGCTTCGAATCATTATGGATATGTATCACATCCAGGTTAGTTCAGTGGGAGTATATTATATGAATAGAAACCACAACCTTCAACTATTAATAAGCACATAACATAAAGGCGAATGAGTATGGTTGTGAAGCGATTATTGTTTGCCAAAATGCATCCTTGGAAACATTATCTGATGTGATGAATAGCATGATCAATGAAAAAGTTCCTGAAAGTCAGTCGCTTCATTGCAAACATACCCGGTTGATTTTTCCTCAGAACTATATCATCAACCAGGCATTAAAAACAAACTACATTTATACAAAAGTAGGTCCAACATCACGTGTTACGGTACTAATCGAGATCGTATTTTCCCTCCTATGGACACATTGTAACAATTAAGGGTTTCTGGCTTACGTAACACAAAAACATAATACCCCTTGACAATCTACAATTCACAGATGCCTACACTGTATTACATATTTTAACAGTTTATGTGAAGTTCAGATAATTTTTGATATTATGATTCCCGCTAATAAAAATATTTGTATTTGAAACAAAACTGTCAGTTCCAGAACCCCAAAATTCCAGTATTATTCTTTATCAAGATCGCCCACCTCTTCTTTTCGCTCACCAGGCATCTTTTTCAGTTTACATACGACACCATCTCCGCGAATGAAATAAATTATTGGGTTAGCTCTAACTTAACAGCAAATTATTGCCGTGTGAAAAGAAGTTCAGCACGAGTTTTATTTTTTCGCCTACACGGCCAACTTTGACGCTTTCGTCCAAGATTAAGCACGCAATCTGTATCATTTTTCAAACAGAAAGAACGCAAATCCGTGAATAACCAAAGACCTCGCTTCGGTCCTTTTCAATCGAGTCCGGATATTTCAGTGTTTAAAAACGAGCAAGACAGAATGAATAAACGTGATCTCTTTTCCATACAGGCTTGTGCTATAATGCTTGGATGTGCTCGCAAGAAATTTCTGTGCATGCTGTTTCAAGTATTAATCTTCAATGTTTGCATAAGCAAATATTCCATTAGCACGATTTTGCTGGTTTTTCCGAATAGCTGCATAGAGATCGATATTACTTGTATGTAAATGAGTGTGCAGCTCTTGTGCCGTTGATATTAACACGTTTGCATAGCACTGCGATGGAAGTTTTGGATGTGCGCCTCGGGTCACCCGTGTATAGTTCCAGTTCAAACTTACAGGTGCTGGGTGTATAATCATTCTTAGCACACATCTCCATGTTTCAGAAGGCCACAATAGGGCATAGAATAAGGGAATACTTCAGGTATTGTGATCGATTCTTTGTCATTCGCGCAGCGACCCAGAAGGCGGTCGCTGTGTGTTCAAGTTTAGCTCATGCTGGCTTCCTCTCTGGCCGTACGTGAGAAGGTCTGGTAGCAACCTGCGGATGGTCGTGGGTTTTCCCTAGGCTCTGCCCGGTTTCCGCCCACTATAATGCTGGCCACCGTCGTATAATTGAAATATTCTTGAATGCGGTGTAAACCACGAATCAAATAAATAAACAAATAAATCTTTATATTTACAAATAAATAAATCCTTGTCATACGTCGTGACTAGGAAATATATACTGCCTTCGTGGTGTCTTCGACATGATGTTGCATTGAGGCAGCGCTATCTATGTCGACAATGCGCCAGGTCTGTAATATCTGCGATATAATGAGCTGTTAAATTTTATCCCTGTAGAGAAAATACATAATAAATACATTCACCGGTAAAAGTCACAAATGCAGTAGTTTGCCTCTGAGACCACTTTCAACAAAGTTCGAAAATCAGTTTTTCGTAACTTGTCTCGTAAATGAAGTCACCGTGTGGGGCTGTAACCAAGGCAACGTCTTTTAAAAATAAGTCATGAAAAGAGGAACTTTCGAAGTTTGTCAAAGTGGTCCCTGAAACCTACTTCTGTGTATGTCTGTGACTTGTTCAATAATGCGATACACATAAACCTGTCTTATTTGGCACAATAATCAGGGTGATTTATGTTATTTAATTTATGATCCACGCAATAAAACCAGGATAAAGGGTAAAGGAAACTGTGCAGTTCAGCACACCTGATCTGCAACACGATCTTAACATCACCATTTATATGGTATAACGAAAGCGTTCAACATATCACGCAACTTCAGTGGTTTGTAGTTTTCTTATTTAGCTTTAGTACGTCTCTACCTGAGCGGTAAGCTGCTTGCATAGTTCTGAACTTGCGCAAACATGTTTTTACCATGCATACACTTCTCATGCATCCGGGAAAATATTCGGGACTCAGATGTTAACCCCTGGTTTGTTCTTTTGAAACCTATCCAATAGCTGAGTTTATCTAGGCGCTTTAATCGTTTTGTCAGTTAATCTCAAATGACGTCTCTCTTCCAAAGATGCGGTAAACTTTTACCACAAGTTTTTTTAGCCTCACGAATTTCGTTTCACTCCCGCTCATCTGTCTTTTGCCAACGTCAAATGTTTTTCTTCTTTTAAACTGACTTTACCAATCGCATGCATATTTGCGTCTTTCCACGCCGGTTATCGTAAATCTCCTCAACAAAATACACAAAACTAATGCATATTTTTGTTGCGGATCAGCGGCTGAATTTTGCTACAAAGGAATAAACGATTAGTGTAATGGCTACTTTTCATGCTCCAGCATAACTCTATGCTGAGCAATCGTTTTCATCGTGCTGTCTCACGAAATATTCTGAATTAAGCCCCACTTTTCCATTATTTGCCGAACACTTGTTTTGTTTTAGGGTTTCATCGGTGATCATCCAAGCGCAATTCGTTTGGGGATTTGTTTTTGCCCCCCGCGTTGGCTTGCAATTCATTACGTGATTACAAAGGCTGGCAATCCACGTCTTTGTCAATAACCGTAACATTTTAGTGATGTGATACGTTCTCTGACACAGATTTGTTGGTTGGTATTAAACACTCTTTATAGAGTGATAAATGTCTTGTTTCGTGACTTACTTTCATGAAGTACACCAGGGTTCGATTCCTTAGACTGAAATTGATGCCAGTCAAATTCAAGAAATTATTAAAATGCCTCGCGGTTGACAACCGATAGAGAATTTCTCGCTAACACAACACTTTCTAATACTTATACAACGCGAGGAGACGAGGAAGCCAGGTAGCGAGCTATAGCGAGGGATTCTGTATCGGCTTCCATGGGTCTTATCCAAGCAGTTAATTAGACCCTTGCCGGTTCAATCCCGCTCCGTGGCACTTTCTTGGCAGATTGCAGCGCTCTAACTGTTTGTGCGTTTTTGATGACTGTAAAGTGGTTGAAGACACTGATGGGTTCGTTTGCGAAGTCTAGCTATCTATGAAGGCTTACTCTATCCATAACACTCTCCGTCATCGTACAAGTCAACAAAATATTATAAAACATGCAACAGTCAGATAAATAATTAAATTCTCTATGGATTTACACCTGGCGAAAAGTCATACGTTCATTTCACAATACATTTTACAAACCCATTCCACAAGCGAAATGTAGTTTTTTGCATTTGCAAATATTGTCTAAGATATTTCAGAACAAGTGTACCTTCGAGTTCGTCATGGCTGGACTATCGACGGCAGGTTGATTTTGGCATCGTTAACAGATCCTGACACACCTAGCCTACAAACATCCTCTTTTCCAGCTGCATGGCAAAAACTACAGAAGACAAACATTACATGGAACGTTCAGACATACTGTGCAAATTGCAATTATAACATCAGCCATAATTACACGATCCAGGCCTACTGCTCTTTTGGTTGATGTATAGACATTCTCAGATGTGCTTCAGGAAGTTACCTGGTGTGAACAACATGCTGGGGCTCATTAAGGGATAAAGGTTATAAATCAGAATGTGCGAGCTCCTTGAAGCAGGAAGGGTTCGTTACGCTGCGATCACAACCCAGCGTGTTATGTTTCCATTGAAATATAAGACAGTCGTTAGGCTTATTCACATAAATACTTCTTTTCATGGATGAAACATAAAATTCAGTGTATGCATTGATTCACTGTTGAGCCTAATTAACGTAATACACATATGTATGTTAAGTTTCTTGTCTGATATTATATATACCTACTTAGTCAACCTTCGAACGTGCACAGCGCTCTACAAGTTATACCATGAGCAATCTGTAAGTCCATGTTAAAACGCAGCAAAATAATTTTTAACGGCCACGATTTTCACAAAGATAATTTCTTAACAAATCGTTTAAAAGCAGAATATTCATTCTTCTTCATGGCCTAGAATGCAAAATACAGGAATTTGTTCTCGCAAAAAGCGTGTACTGCATTAATTGATTATAATTTGCTTGGTTCGTTTCTCTTTGCATTCATGCATAGTTGACACTTTCATAATGAACAAAGAGCAAATTGATATTCTTTAATACAATAAGAAAACATGAAAACGTCAGATTGCCATGTTTCAGAACGAGGAGGGAATGTTTTCTTTAATATCACTTATCTTGAAAACTGACCCTCTGGAAATCTGGCAGGAACTTTAGTTGCAAATGTTAGAGCTTTTTTGATATGTTTGAGATCATTTTGAAAAAAAAACCCATACGACTGCAATGTATCAAATAAAATGTTCTCCTCACCTATTTCAAGCTGACGTCTGAACAGAAAAAAGTTGATAAATGCGATCCATTTTGATAGTGCATCCATTAAATACAAGTCTCTTTTCTTTCACTGCTGCCACCAAAGGCACCAGTTTAAAACATTTTTTTCCAAAACTGATACTTATTTTATTTGTTTTTAGAACCACCGGAATGTAGAACCTTAGTCTAATACGAGGGCAGTAAGGATTTGAGTGGAAAACAACTCAGTACAGTGTTAACATAAAAGACTACAGCCTACAGAGTAAAACTGGAGCAGTGACAACAGTGTGACAGTTGGCAAATGGTCACACGGTGCCGGTGAAATCTGGTCTCTTGTCAATTTATCTCAGTTAGGGTTTTATTCTAACACTTCAGGTGTTTAAGAAGTATGTTACAAACCCCCGTGTTCAAAATATTGTAATGTACGTTTTTATTTGTTCTTTGTATTTGTCTGATCTACATTTTTCCCTCTGTGTACGTTGTGACCAGCATTGTAATTCAGTCGCGCGTTCTGGAGGCTTCTGTGTTTGTCGATTTCGTGTCATTGTACATAGAGCGTACATCCGGGAAAGAGGTACCCATGTTGTAAACATGTTTACGATCAAATCATCCAGAATATTCTGAACATTGGTCTGTAAATATGAAGGACGAAGTTAGAAATTTCGCAGCCATTTTACTCATGTCCATTTCAGATCAGTCACATTTACTGTCGTCCAGTTAGAAGAATTTTGTGGGATTTGGAGATATCGACTTTCATGCCATTCGACATACGTCATTTTGTACTCCATTTTTCTGTACTTCGAGAGGTTATCTTTGAGCTTTTATCGCTCTTTGTCTTTTTGTGTGATTACGTACATTTTATTTCAGTTTATCCTGAAAGTGACTTGGTGTATATTTCTGAGGATTGAAACATAAATAACCAGCACGGCATAACAGACGTATTGTCAACCCGTCCCCCCTGGAAAGTTGGACCTGGCCGGGGAGTTGGATACTAAAACCATCGTCGGCGTACTGTGCTATATAACTGTCATCCTTCGAATTCGAGAATTCCCCAAAATTGTGAATTATATATTGACGTGGACTGACTTACCTATGGAAGACGGAATATTCCATCCAGATTTGGACGCTATCATCAGTAAGAAATTTTGCAATTCGTAATTATCTGTATTGTTTTATATATTATTGTCAGTTGCACTATTTGTCTGTTTTGTTCAGATATATGTATGGAACTTAGTCGAACGTTTTCGTGTCGGTTGGTTTGATCTTGTGTAAGGCCTAACGCTGTCTGAGAGTTGAACAAACCATTTGTTTATCACTTTTACTCTCCGATAGTGGTATCCTGACAAGTGACAACTCCCCCACCCCCCCACAATATGTCTTAAGCAGAATTGGGAATAAAATAATCGTAGTAATGCAAAATACTAGGCGTCATTTTTCTAGAATTAGCCTTCTGATATAAATCTTCAAGTGAACCTATACGAGACCAGCACTCGGGGCCAAGACATAAGTGGTTGTATCCGTGGACATGTCAGGCGATTCCATCGAATACGTACAATTTTGCTCTGTAGGGAGCGCTACCTGCGTCCAACACTTTCTGCTATGCCATGGCTGTAAACATCCGCTTTCCCCGTTGCTACAGTGAAGTACTACCGTCGTAAAAACACCATCTCTCGCTACAAATTGAACTGATTACGTCGTAACGTAATTACCAGTTCCTGGCAAAGAGCTTACTGAACTGATGTATAGACATTTTAGACAGAGTTCGGGTAGTTACCTGACATAAACAACATGCTGGGGCTTTTCAAAGGGATTCAGGTTGTAAATCAGTGAGATTAACTCATTTACCAGTCAATCAGCGTAAATAAATTAATTCATATTCTTGACTTCATTATACATCGATTCCAACTTTATTGTATAACTAGTTTTTCTCCTTATTGCCAGCTTTTTTAAAATTATTTATGATTTATTATATATATATATTTCTTAAAATTTAGATTCTTATTACTGAGATGATGATGTTTATTAGTGTTGTTAAAATTTTTGTTTTATAACTCAGCCTCCACGAAAAGAGGCCTATCATACCTCGAGTAATATCGAGTTTATAAAATAAAGATTACCTATCTATCATTCTATCTATCTATCTATCGATCAGACCGAGTAGTCAGGCTTTGTTCCTAAAACTTTTACAAGTATAATGTATCTCCATTGTACCATAACAAAGATATGTGTTTCACGAAATAAATATACATTGTTGGAACTATTACATAAACAATCCTCTATCCATTAATAACTTGTGCTGTTTCTTGCTTTTGTATTACAAAGTCATTATCTTTATTTAACATTTGAACTTCTACAAAGCTATAAGCCTGACACTGAAATTAACTAATAGGCCCATGATAATCAAAATATTTCTTTGATTTGCACAGATAGCGTTTTAGATCATGACGCGTACTTTCAGGTCACTAATTTTTGATGGTGTGGAAGAACCTAATACACTAAATTGTATTACTTCTTTATTTCCTCCAAATTCTAAAAAGCGTTTTCTTCTCTACTGTCAAGGGGGGCCTCTGTGGCTCAGTCGATTAGGACGCTAGCGCAGCGCTATGACTCCGACGTCTCCCACCAATGCGATCGCTGTGAGTTCAAGTATGGCTTCCTCTCGCACTTGGGAAGGTCTGCCAGAAACCTGCGGATGGTCGTGGGTTTCCCCCGGGCTCTGTCCGGTTTCCTCCCAACGTAATGATGGCCGCCGTCGTATAATTGAAAAATTCGTGAATACGCCGTAAAACATCAATCAAGTAAATAAATACAGTCAGAAGTTGTCCGAGTGGAACTGTTCTAGGGTAAAGGAACTTTGTTGTGGATGGCCCTGAGTTCTTCACAGAAACAAGAATTTGGCTATACAATATTTTCCGGACACTCATTATAATAAATGCATTTGTTGAACATTGATATAAATTAAGCCAGTTTGCAAGTTTCATTCAGAACATAGATATATTTGATTAGTTTTTATTCCCGTCTCCAAGAATGATTCGCCGGTGTGACCGCGGGCAGAATATGGGTGGGGAAAAAAGGGACTACGTGGAGTAAACCACGGCGTCTTCCAAGGTGCCTGATAAACCTCTCCCCAGGTCCCTGATAAAACGTCTTGATTTAAACCCAGAACTGAACAAGGTAAACCAGAGTTCGATCCGACAGGTTACAGTAGTTAAAGTAAAAGACGTCAGCACACTTTATTCAACACCAACAGTTTGGTTGGTGCTACCAACACCTATCTTTAGCATAGCCGGTCAACATTTTCTTTCTTTTTTTTGTGATGGACTGCGATTTCCATAGGGACGGTTCACAAATTGGATGGCTGAACAAGAAAAATGTACTTCTGCCCCATCAAGCTCTGGTACGGGGAGAATAACGTACTGAAACGAAGTTTTATTGCATCTGTACGGCCTGTCATCCCCTGAGATGATATGAAAATTGATATTTTATCAGAGTGATTGGCACTGAACAATAAACTTGTGGCACAAATTGATATTTATTGGAATATTTATGTCTACCCCAAAGGACGAAACCGGCAACTTCTATGCCACAGGGGACTAGGCTGGGTTATAGGCAAGGATTAGGCCTGAATATCAGCTACGCTGCAGTCAACTGTGCCATACTTAGAGCAGGTCATTTGAGTGAGGTGCTGTGCAATCGGCTCTCCACGCCAGGCGAATCGCCAAGTGCCGCTGAAGGCCAATAAAACACTGCCATTTGCTTACTGAAGCGTCCTCATAACACCAGACTGTTGTCTCTCGTTTACACAAATCTGACAATTTCACGAATGGTATATTTAAAGCAATTCATGTACTGATCAGCCCCATGAGCGCAAGAAACTCTGTAGTCATGATAAAGCCTATATGGAGCTGCATGCGTATGGGACATCATACAATATAGGCTGTGGTCATTCTGTGATACTCACGATCGCGATGTGTCTATTTAACCTCTGAACTTTCACAGAAAAATCTGTTTTACGTTATGCAATAGTCATTAACAGTACACAATTTCTGTTTTTCGCTTTCACCTTTAGTAATTTTGTGGTTTGTTAATGTGTTCGTTTTGAAGTAAAAACACACACCTCTGCACAATTACTTATTGTGTTCCGATAAGAACAGTGTAAGAATATGTAAATAATAACCTCTCTCTCTCTCTCTCTCTCTTTCTCTCTCTCTCTCCTACAGAGCTGTATTGTTTATTTCTGGCTGTATTTTTGCTCATAATTGCATACATGTATACAAATGTAATGGCAAAATGTACTACAGTCTTCACATTTCTCATATCGGTCTAAGATAATCTATCTATCTCTCTCCATCTCTCTCTGTATCTCTCTATCTGTCTATATATATATATATATATATATATATATATATATATATATATCTGTCTATCTCCCTCTCTATCTATCTTTCTCTATTTGTCAATCTCTCCCTATCTCTCTATCTCTCTCTATCTCCCTCTCCCTCTCTTTATCTTTCTATATCTCTCTTGATATCTCTCTCTCTCTATCTATCTATCTATCTCAGTCTCTATCTCTCTATCTCTCTCCATCTCTCTCTATATCTCTCTCTCTATCTATCTATCTCTCTATCTCTATCTCTCTATATCTATCTCTCTATCCCTGTCTCTCTATCTCTATCTTTCTGTCTCTAACTCTCTATCCGTCTATCTCTCCCTGTTTCTCTATCTCCTCTCTCTACCTATCTCCTTCTATCTCACTCTATCTCTATCTCTCTCTGTCCCTATATCTCTATCTCTCTATCTCTCTCTATCTCTGTCTATTTCTCTCTGTCTCTCTATCTCTTTATATCTCTCTATCTCTCTATATCTCTCTATCTCTATCTATAACTCTCTCTATTTCTCTATCTCTCTGTATCTCTCTTTATCTCTATCTCTCTCCCTCTGTTCCTATCTATCTCTATCTCTATATCTCTATGTCGCTCTCTATCTCTCTCTCTGTACCTCACTCTATCTCTATCTCTCTCCCTCTGTCTCTATCTCTCTCTCTATCTTTATCTCTATATCTCTCTCTATCTCTCTCTCTATCTCTATCTCTCTCTATCTCTCTATCTCTCTCTCTATCCATCTCTATCTCTCTCTATCTTTCTATCTCAATCTCTCTCTATCTATCTCTTTCTCTCTATCTGTCTATCACTCTATCTCCCTATATCTCTATCTCTTTCTCTATCTCTTTATCTCTATCTCTCTCTATCTATCTTTATCTACCTCTCTCTATCTCTGTCTCTATCTCTATCTCTCTCTCTATCTCTCTGTCTCTCTCTCTATCTATCTCTTCCTATCTCTCTGTATCTCTGTCTCTATTGCTCTATCTACCTCTCTCTATCTCTGTCTCTATCTCTATCTCTCTATCTCTCTATCTCTCTCTCTATCTATCTATCTCTTCCTATCTCTCTGTATCTCTGTCTCTATTGCTCTATCTACCTCTCTCTATCTCTGTCTCTATCTCTATCTCTCTCATTATCTCTCTCTATATCTCTCTCTATCTCTATCTATCTCTTTCTATCTCTCTTTCTCTCTCTCTATTTCTCTCTCTATCTATCTCTCTCTATCTATCTTTATCTATCTCTCTATCTCCCTCTATCTCTATCACTCTCCATATATCTCTCTATCTCTATCTCTCTATCTCTGTGTCTCTCTCTATCGTTCTATCTCTCTCTATCTTTCTATCCCAATCTCCCTCTATCTATCTCTAGCTCTCTCTCTATCTCTTTATCTGTATCTCTCTCTGTCTATCTTTATTTACCTCTGTCTATCTCTGTCTCTATCTCAATCTCCCTCTATCTATCTCTAACTCTCTCTCTATCTCTTTATCTGTATCTCTCTCTGTCTATTTTTATTTACCTCTCTCTATCTCTGTCTCTATCTCTATCTCTCTCTATCTATCTTTATCTACCTCTCTCTATCCCTATCTCTATATATATATCTCTCTCTCTATCTCTATCTTCATCTTTCTCTCTATCTCTCTATCTCTATCTCTCTATCTCTATCTCTTTTTCTCCATGTCTCTCTTTCTCTATCTCTCCTCTATCTCTATGTCTATCTCTCTTCTTCTATATCTGTCTCTCTTTATCTCTCTACTATCTATCTCTATCTCTCTATCTCTCTCCATCTCTCTATCCCTCTATCTCTGTCTATCGCTATTTCTCCCTATCTCTATCTCTATCTCTCGCTATCTCTCTATCTCTCTTTCCCATCTATATTTCTTTATCTCTCTATCTCTATCTCTGTATCTCTTTATCTCTATCTCTCTATCTCTATCTATCGACCTCTCTTTTCTCTGTCTCTATCTCTCTTCTATCTCTATCTCTATCTCTGTCTATCTCTCTCTATCTTTATCTCTTTATTTATCTCTCTATATCTCTATCTCTATCTTTCTATCTCATCTCTCTATTTCTCTCTTTATCTATCTATGTCTATCTATCTTTATCTATTTCTCTCTATCTCTATCTCTCTCTCTATCTCTCTCTATCTATCTCTCTATTTCTCTCTCTATCTGTCTTTCTCTGTCTATCTTTATCCATCTCTCTCTATCTCCCTCTGTCTCCATCACTCTCTATATATCTCTCTATCTCTATCTCTATCTCTGTGTCTCTCTATATCTCCAGCTCTCTCTATCTCTATATCTCTCTATCTCTATCTTTCTCTCCCTATCTCCCTATATCTCTCTATCTTTCTCTCTCTCTATCTCTGTCTCTCTATCTCTGTCTCCCTATCTCCATCTCTATCTCTATCTCTCTCTATCTCTATCTCTGTCTATCTCTCTCTATATCTCTTTCGCTATCTCTCTATCTATATATCTATATCTCTATTTCTCTCTCTCTATCTATCTGTATCTCTATCTCTTTATCTCTCTCTATCTCTCTCTCTATATCTCTCTATTTCTCTCTATCTCTCTCTCTATATATATCTCTATCTCTCTCTCTCTTGTTTCTTGGCCATTTGCCGTTATTAATATGGCCCATAAAATAGCCCCTTAATTCACTGAAGAAAGTCTAAATAACACGGGTTTTTGCAATTTTTTCCAATTCTCTTTCTCCCTGTGCTCATTTTACTTTTACCTCGTCTTTTCCTCTCCAGTTCCACAGCTATACGTGCAAATCGGGAAGCGTTTCTTATCATACAACAAACCTTGTATGTTGTACACAAGAAAAGGACACCAGCATGGGATGTGAACTAAATCCCAAGTGTCACTCTCACACTTCCTTTGTACACACCATAAAGAAATAAAAGTGACATTTTCCATAAGTTTCAATAGTTATAAGCTTATAAAGTAATTTGTTTACATTCTTACCTTGTCTATCACCATCACGTTGCAGAATTAGAATACATCAACACACAAATTATCAGCCTTCTTGGTGATGTTTGATAGATGCGGTGTTACCTCTAACACAGGCATTTGTTTTTCAAATAAACCCACTGTAACAATGATGACTGCTTCAGCTAATTTCAAAGACACCAAAGACCGATTCCTTGAGGTCCGAGAAACCAAGGCCAGTTGTGATGGAGTGGTTCTTACGTAACGTTAACCTGTCAGATCTTGTTCAAAGGAAATCATTAGAAAAATCATAACTAAATTTAACTTAATATTCAATGTTAACAATCACTTGTCTTTAATCCGTAATTAATTTTCCAGCTTTGGAGTCTGAAGCGGTTGTTCTATAAAATGGACAGGGTAGACCTCAAACAATTTCTTCACGATTTTGTGTTTCTGTCATACGAGAGCCTTGAATTTCATATGTTCTGATATATCGATCAGTTAACTTGAGACTTTTAGCAAAATCAATGATCTTAATCTTTGATCTTATTAGTCTCGTGCCTGTTTCCCCAATAACCGTTTTATAACAGTTCCCAAAGGCCTTACGTTGTTTTCTTGATATACTGCCGTCCATTTTCAACGGACCTCTCGGTATAAACATATATGCTTTGCGAGCAGATCACAATAAGTTAATACGGACTCGATGTGAACAATTTTTTCTATTTTGACATTTATTCACTTTTTGGCCACATCGTCTAAGCTCAGGGCATCAATTGCAGCCACTGATTGGAATCACCCTATAGTTTCGTTGAGCACAAATATACAAGCAAATTTTTCTTCTTTGATTACGGATTTATTTCTTCATTACTTTCATTTTTTGAACCACTGAGTGGAATCACCCTATAGTTTCTTTGAGCACAAATATACAAGCAAATTTTTCTTCTTTGATTACGGATTTATTTCTTCATTACTTTCATTTTTTGATGCATTGGGCAGTCAAGACACTTGTACAAAAAATGCATTGGTGTGAATTTTCCTTCATTGCCCACATCCATCGGTAGAAATATCCGTATTGTCAGAGATATAGATGTGAAATATATACTATAAATCAGTTGTAATGGGGTTTTCTTTAGACATACACTGATTACTGGATGTGAGATTTAAAAACGACTTCAAAAAAGTAGCCATGCTTCACTCACTTCATCATTTCAATGAACAGAATTCTCCTTCTTGCATACTGAAGATGCAAATGAAAATAGCGAAAGGTACAAACTTTATTAAATACCATTTTCTTTGTTAATATTTGACCTGGTATCCCACACAATATTTTCAAGAATATTTTTCAACTGCTGTCAGGTTGATGGCACGGCCCAGTTCTCCACACCCCGCTCCCCAACCGACCATGATGCTGGCCGCCTTCCTATAAGTGAATTATTCTTGAGTTCGGCATACAACACCAATCAAAACAAATAAATAAATATAAAGTACAACACATTATCATTATCCAGCTGTGTCCGTTTTCGATAGCAAAAAAAGTGAGGGACATATAGGTCAGCAGGAGGAAGAATATTTTCCTTAGTGAAGTTTTTTTGCGAATGGTTGTACCATTTGTTTGATACATGGCCGTTGTGTTTATATCTTATTCACATGTACCTGAACTTTGCTTGTAGGTAAAAGACTAGGCAATGGCAATGACGCTAGATGTATACATGGCGTATGCATCATGATGGCAATCGTCTGCAGGCGTAATCTCTTCCAGTAACCACCGTTCTTACACGTGTCCTCGATCTACAATAGTTCTAAGGCTTTGCATGTACACTGCACGACGTCACGCCTGCACTATCGTCGCAGGCATGCCTTCAAATATTAATATCATAGTGAATTCGCCCTCTCATCATGTCTTGACCTGACGACTAACGGTGGCACTATGGACAGATTAGGTGGCACTAGGTAAGCAAGTCTGTATTGAAGGAACTCCAAGTGTCTGGCTGAACTCAGAGTTCGGTAATCCCCAGCGCTTCGTAAAAGTTCCTGGTCCACAATCACCAGAGCTTCGCGAGGTTCCGGCCGCCGCTGGCCGATATCGCGTAAGGATTGAGCCAGATACGAGACAAATGTCACCCAGATCACGTCTGCCTAGTCCTAGCTGGGAAGTTTTATCTGGGCATGCTAGGCAAATAGGTGAAAAGCTTCCCTGCTAACAAGTGAATGTTTCAACCGTCCACTGGTCCCTTGATCTTCAACACCGCTCCGAGATCACGTCAAGATCATTTGTTTTCGCCTTGTTGCATTATCCAAGTGTATTCATGTGACTGTCCGTGTGTCAGGACATTCCGTAAAAATGATCACACACTACTTGCACGGCTCACACACTAGTTGCACGGCCGACAAATTTAACTACTCTGCGAATTTGGTCACCAAGAAGGAATTCTCGTTTTCATTTTAAACTTAATTTGTGAAAGCAATATTGGTCTTCTCACGTGGAACAATGATCCTTGTTCTCGTCATCATATCTACAACTACAATGCACCAAATAGTGTCCTTCAGCTATAACCAGCAAACTGGTAAATTATACTATATGTAAGTAGATGCAGACATAATAAAAAGAAAAAGAATGATCTAATTATAAGCCTGGTGTAGAGGACGTATATAGTATGAGCTTACAGTATTAAAGTTTTTCTTTTTCTTGTCTCTTTTTCCAGTTGACCGTGAAGCAGGTTCTTTGAGTTCGGGAGAAGGAACAGGTCTATGTGTTCTTTTGCTTTACGGCATGGATTTTGCTTTTCCACCCTTGATGTCCCGTTAGGTAGCCGACACGGAACGTATGTACTTGTGTGTGTATAATATTGCCAATGACCGTGCAATAAAATGCGTTCCAACGAAACAATTCAAGACACGGTCCAATTAAGGCAATAGTAATAAAAATGGATGCTTAGATACAATATTCCAAAAAAGGTCTGTTTTCGTGTTCTGTTTGTTTTGTCTGTTCAAAGTTCATGGGTCAGTGAAGTTCGGTAATTGGCTTACACTTGGACTTGACTTGTACTTGCCTTTTTCTTCTTACAACCATGAAAGGGAAAGTTGCTAAACATATATACTAACTTAAAAAGCAGGCAAAATACACTGGTCTCGATATATCAGTGTAGTAAATCATATCGATAACTTGTTGAAGATCACAGGTTTTCTCCAGGTACTCTGGTTTGCCCCACCACATAATATTGACTGTCATTGTATGAGCGAAACATCAGTCAAATAAATCAATCAATCAAATGAGCCATAGACAAGACAAACGTGTGTCATGCTACAATACAATTACATTTATTCATTACCTCTATGTCTTCTCAACATTATTTAATTCCCGTTCGGCTAATTATCATTTCAATTAGAGCTAGAATAAAACTCCCAAACAATATAAGCGCAATGGGCCACTGCCTCAGATTTCTCAGAATCACAATGGATATCTTTGTGGATGATGAGGGTTTCAACACACAGTCTAACAGCCCAGTCATCTGTAATGAAGGTCAGTCATTCTGATCCATGACACTGATACTCCAGCATGCTTTACATATCCGTTAACTCCGTATAGCATGTCGAAGACGTCCAGCCATCGTGTTGCAACTCGATACCCCTGGCACTGATGATTAGGCCATGATTTAATTACTCTGGGTGGTGGGGGAGGGGACAGTACGAAACTTCTTTTTTCATCTATTGTAAATGAAGAGAACACGACAATTTCTGTAGATAGCATAGCAACAGCAACGTTGATGTTATCAGCTGAGATTTCAAAGGCTATATATTTTGGACATATCTTTGTCAAAGTCATCCTTCCCTTTGCTGTAATTACGCCATGACATAATTCGACATTCGCGCCGCGCGTATCGCTCATTATACATGTAAAGACCTCCTCAGACATGTTCCAAAACATCATTAAAGATCAGGGTTAAAAATAAAAATGTCTGACTCTCCAGAGTTCGATTGTCAACTTGGTTCATTAGGCCTGATATACATGTAATGTATGGTGGATATATCTAAGGCAGCGCTGATAAATCATGCGCTGATTTATTGTTGTCCTGAGCACTGTATCCAAAACCTGTGTTTGGCTCACCTGGTTAGTTGATAGTCATAAGTTATTTTTTATCCTCTGAGCAATTAGTTTTACATTATACTCTATTGGGGGTGTAAAAACACAGTATATTAATATGCCTTTTTCTGTTTTACTTATCTTAACTTGTACAGAAATGTTTTGTTAAGCGTGTCGTTTTAAAGCACAAAAAGTACCTTTGAGCAAAATGTGTTCCGATAAAGCTACATGAGGCTAGCCACAGAAATTCCAGTTTTAACACATTGTTTTTTAACACAACTCTGAATATAAGGACTCGTTTGCTCAAAACTCTATCAAGAACCAGCTCCTTAAATCACGATTAAAATTAAACGTCAATAGATTGCAAATCAAAACATGTATTTCTCCATTTGATCTCTGGATCGATGTAGGTTTCACTTTTTCAGTCCGTGTCTCTTAAAAGGAATGGAAACAAAGTTGACCTGATGTTTTCACCATTGATTTGCTTTAGTATCGTTCAATGACAATATAGGGAACTGCAATGAAAATCATTGTTCTTATCAGATCGATTTCTCAGTTTCAAGCTTAGACCAAAGCTACTGATACTAATCTTTGATCATATTAAGGGCTTTCAAATTTGATGCCAGTTGCCGCGAATGACCACTTAATTTCAGTTCTCCGATAACCTTTGTTCATTTCGATTTGTTACGTCTAATTAATTTTTTACTGTTGCTGATTTCAATTTGATGTGACTTTTCGGTTGAAACAATTCTATTTTCGGAGCAAGTCCTAACACACAATCACCTTCTAAGACCTCCTTGTCAGCAATTTGTCAACTTTGACGTCTCAGCAAACTTTTTATCGCCATATCGTCCTGTCCATTCGTTAACTGTTACAGCCATAGGGTAAAATAACCACAACAATTTTCTCTTTCTTTCACAAGAAAATCCTGTCTTTCTTGATTAATGAATTTCATATTTTTTTCTTATTTATTCGATGCCTGACTCACTCCGCACGATTGTGCAAAAATTGAACTAAATTAGCCCAATATCCCTAAAATATACAGCTGTCATTGTCAACTGGGATTGCCATGACAGATTAAAGACATAAACATAATTTAGTTTAAAAGAACAAAGAACATTTTAGAAAGTACGCATCATCTGAAAGGCAATTTCGTATTGATTCCAAATATGGCCTTCATTATTTTTGGCACTTCTTTTAAGAGAGATTAATACGGAAATAAAGAATACGGAGAACTTCTTTGACCATATTTAGGCACAGGGATTGCAGTAACTGTTATGTTTCCTCATTACATATAGATACAGGTGTTGTACCACATATATATATTCACGTAGAACGTAGCAAATCATATAGCAAATCAGAAAGGGTTTGCAGTTAAAAAGACTCCGTGGCGTCACTGTGCTTCAATATGGTCCACAAAGTTCACAGTAGCACCTCAGTCTTTATTTGCGTTTTACTCACTGTAAAAAAAGGACAAACAATAATGAAGATCATGTTTGGAATGAGCACGAAATTGCCCTTCAGATGATGCGTACTTTCTAAAACTGTGGTTTGTTCTTTTAAAGTGAACGACCACTCAAAAATGAAGTTGTAATGAGTGAAGAGAGCATAAAAAACTGTATCTGAAAATACCTTCACCAATTTTCATATTTTAGATTTTTTGAAACCTGATCAAAAGTGTCATTGTATGGTGGACTTCATGGGCCGTATTGAACCGGCTGAAGAACAACGACGTCACACATTCCTTTTAGCTGCTAAACAGCCTCAGACTGTTATATTTCGACATTAAATGTAGATACAGGTGTAGTACTACATGTATATTCACGTAGAACGTAAACATATAATAACCACAGGCTGCTCCGCAGCTAAAAGGAATGTGTGACGTCATTGTGACGGCTGTTCAATGTGGCCCATAAAGTCCATTATACAATCAAAACATTTCACAGCGTGTAATTTGGTTTAGGAACTTTAATATACATTTTTCTTTAGATGTTTACAAATGACTGGCAATCTAAAAGCAGTTTCAGTTAAATAGTATGCACCCTTGATTAATTTTAAATAAACGCCACCCACTCCTTAAGACATATCAAGTATATTTCACAATTTTTTTTTTATATTTTGTTGCTGCCTCTTCAAATCTGCGTTCAAGAATAGTACATGATGGCGGTCTGATGAAAACATGTGGAGAGGTAACTCGACTGCCCACCTTTGTCAGATCCCTGACAAACTTTTCTATATTAGCGAGATCTCACTGTCAAATATAATATTTATAGTATTATAATTTTGCCATTGTGGAATGAACCAAAATCGTTGAAGCGTAGTAGATGTGAATGAAAGAAACAGACCTCTAAACGAGTATGGACCGGTGCGAAAGATCTTTCTACAACGAATGCCATTTATTTCATAGTCATGACAGTATACTCATAACACATTATTCGCCTTTGTCGATTCTGACCCACTTCTGAGACGATTATTGTGAAGAGGAGATTCTTCAATGATTTGACAATACATTAACACCTGACAACAACGTGGTCTTTACAACAGCCTAATGTCTAACTGATTTACAATCACACAGCAGAGGCTGTCGGGTGTGATCGGTCGAATGTCGGTCCGCTTTTTTGTCCATGTCATTATTATTTATGAGTGGTATATTCCTTGCAGAAAGATAAACCTATACACATTTGTTCTTCATTCTGTTGTTTGTTTTCTATCTCATGTTTGCTGTATATATGTATTGTTCAAATCTTCTTGCCCTTTTCACTATTTACACCGACTAGGAAACATACAGGATATCAGATGTAGCGGACACATGCATATTCATACACCCTCTGACGAAAGATGATATCATTCAGCATAATGATGGTTCAATCTTGAAGCCTTTCTCCTTCCTACCTTTCCACAAACAATCGTTTCTTCTTCAGTCCTCTACATTACGTAGCTGATACTATGAATGTAAATGTGTGAGAAAATATGGCCTTCAACGATTGACACTGAACGACCTTGAATATTGCAAAGTAGCATTTGATGACAATGAACATAAAATCAATCACTGGCGAGACATTTCACTGAACCAATCAAAGTACATTTCAGCTAATACCTTATAATATCACCTTAATTCGCAACACACAGTTTTTCATTTGAATGCCGGCAGTCTTATTTATTTATTTGATTGGTGTTTTACGCCGTAAAATGGCGGCCAGCATTATGATGGCAGGAAACCGGGCAGAGCCCGAGGGAAACCCACGATCATCCGCAGGTTTCTGGCAGACCTTTCCACGTACGGCCAGAGAGGAAGTCAGCATGAGCTGGAATAGAACTCAAAGCGACCACATAGATGGTAGACTTCGGGTCATTGCGCTGCAATAGCGCGCTAACCGACTGAGCCACGGTTATATGATGAATATATATTTTTATAATGTATATGACAGATCCTTTCCTCTGGTTACATGCCAATCAAAGGCGCGTCGCATCATCAAGCCATGGATAACCTATGGACTTCTAAAATTAATTTATGAAAGAAAAAAATTGCCTGTATTGAATGAAACTACAATTAAATGATCCTAAAGTCGATAATAAATACAGAACTTACCGTAATAAGCTTAATAAATTGTTGTCTTTATCGTGGAAATCATACTACGAACGCAAATTTAATGACACAAATCAAGACATCAAAAGTACATGGAGAATTCTTAACCGACTGATGAGTCGAAACAAACGTAAGCCCCAATCAAAAAACTTTTAATATATACTGAGAAAATTCAACCGATGCCAACTGTATTGCTGGTGCATTTCATTCCCACTTTTCCCCACCAAGTCCTTGTGAAAAATTCCAACCAGATAGGAACTATCTTCCTGATCCCAGCCCGATTTCATTTGAATTTGATCCAGTGGATGATATCATTATCCAAAATATCAAATGCATTTTGAAGTCGTCCACGCCTGGTATTGACGGCATTAGCTTGTTAGTCTTAAAACTTGTTGCCTGTTTATATTTGTAACCCTCTTGCGCATACTATAAACATTTCTTTTAGATAGGGAACAGTGCCAATGAAAAAAGCTCGAATTGCCTCCACATTTTTTAGCTGGTGAAAGTAATCAAGTCGACAATTACAGACCAGTTTTTGTTCTACCTTCCATAAGCAAACTTTTTATGCTAAGAAAATAGCAGGCAATGTGATAACGATTCTCTTTACAGTAAACTGATCGAGGCCAAGGAAAATAAACAGTTCAATCTTGTTACATTTTTAGGTCTATCCAAAGCGACTGATACACTTGATCACGAAGCTACCAATCTGATAGAAGTCAATGAGTCCTTTATGATGACTGCTTTTCTGCACCTTCTCCCATTAAGTATGGTGTGCTACAGGGCTCCATCCAAGGTCCTATACTCTTTCTTATATATATTAATGATATAATTTCTTTTTCTGTCCCACTGAATTTTATGCTCGTTGCTGATGATACAAGCCCTTCTTATTCGTCAGAAAATATTAATGATACCTTAAAAAATATGATACTTGATCTTACAAAAGTTCAAAACTGGGTATATGCAAATAAGTTATCATTAAATATTGGAAAAAACAAAAGTAATGATTGTAAAACCCTCTCTAAAAGCCCTTCCATCCGATCTTCCCAAAATAACTCTTAATAGGGAAACAATTGGAGTGGTATCCAGCGTCAGTTTTCTTAGAATTATTTTTAACGATAAACTTTCTTGGATGTTTCATAGAAATATCCAGAAATATTGGTGTTATTCAACACATTAAACACAGCCTTAATAAAAAGACTCTCTTAATACTGTACCATTCCATAATATTTCCCTATCTATCAAATGCCAATTTATTATGGAGCAATACATTTTCAACGCACTTACAACCGCTATTTCTTCTCCAAAAACGAGCCATAAGAGCTATCACTCCATCCGGCGGGTTAGATCACACTGTTCCCTTATTCAAGCAACAGAAAATTTTGAATATTTTTACACAAAATCAATTTGCTTTTATTGTCCATGCACACACATTTATACATCACGCAGAAGAACTCGCTGTTAATTTTAGAAACATTTTTACGCGACAACCTGATGTACACAATTATTCAACAAGAACTCGGAATTGCAATCTTCATCTATCAATGTATAGCTCCACGCCGTCACTCAACACATCAAAAATCAAGTATGAGCAAGAGCGGAACAAATTATGCTTCTACCTCAAGTCAGTCAACTCTACATCGGTGTGTAAATCTCGACTGACAGATCATCTACTTGTTAACTAACTCTCTGATTCCTGCGTTTCACCTTAAAATATATTTTTTGCAAATGTAATCTTATTCACCTTATATTCTTTGCTCTACGTGTCACTGACATTGTCTTTATTCTGGGATAATAGAAGTTCCTGGGAACTTTACTCCCTCCAAAAGCTTTCATAAGCCTATGTGTATATGTTTCTGCTATATCATATGGTGAATAAAATGAAACTGAAAAATGAAAACGCCTTGTTTTTAGGTTATCATAATCGTATATATTTTTAAAAATGTAAAAAGCTTTACCTGGCGTTCTCTTTTCCAAGTCTTGCCCAAACGAATAACGGGCGAATAATTGTCAGACTTGACCAGGACTTGTCCAGGCAACTAACGAGTGACGAGTTTTTTTTCTGTCCAGCACTCTAGTCCACCTTATGAAATAGGTTTGTCATCCCGATCGTTTTATGTATAGTTTCGGTTCCGCAAATCTAGAGCTTCGTGAAATTTCTTTCGACGGTCGCCGGTTTTATATAAAGATCGAGCAAGATACGAGACAAGCATCAACCAGATCACGTCCGTCTTGAACACAGCACAGCACCTGGACATGCAACGCAAATAGATGACAAGCTTCGTCGTTAACAACTGACTGTTTCAAGCGTCCTCTGATGATTTCGTCGGCTCAAGCTTACATGCCAAAAGCATTTGTCATTCTCTTAAGGGCCGAGTGCGTTTATCCTCCTGTCACCCCATTTGGGGGAACACTCAGTCTTAAAGTTGTGCTGAAGAATGATACATAGTTTATACACGTGAGGAGGTAACTCGACTGCCCACCTTCGACAGATTCCTGACAAACTCTTTAATATCATAGAAATCCATCTGTCAAGCATAATATTCATAGCATTAAAATTTTGTCATTTTCGATTGCACAAATAACCGTTGAAGCGCATTAGATGTGAATGAAAGAAAATGGCTCTAAACAAGCGTGGGTTTTCTGGGTGCGAAAGATGCATTTAAGAACAAAGATATTTAATGAAAGTTGATAGTTATGACAACATAATTATAGCGCTTTTATTTGCATGATTAAAACTGATTTCCACCTCTTTACATTACGTCTTGAATGAATGGTTGCAATATTTACGCCTTGTCGTTAGATAATCATTTCTGAAAAAGATCGGTCATCTTTAAAAATAGTAAAAGTATGAAAAAGCTTCATCTCGACTCGTTGTCTTTTTTCAAGTCTTGCCCAAACGACTAATCGAATTATCGTTAGATTTGATCAGGTCTTGTCCCGACTAGTATCCTTATCCACCTTACGAGATAGTTCCACAATCCCAGGGGCTGTATATATAGTTCCGGAGCCACAAATCCCAGAGCTTCCTGATATTTCTGTTGCCGCTCGCAGGTATTACCTAGGGGTCTAACAAGATACGAGACCAGTATCAACCAGATCAGGTCCGTCTCAAACTCAGTGGAGAAATTCTATCTGGACAAGCTACGTAAATAAATGACAAGTTTCCTTGTTAACAACTGAATCTTCCAAGCGTCCAAGCTTCCCCTGACAAGAGCACATGCAAAACGCATTTGTCATTCTCCTATAAACAGCCGAGTGCGTTTATCCTGCTGTCACTCCATATAGGGCATCGCTCAGTCTTTATTTGATCATTGAGAAGGCAACTATAATTTCCTGTTTAAGCTTTATACCTCAAAGAGGTATTTTGAACACAGGAGATGCATGCGTGAACATGAATTCAACTACGACGAAAGAAATAAAAAATAATGCAGGTCGTCAACACAAATTCCATCGATTATAACTCGACGATCAAAGATTATATACCTTCACATAGTCGTTCATATATGATTATCATTGTTTTATCGCGTAATGTAGATTAAATCAGACATAAGTTAATGCAGATTTAGTAAAATCCTGGTAGTAAGATCTGTGGGCCAATTTTTGTGTGGCTAAGGAAATAGGTCAGGTCCAAGTGCTCTTCCCTCATAGATTTCCAATGGGTTTCCTCCCACCATAATGATGGCCGTCGGCGTATAAGTGAAATATTATTGAGTACGGTATAAAACGCAAATGAAATAAATAAATAAATAAATCATAAATTTTCTTCTTCAGGACAATATGATCCATTATATGTGGCCCACGCAGAGCAGGTTATAGCACGTGGCTGAATAGTAGTGGCGGTGCATATGTGTAGTTTCCAATAAAAGGCTTCAAAACATAATACAAAGCCACACTCTATAGTTACAAAACAAATTCTTGATACATAGTTCCAACAAAAATAGTCGTTTCCTGGTTTTATATCAGAAAGAATAATACAAGTGAGTAGAGTACGTTACATATACATTTAAAACGACGGCTATATTGATTTATATTTGGCTCCAAATTGCCTTTTTTCGATAGAAAATCATTAAAAGGATAACCAATAAATACTGGTACATTTACTTTACAAATAAACCAGTTTTAAAAGAAACAATACAAAGCAAAAATTTGCAATTGCTTTGTCTTTGATAGTCTATATTAGGTAATATATATATTATGTAATAATATATGCAGTGGACATATGCTGTTGGTTTTCCAATGACATGTTCAGCCGCCTCACATAAGTAAAGTCTAAAAATGTTCTTCTATACCGGTGTACAGTGCAATATTATGTGCCATTAAGTTCATACTAATTTCCTAATAACCTTCCATTTATCAATGTATAATGTAAAATCAAGCACCAATGGCGCTCTTGCATTAAACAAGTAACACTCTAATCCATAAATTAACAATGTATATACGACAAGGTATCAAACCTGCACGACTCGGGGATCGATATCAGCTAACTGTGAGGTCGAGTTGGCCTACCAACGCGTACACAAAACCTCCCCAAGGGACACATTCTTCATCCACTGTGTAATATCAACCCGCGACGTTTTCATGTTTTCTCAGTTTGATAGATATTATAGATTGCATGCATAATTCAAGAAGAAAACGTTAAATGTAGAAGTAAGCGGAGAGAAAAGACGAAATGTCTGTGGTCTAATGTTGCTGAGCTAACGCCTCTTACAGAACAGGTTATTTAATTTTATGACAGTGTTAGCGGAAAATAGCGTTACAATTCCCATCTTTGTTCTCTGGGGATCGGATATTATACTACCTCTTGACAAAGAACGCTTTTTGCAAGAACAGAACCGACGCGTTATTAAGTCGCAAGGAAGCACATTATGCAGTTTATACGTAAAAAGAGCGAGTTTTGGTCAGACATTTGTATGAATATCAATTTGTATCGGAGTGCGCCTGTATCGACCCAAGTCAGACTTACGAAGCGGTCTTATTCCAATAGATCGCCGTCAGTAATGATGGCTTTGTGACCTTAGTCGCTTCAAGGCCTCAAAGCGACTTCAGTTTTGAAGGCCTCTGTGGACTTATCAGTACGATAATACAGACGACCCCATCTCTACGTAACGTGCATGTATCGTTTGTGATTACGTTGATTTTCTGTTACTCTCAGCGAAGAACAATATTGTGAATGACACATAAATATTATACACAAGTACTTAACAATTCACACCTAAGTGACATTATGTACCTTAAAAATGATGTCCTGTCTTGCGCATTGTGAGCAAGCAATTCCATTAATTCATTACCCTTTGCAGTACTCATAACGTAATCTCAGCATTGTTAATTTATATCAGTTCAAATATCATTCAATAGAAAACGGAGTAAATACCAAAGGGTTTGAAGTCGATACTGCTGATCTTCAATTAACAGATTAGATTGCTCGTTGGCTCCAACGTGGGTATGATCAGTGCTCCTGCCTCGTACAATAAATTATTCAACATGGATGCTGAAAGCACAGTCTAACAATGCAGTTCCAGATAATCTTATCCATGATCACGTTAATGATCATCGTCATGCTATTCACATCAGATAATTTCATCAAGCATGATCAAAATCGTGAACTCGTGATCAAAAACTTGTTGAGTGGGCGTGGCGCAACTTGTTCCGTCGGTCACTCCTGATTACATTATGATCGTATTATTGTTCACTCTGTGGGGATACCTGTCATTGCCCTATCCTACAGTTGTCTGTGATGTAGAACGCAGAGAATAGGGATGTGAATGAATGATATCAAAGACCGAAAAAGACAAAAACAACACATAACAAACTGCAAAAAAAGCAATTGTTGACAATATGAGTAGACCTTTCTTTGGCTGTCATAGCTGGACGTTTCACACGAACAGTCCCCCCCCCCCCTTACGGCTTATTTTTTACAATTTCCTGTTGTTTTCCATGAAAAACACAGTAGTATTGAAATTTATACTTTTTCTTTAGATTTACACAAATCAGTTGTAATCTTAAACCAGCTCCTGTCAAATAGTTATCTCCCTCCAATCTTTAGGACATATAATGTATATTTAAAATGTGTCCTGTCCCTCGAAGCTCAAGAACAGTATGTGAAAGCGGCCATGTTTTTGGGTGGAAAACACCTGGTGAGAGCACTTTAATACACTGCCAACCATTGTAGCGTTATTGTAGCTTTCTCATTTTCGATTACATCCAAAATTGAGATTTGAGTGAAAGAATTACAGTTATAATAAGAGTTGATATATTCTAAATGAATAACTATTTAACTGAAGCTATTTATTTATTTAACTGACTGGTGTTTTATACGCCCCATACTCAAGAATATTTCACTTATACGACGGCACAATTGCACAATATACTCACTGTGCATTTGTTTTCACTAACCAAAACTTATTTGTTTCTCCTTGTGTAATTACTTGACAGAATGATTATACTCTTTACGCCTTACCGTTAGGTTAACATTTCCAAGAAGAAATCGTACATCTGTAAAAATAATACAAAAATAAAAGGACAAAAAACAACTTCACCTGGCTTCCTTTTCATTATATTTTTCTTACAATAAACCATGGTAAAAACCTGGAAATTCACGTTAAGGCTGGCTCCTTACGCCTACGTAGCAGTGAATGTAAATCGACTTTAGATTAGAGTTCCATGTATGAAGTAACACTCTTAATTTCCAGTCTGTAACGGTAAGTACCGTGTTGAAGGTTTGCTCATCCAGCAATAGCTACACGTTGCCAAACGATACGCTTGCCCAGTTGTCGCTGGCTCAATTATGTTCTACGTTAACCGGCGCGGTATCTGAGAATCCAGCGTGTGATCAGCTCTTGGCCAGACCATCAACAGGCGCCAGGTAGCCGAGTTTTTCTGACTTTTCGTCGCCGACATCATCTGAAGATTGGCAAGATACGAGACAAATGTTACTCAGGTCGCGTCCGTCTCTCCAAGAGAAATTTTATCTGGACAAGCTAGGTAAATAAATGACAAACTTCCTTGTTAACAACTGAATGTTTCAAGCGTCCAAGAGCCCCCTGATAATCTTGTTGGCCCAAGGGCAGATGCCAAAAACATTTGTCATTATCGTAAATAGCTGGGTGCGTTTAGCCTTCCTTTATTCATACTTTATATTTTGTGATAACGCCTCTATTTTCAAATGCCCGTATTTTCCGGAAATGGTCGGCTATTATTGGAATTGACGTCATCGAAGATTCCCCCCCCCCCGACCACACACATTCGAACCCCTCCCCCCGACTCAGCACTACAGGGAATGAAGAAAACTGTAGTTTGATGTAATTTTTTTGCACTAAAGGAAGAAAGCTGAAGAGTGATTTTCGACTTTACAAAACAATGCAAAATTGTATACATTAAGTATTAAAATGCAAAGAGTTCTTGTATCCTTCAAAGACTTTTAGCTTCGTCACACTTTGAGAACTTACAGCTTGGTGTCAATATACTGAAGAATAACTAGTTTTGACCAGTAAAACATCCTTGCACCACTGAAGCAGTATGACAAGTTTCATAACAATACCAGAAACTTGGCTGTAATCAACAGCTAATCCTTAAAATTGTGTCATGAATATGAACTATGTGACCTTTATATCAGCAGAGCAGTAGGTATGTTCAGGTGTGTCCTATGGTATAATTGTTTAGAATTTCACATATGTATTGGAAGTCCGCAAACGCATTAATACGGCTATTATTAATAATTAATCTACTGGCTTGTACGTGACAGGAACAGTATGTGAATGAATGATTACAGCTGAACACCACATCAGCCATATTTCAGATAAAATCGTGACTATGCACAAACAAAAAGCCTCACACTGGTTTAATTGTCTCTGCTGGAAATCAACGAATCCTTGAACCTTGACATGATCCGGGCTTGGTGGCCAGCTTCCTTGTTTTTGCTGAGGCGTTGAATTATAAAGTGGTTTCTCTAGTTTGCACGCGGTTTCAGCCACCATAAAACTTGATGTGTGCGAAATTCTTCAGGAAGCTGTAAAAAATCAAACAGATTAAAAAAAATAAATGCAAAGTATTTCTTATTCTACACAACACGCGTTTCCTACCCATTTCAGAGCTAACGTTACGAGTGTATCTTGACAAACAGACCAAATGTCATCAGGAACTAAATTTCTACACATAAGCCTGGCACATTATCGAGCCGATTTTTATCAGTCAGCATAGTACAACTATCAAACAAATAGATCCTTATATAAATGTATATTTTCCCGGGCAGCTAATGTCAGCTGTCTGTGATGTGTTAATGGCCAGAAGAAGGACGTCGGTAAACCCGTAGGACAGTTCACAGCCAACAGACGAATCAGGCTGTAATTTCCGTCGCCACCAGACGGCTCAGAACAGCATAGACTCCTCTGATTTGGCGGTGAGCTCACCACTTGACCAGATTTTCTCTCCTTTTCTGAGATGGAGAGTTGGCAAATTATCTGTGATATAGAGACGGCGCCACAAGCCGTTAGGGCGGGTCACGACAGACACTCCAATGGCCATGGCGTTGATACTAAATACGACATGGTAATGATCCGCTGGTGTCGGGGAGGGCCTCGATTATCGAAACAGGAGTCCGACAGAAGAACACCCGATGATTGTTCAAGCCCGGTCTACAATGTGATATCTAACAATGCTCCAGGTTGTCCCAGTCCACTTTCTTTTCAGATCGACGCGTTAATGAATAGGAAGATTGCGTAAACGCGACTCTATTACGCTCAACAGAACAAAGGCTTAGTTAAGCAAATAGTTCCATATTGGCGCATGCAGTCATCTATATGCCATTTTATTTGTGCTATTTGAGCAGGTTTCCTAAATTAATATCAAATACATTGCATTGATAATAACCCAGTTCGTTTATTTAAAATCGTTGATCACTGCCTGGTTGCATATCGAGTTTGGTTAATTGATCTTTCATTCTCGGCACAATATGCTATATCAGTATGACATTAATATTGTCACAGATGTGATTAGCACGAAAAATAGCACCTGGTTTCTGATCCCAGATTAGCATAGCCCTGATAGAGGCATGTTTTATGTTCAATTACACTGCTTACCCATAAACGGCCTCTTTAACAGCTACAGAGTCTTGTTATTTAGCTAATAATTTCTAGAATCATCCTCCCTTATAATATTATTTGTGCAGCTTTTGTGGAGATAAGTTGCAGACAACACTCGATCATTGGGTTATTTGCGTAACGTTACGTTTGTTGAAGACAACTTGCTTTCCAACAATATGGCCGGTAAATCTGTACCGAACCTCTTCGGTAAGTTACTGACGACAAATCATCCTATACAATGCATATGATTCCATACAAGGTGGGAATTATTCTATTTATTCTGCATGTAGCCGCTTTAATGCGTTGGTCATGTTTGCAGTTGTTAATATTCCATATGTTTCCCCGAAAAACTTTTTTGTACCCTGGTATACATTTTAATCTTGCAATGTCATTTAAAGACTTTCCAGTTTAATAATGAATCGTCCAACTGACCACCCTGATGACTTCACTATGAACATTTTCTCCTTTCGGGCCTTTATTAATTTGCTTACTTAAGAAGTCCACGTTGCCGATGCGGTAATGTCTGTCACTCTTCAGCCTACAGGTTTCCTTGTAATTACCCCAAAGGTCTTTTTGTCTTTGTACATTACATGAACAGAATTTCTCTTAACGAAATCATTCTATTTACAGACATCCACATTTGAGATTGATTTTTTCATGTGGATACACTGTCCAATTCGACGGTATCAGTTTATTTATTCAGACCCCTGTCTACTCTCCAGAATTAATCGGCAAAATGTTGACCGGGTTTTTGCGGAATTCGATGATAATCTAGTAAGTGTCAGCGTTATGCCACGAAGGCAATGGGGTCTTTCCCCTTGTTTATAGACGAGAACAAGTTAAGGGAAAACTCCGGGCACCCCATTTCAGTATGTAGCATTTTCTGAATCAGGATCAGTAAAAGCTTAATTATTGTCCAAACATATTAAGTCAGCTATAAAAGTAGTTTATACCCAATAAAATGAAAAGCTATCATGGTCATTTTTTATGTTATAGGAAAATAGACGACATGAGAAACAGTAATTTATTTTCCTTTTAAATAAGTATTAATAAATTAAATAATGTTTTTCTTATATGACGGCTGTAAAAGATAAGGCGGGAGATACCAGTGTTTGGAGTAAACCAATGGCTTCCACCAGGTACTCAACAAAGTTTCCGACATAGCCGTGTGTCACCGATCGGGGCTCTGGATTAGACCGGCTATAATGTGAGCAGCGCCTGTAAGTGGCTGTAGTATCTCCGTAAATCTGGCGTCTGATCGTGTCCTTCCCCGGACGAATTAGGCGAGAACAATGCAGAGTGCTGATGGACAAATGTGAGCTGATATCGTTCCCACGGGCTGTTATCTAACTGCTGATATAGTCCCTCAAATCCCGACGCTTCGTGGCACTCAGGCTGAGCATCGCTGCTATTATCATTTTGTGACCAAGCTCTTGCCATATACACTTCCGGGCAAGATACCAGACAGAAGTTACCTCGGTCACGCACTCTGTCCCCCTAGCCGCGAAATTCTATCAAGACACGCGACTTAAATAAATAACAAGCTTTCTTTGTTAAGTAATAAATGTTTCAGGCAATGGCTTGTCTCCAGATAATTGGTACAGCTTAGGGGCTCACATCTAGCTCATTTGTTAAGCTTACGATAACCTTATAGAGGGTTTAGATAAAGGCTTATACAGCCGACAGAGGCACTAAATGTGCAGTGTTTTCCTGCATGAAAGCAAAACACAATGTACAGCTGTCATTATCAACTGGCTTGCTAACGATACATAAAAAGTATAAACATTAAGACCTAAAGTAAATTTCACACGTTTTTTTTTTAATATTTTATTGTTGACCCTTCGAAGTTGTGCTGAAGAATGATACATAGTTTATACACGTGAGTAGGTAACTCGACTGCCCACCTTCGACAGATTCTTGACAAACTTTTCAATACCATAGAAATCCATCTGTCAAGCATAATATTCATAGCATTAAAATTTTGTCACTTTCGATTGCACAAATAACCGTTGAAGCGCATTAGATGTGATTCAAAGAAAGTAGCTCTAAACAAGCGTGAATCTTCTCGGTGCGAAAGATGTATTCAAAAACAAAGATGTTTAACCAAAGTTGATAGTTATGACAACATAATTATAACGCCTTTATTTGCCTGATTAAAACTGATTTTGCACCTCTTTATATTATTTCTTAAATAAATGGTTGCAATATTTACACCCTGTCGTTATGTTATCCTTTCTGAAAAAATATAGTACATCTTTAAAAAATTTTAAAACTGTAAAAAGCTTCATCTGGCTTTCTTGCTTTATTTCAAGTGTTGCCCAAACGACTAACGTTGGAATAGTGTTCAGATTTGACCAGGTTTTGTCCAGACTAGTGACGAGTTTTCTGTTCAATACTCTTATCCGCTTGACGAAACATTTCCACAATCTCGAGGGCTTTGTGCATAGTTCCGGCGCCAAAAATCCAGCGCTTCGTATTATTTCGGTTTCCCGTCACAGGTATTACCTAGAGATCGAGCAAGATACGAGACAAGTATCAACCAGATCACGTCCGTCTGAAACCCAAAATTCTGTCTGGACAAGCTATGTAAATAAAAGACAAGCTTCGCTGTTAACAACTGTATGTTTCAAGCTTCCAAGTGTCCCCTCATAATGTAGGCTCAAGGGCACATGCCGAAAGAATTTGGTATTTTCCTATGAACAGCCGAGTGCGTTTAACTTGCTGTCACTCCATACGAAGAAATAAATAAAAAATAACATAGTTCCTCCACATTACCTCGGCCGATTATATTTCGACGTTCAAAAAATTATATACCTTTACGTAGTCGTTCATATATGTATATCATTGTTTTATCGCCTAACATACATTAAATCAAAAATAAGATAAAGTTGATTTAGTAAAATCTTGGTAGTAAGAGCTTTGACCCAGTTGCTGTTAGGAGTAGAAAATAGGTCAGTGCTCTTTCCTCACAGATTTACCTGCTGGTGGTCGTGGGTTTCCTCCCACCATAATGATGACCTTCGTTGTATAAGTGAAATATTCTTGAGTACGGTATAAAACACAAATGAAATAAATAAATAAATCATAGATTTTCTTCTTTAGGACAATATGCTCCATTATATGTGGCCCACGCAGAGCAGGTAATAGCACGTGACTGTACAGTATTAGCGGTGCACATGGATAGTTTCCAATAAAAGGCTTCAAAACATAATACAAAGCCACACTCTGGTTACAAAACAAATGCTTGATATATGGTTTCAACAAAAATACTCGTTTCCTGGTTTTATATTAGAAAGAATAGTATAAGTGAGATACATTACATTTACATTACTTTACATGTAAGTTTAAAACTACGGTTATATTCCTTTATATTTTCCTCCGAATTGCCTTTTTATCGATCGAAAATCATTAAAAGGATAACCAATAAGTGTAGTGCGCTTACTTTAAAAATAAACCAGTTTTAAAAGAAACACTCCAGAGCAAAAATTTGCAATTGCTTTGTCTTTGATAGTCTATATTATGTAATATATATATTATGTAATAATATATGCAGTGGACATATGTTGTTGGTTTTCCAATGACATGTTCAGCCGCCTCACATCAGTAAAGTCTAAAAATGATCTTCTATACCGGTGTACAGTGCAATATTATGTGACAGTCGCTCTGCCATTAAGTTCATACTAATTTCCTAATAACCTTCCACTTATTAATCTATAATGTAAAATCAAGCACCAATGGCGTTTTTGTATTAAACAAGTAACACTCTAATCCATAAATTAACAATGTATATACGATAAGCTATCAAACCTGCACGACTGGAGGCCTCGGGGATCTACATCGACTAGCTAAGGCCGAGTTGGCCAACCAACCCATATACAAAACCTCCCCAAGGGACAAATTCTTCATCCACTGTGTAATATCAACCGGCGACGTTTTCATGTTTTCTCAATTTAATAGATATTATATATTGCCTGCATAATTCAAGACGAACGCGTTAAATATAGAACTAAGAGAAAATACGAAAGGTCTGTGGTCCAGTGCGGCTCCATTTACGCCTCCCAAAGAACAGGTTATTTAATTTTATGACAGTGCCAGCGGAAAATAGCCCTACGATTTTTATCTTTGTTCCCGGGAGATCGGATATTATACCACTTCCTGACAAAGAACGCTTTTTTGGCAAGAACAGAAGCGAAGCGTTATTAATTCGGGGAGAAGAAATGTATGTCATTCAGAAGAGCCAGTTTTGAGCAGACACCTGTATGAATATCAATTTGTATCACAGTGCTTGTGTATCAATCCAAGTCAGATTGACGAAGAAGCCTTTCTCATCTTATTTCAATAGATCACAGGTCGTTAAAGATGGCATAAACGTTATTATATTACCTCTTTCTGACCTTACTCGCGTCAATAGGTGGAGCTATGAGCACGATAATGTAGTCTTAGCCGCAAACGGCCTCCTCTGTACATAACAGTGTATCATTATTTTGAGATTGCATTGGTTTCCCTTTACCGTGACCGAAGAGCAATAGTGTGCTGGTGTGTGCCTATTATTCACGACACATAAGTGTTATACAAAAGTAGTCTACTTGACCTTTCTCACCCACGTGCTATTATGCACCTTAAAACTTATGCCGTGCCTATTGTCTTGTAAGCCAGCAATCTCACTAACCCGTCACCCTATGCAGTAGTCATAACGTAATCTCAACATTGCCATTTTATATCAGGCCAAACATCATTCAGTGAGAAACAGTAGAGGTCAAACGGCTTGCACTCGATGCTGCTGATCTTCATGTAACAGATTATATTGCTCGTTGGCACCTAATCCTCTTCGACAACGAAGGTATCGACTAAGGTTGAATGCAGAAAGAAGATCGCCGTTGATTTCTGCAGTCTTCCGCTCGAATTTCCCTTCTGAAAAGCCCCTGCATTTCTTTTTATTGACTTTCAATCTGCCTTCTTAGTCGCAATAATAATAGCGGATTCACGTTCCCATATTTAGCGTTGGTCACGTATCATTGAGCAAACCACCCACCTTTGGTATAGGAAGGTTCATATGTGTAACTGCGTATTTCCCTCAAACAAATGCATTTGTCTTGACATAAAAATAGATCTGTAATTACGTTGAAGAATGATTCAAATAATTTAAATTAAAACATACAAGGACTCGTTCTTTTGTGGTCTCAGAAATTCCAGCTTAAACCCTTTGGTGTTAACAACACTAAATATAGACACTTCTTGCTTCCGCAAAACTCTATCTCGATGAAACAAGAACCACATCCTTAAATCACGTTTCAAAGTCTAACCCGGATTTTTGTATTCGATCTATGAACGCTCTGATTCAATTTTTCAAGGTGTGTCATCTTATAGTGTAAAGTTCAGATCAAAACTAGTGATCTTAATCTTTGAGGTCTCTAAAATTTGATGTGATTGTTTCCCTCCCAAATAACCACTTTATTACCGTTTCCTGTTAATCTTTGCTAATTTCCATTTGTTACCTCCTACTAGCAAATTTTCTTACTGCTATTGATTTCCGTTTTATCCGACGTTTCGGTTTCTATTTTGTGGGCAAATCACCAAACACAATCGCCTCCGGAGATCTCGTTGTCAGCATTTCTTCAATTGTGACGTCTCATCAAACTTTTTATGGACACATCGTCGTCTCTAGTCGTTTAACCGTTAGAGCCACAGTGAAATACCAGCAATCGTTTTCTTTTTTCTCCCACTCGCAATTCTTCCCTTTTTGATGAATGATTACTTTATTGTCCTTCATTTCTTTATTTGAGACAAGTGCGAAAAAATGTATTCATCCAGATTATGCTACGCTCCCTACAATACATCACTTTGAAACGTCTTTCCTTGCTGATGTGGCCAAGATACAGATGTTTAACATGATCATATCATGAACATAGGTTAGCATTCCCGAAAACAATTCGTACATCCGTGAAAATAATAAAGCAAATAAATAAGGAAAACCCCACCTTCCTTTTTTTAAACTATATTCTTCCTACAATAAACCGTGGTGAAGACATGAACATTCACGGTAATGTTGGCTCTTTACGTTTGTTGCAGTGAATGTAAATCCGCTTTTAAGGAGACAACCACTTAAGAAGTAATTATAATCTAAAGATACAATCTGTACCGGTTAGCAACGTGCTTAAAGTTTTGTTCATCCGTCAAAAGCTGCCTATCGCCAGACGATTAAACTTGATATGTTCCACGTTAACCAGTGCAGTGTCTCTGAGAATCCGGCTTCTGATCAGCTCTTGTCCAGATGATCAATAGGCACTCTTATCTGGCTAACAGAATAGTTGCATCATTAATCCGCGAAGATCTGGCTTTCCATCACCTGAAGATTAGCAATATACGAGACAAATGTTACTCAAGTTACGTCCACCTCTCCTTAGCCCAGGATTTTTTATCTGGACAAGCTAGGTAAATAAATAACAAAGTTTCGCTGCTAACAACTGAATGCTTCAAGCGTCCAAGAGTCCGCTGATAATCTTGACGGCCCAAGGGCAGATACCAAAAGCATTCGGTCAGTCTCTTAAACAGCTGAGTGCGTTTAACCTTCTTTTAATCATACTAAATATCTCCCACCATACGACCTTTATTTCAGCAGAGCAGTGGATATGTTTAGAAGTGTCCCATGGTAGAATTGTATAGAATTTCACGTATGAGTTGGAATTCAGGAAATGGTTTGATATGGCTTGAAACTAGCGAAGAATTCATATTTACTGGTGTGTAGCTGATGGCAAGAATATGGGATTGAATGATTATTGTTTACAACTCGTCGGCAATATTTCAATAATATCGTGACGATGCACAAACAATAGCACACACGCTGGTTTAATTGGGTCTCCGTTGGAAATCGACTAATCCTTGAGTCATGAGATTTATAAGCTTTGAAGCCAACTTTTGTTTTTGAATCGGCTTTGAATCAGAAAGTAGCTTCTCCTAGTTTCCATCGGCTTCAGCCACCCCAAAAACTCGACGTGTATTCCTCACCGAGTTGTAAAATTTAAATCAAATCTGATAAAAAATAAATGTGAAACGTTCTATTCTTGACCATGCTGTCTTTCAACTCATTTCCCAGGTAAGGTCATGAGTGTATCTTGAAAAATAGTCCAAATGCCTGGCACAAGATCAACCCGATTTTTTCAGTCACAATAAAATAGCTATCAAACAAATAGATCCTTATATATCTCGTACAGTATCTCGTATAGGCTGTAATTTCCGTAGCCAACAGACGGTTCAGAACAGCACAGACTCTTCTGATTTGCGAATGAACTCACCACTGGACCAGATTTTCTCTCTTTTTCTGAGATGGAGAGTTTTCAAATTATCTGTGATAGAGAGACGGCGTCACAAACCGTTAGCGCGGGTCACGACAGACGCTCTAGAAGCCTTGTCGGTGATCCAAAACACGATGGCATGATAGTTAATGATCCGCTGGTGTCGAAGAGGACATCGATTATTGAAAACAGGAGTCCGATCGAAGAACACCCGGTGATTGTTCAAGTCCGGTCGTCATTGTCTATCTAACAATGCTCCAGGTTGGCACGGTTTGGTATATCAGCGTTTGCGCTTGGGCGAGACTACAGGTTGTTAGACGATGTGTATGAGCATGCAGGCTGTCGGTCATCGGAATGGAAGGCAACTTTTAAAATAAAACTGTAACAGTAATTAGTAGCGATTTGAAAATGTTAACATATTCCGGATAGACAGACAGACGGACAACCGATCATCGAAATGGAAAATCGATACTAAGAATTATGTATCTTATTTACACTTGACCCAAGTTTCGTTGAAATCGGACAAAAATTGTAGGAGTAGCGCTTTGAAGAAACCAACTGAAACAACGCTGAACAACTTGCTAATATATAATCTCTTCTGGTCTTCGACCAGTATGACTGTACAGTATAGACAAAAATATCCATATCCCTCACATTTTACGGTCTATTGACCGTGGGGGTGACTAAAAACTGTCATCAAACGTCCAAGAGATAGAAAATCACCGCCAATCACGGCCAGAGAAACAATAATGCCGTTGCCGCCATGTTTAGAAACTTGTAACTAAAGTTATCCTTCAAAGCAGTTATCTAAAAAGCAACATTGTGTTATGTCTGGATAACACCTGTTTTTCTGGGGCTTTATCTGGACATCTCTCCTCCTCAGCTCCACACTGGTAACGAATGTGAAGGTTGCGTAGACGCTCAAGAGTGCAAACGCTTAGTTTAGCGAATAGTTCTATGTTGGCGCATATACACCGTTATAGATATGCCAGTTTTTTGTGTGTGTGATATTTTTTTTTAGGCTATTCTAGGAGATTTGCCGAATTAAATACAAAATACAGTGTATCGATAAAGAACCAATTCCTTGGCTTAAGATTGTCGAAGACTGTCTGATGGCATTTTAAGTTTAATCAATTGACCTTTCAATAAGTTACGCACCAGCGTGTTACATTAACACAGGCTAAGGTGTGATTAGCTGGAAAAATAGCTCCTAGTTTTTTATCCCAGATTAGCATGGCCTTGACATGTCAGAGGTAAACTGAATTACATTGTTAAAAACGAGCCTCTTAAAAACCTGTAAATTCCTGCGCCCACTTGTACGAAGCCCTCTTAACGTTACCAGCACGTAACTACCATGACAACCAGTATTGTAGGCAATACGTCGTCATAACAGTGACGTGCTCGTAACGTTAAGAGGGCTTCTTGCAAGTAAGCCCTGGTCTTGTGCAGAGAATTTCTAGATCCACCCTCTCTTATTATTTGTGAAGTTTTTTCTCGGAAAACACTTTTATGCCCTTGAATAGATTTTAATCTTGCGATTTGAAGATTTTCCAATTTTAGAAGGAATCGTCCATCAGGCAGCCCTGATGACCTCGGTATGAACATTCATTCGCTTGGACCAAATGAAATTGCTTACATTCACGTCCTTCTCTGTTCTTCTTTGGCCTACATGTTTCTTTCTTATTATGTAAAATGCCCGTTTGTCGTTTTGGACCAATATATAAACTGAATTTCTCCTACGGAAATCATTCTATCTACAGCCATCCATATTTGTCATTGATTGATGTGGATACTCTGTGCTATACGATGGTATCAGTTTATTTATTCAGACCTCTGTCTGCTCTCCAGAATTAACCGGCAAAATGTTGACCGCGTTTTTTGCAGAGTACGATGATAATCTAGATTGTGTCAGTCCTGTGTCACGAAGGCTATGTAGTCTTTGTCCTTGTTTACAGACGTACGCAAGTTAAGGGAAAACTTCGAGCATTTCATTTCAATTTGTAACATTTTCGGAAACAGGATCAGTAAAAACTTAGTTGTCCTCCAAAAACTGTATATTTTAAGTCAGCTGTAAAAATAATTTTAACAAAATGAAAGGAAACGCTATCATGCTCGAAATTTTTCTGTTATAGAAAAATATATGATAAAGCGATAAAATAATTAATTTATTTTTAAGTAAGTATTGATAAAGGAAATATCTTTTTTTCTTACTTTTGGCAAATATTAAGGTGGAAGACACCAAAGTGTCCGAAATATATCACTGCCTTTCAACAGGTACTGGGCAAACTTTCCTACATAGCCGTATATCACCCACAACGATTAACAATGGGAGACACCTGAGTGTCTGGATGAAACCACTGACTTTCACCAGGTACCTGATAAAGTCATAGATATTGTCGTGTGTCAGCGACAGCTAGATTCGAGCCTCAGACCTCACCTCTTTGGGTTAGATCGACCATGGAGAGAACAGCCCTGTAAGTGGATGTAGTATCTCCATAAATCTAACGGCGGTAAACGCTCATAACCCAGACGAATTAAGCGGGAACAAAGAACAATACTGAGGACCAGAGGTGAGCTGATATCGTTCCCATGGACCGTTATCTAACTGTTGATATAGTCCCTCAAATCCCGACGATTCGTGGCACTCAGGCTGAGCGTCGCCGCTATTATCATTTTGTGACCAAGCTCTTGCCATATACACTTCCAGACTGACGTCACCTTGATCACGTACTCTGTCTCCTCAGCCGGAAAATTCGAATTCTGTCTCGGCGTAAATAAATAACAAGCTTTCTTTGTTGAGTAATAAATGTTTCAGGCAACGGCTTGTCTCCAGATAATTGGTACAGCTTAGACCTCTACCTCATTTGTCAAGTTTACCGGAGTGGTATAGGGGTGTAGATAACCCATTATTAAACGGGTAGTGTATTCCTGCAGGAAAACTTTCTAAAGTAAGTGTTTAGCTGTTGCACTTTTGGAAAGTTTCAAATAAACCATAGCATTCAAATGACTGACTAGACGACATTGCACACCAACATGTTTGTCTATCATTAATAAACAATACCCAACAGCCCCTTCCCCTCCCCCCTCCATCCATATGTTCAGCTGAGGTATGGAAGTGTAATCTTCTTCATTTGAGGTTTACACCTTAAGCGCGTTCTACAAGCCAAAAATTTGTACCTCTCTTTGAAAACTTCAGGAGTTATTCGTCAAGGAGACATTCCGATGTTCTCCGAGTCATGGTGTTTCCTCCTTCCGTAAAGCTTAACATCGTGGTCTAAGTCAAACATTTGTGCGATATAAAGTCCCAATGAAATAAATGAATATTGCACACGCCATTGAACTATTTTCGCTGAAATGACCTCGAATTGATAGTCATAGAAATATACTCTCCCAGAACGGGGAAATGAACGTCCACTTGTGACCTGGTGTCATGGCTGAATGAGAGTTGTATAATTGCGTAGAATGTCAACATGCTAAATTAATTATCCACCTTTTGAACAAAAGAGACATTTAAAGGTGAAAATTCATGCTTTGCGTTTTTACCACCCTATATTTTGTCCGGCCTTCCGACGCAAACCACTGAAAACAAATTGTCCATTCGCCTCTTTCAATATCACTTAAGTTTCTTGGTGTGAAAATATTTCCTTGCACAAGGCTGTAGTTTAACACAGTGAGTTGGGAATGAGCCTGGACATTTTTATAGCCTATTGCCTGGAAGGTTTGTAATAAAACTGATTAATTCGTCCAGTGAGAATTGTAACTGGTCACAAGTTGACACTTGAAATTTCTAGTTTTTTCCTTTACAGCTAACGTTAAAACTTTCCTCTTGAATTAATCGGATAGTTTATAATATTTATCAAATTACCGTGAAAACGTCTCGGTGAGATGTTACTCTGCACAAGCCGCCCAGTTCCCGTGAGGAGGCTTTTCTCCACCGCTAACCGAGTAGATCTGGATCTCTGAGGGTCACAGAAAATAAAGTTGTAGTCTAGATGTTGAGCTGAAAGTATGTAATAACGTTGGTTTGGCGATGGATTTGCTATCTGTCGTAATGTACTGAACAGTAATAAATCAGCTGTAATGGAAAAGTGTTCAGGAAAACAACCTAGCCCATCTGAATAGTCAGCCTGTGTTCTACTACTAACCTCGGACTTATCACGTAGCGATGCCAACTCCAGTTCTTTGTAATCCGTATACCGTCTTTAATCAGACGGCTTGTTAGGTATTTGGAGAGGTATGTATTATTATTATTTTTTATTTGTTTATTTATTTATTTATTTCCTTGATGTTTAATGCCAGACTCAAGAATATTTCACGTTACCCGACAGTCCATGACTTGAATTGAAATGTATTCGTGTTCATTCATGGAAACTATACATTGACTCTCCTTGTGGCTGACGCAGTGGTCACAAACTTTGTTAACACGGATCCTTATTTGGAGTTCAATACAGAGCTTTTAGAACGTTATCAATAAGATACGCATGCCGAAATGACATAATATTATCCTGGAAGGTATGGCAACGGCAACATGGTAAATATGCTTCTCTAAAACATTGGGAAAATTCCATAACACGTTGTGTATAATGCAGTATATTTAATTTGATAAACACTCTTTCATTAACACTGAGACATATGGTGAAGGAAATTGTAGTTACAAACAAATAATAATCATGAAGAACTCCGGATGTCACCACGTCAGGTTTTACGGTTTCACAAGGTTACGATCCTCTTGAGAGGTCTTATTCAAGTGAATATCCACTGTTACTAAAAAAAAAATACAAACTATATTTAAAAGAATGTATAACAACACTAGCCAATCAGGTATTCTAATGACTTGTAACCAAGCTGTAGTGTTCATAAACAGCCATGGAGACGCCATGCATGAGTTCATTATCCGTATAATATAGAACCGTATATATATAGAACCCACGTACAACTACGAGCCTATAAATCAGCATATATACAAACAAGTAGTGCAAATATATGGAAACTGATCACTAACAAGTTTGGTTGCTATTTCCAAATGCAATCTAACCAGATTCACTTGTATACATCATGTCAAAACTCCTGCACGATATTGTGGTGTTTATCGTGACACGATTTGAACAGCCACTGATACAGTCTTATTTTGTAAACACATCAACAAGAACTGTAATATCCTCAACTTTATTAAATATTACATTAAAAGGCATTTAAACCGTAGTGGAACAAATCTACAATCCATGTATGTGTGTCACCTGTTATTTATGTATGTACGTACGTATGTACGTGTGTATGTATGCATGTTTGTTTATCAACGCCTATATCCACACCGAAGCGAATACTGTAAACATTACTGACTAGCTTTGCTTTGTTGGTGCGTATTTTTTCGCAGGTTTGTCTCAAATTGTGAATTAGTAGACCTTTCTCGTACACTACCAGTTTAACATAGTCTGACATTTAGCTATTTATTTTTCCTCAGGAAGTCGCAAGTAAGAAGCCATCTACATTAAAACATGTGTGATTTGTTTCATACAAAACGATTGGCAAAAATAATTTGAATTGAAAGAAATAAGTATAAAGTGTATTACGTATCCTGTGTTTGAGAATAGCGGGTGAAAATGTTCATCCTCAAGGCAATCAAACCATGACATACCTGATTAGTCGGTACTAGAGGACACGCAGTACGAATCTGCATCTGTGGACAATTCTATTGTTAGAAAATTAAAAGTGGTTCCCGAGGCCCACAATCCGTTCAAACCCACTTCACTGTGCTCCGAGAAAACTACTGAGTGCGTTCTTAGTCTTCTTGTTTTTTAAAGGTCATGAGCAGGTATTATCTCCCCTTCTCTAACTAATATGGCGATCTGACTTATCACTGAGTTAGGACAGAGAGGGTGCTGGTGATGCAGGACAACTTCTGTGTTTGGATAATACGAATAGACTGACCTATAGTGTATATGCGTGTTATGTGGTGAACGTTTGCCCTACCATTCACATTAAACGTCAATTTAATGTTTCCCATGTGGCTTATAGAAAGACTCAGTGTCATGAATTTTGAATGAGCGATTACCAATCCAAGATTTGTGGGGATATCTTTAAGGAAGAAAACGGTTCATGACAAATTAACCGACAGCGTTGAGATTGTATACTTTATAAAACAGGACGACATTTCCTTTGCGACTGAGTGATGTGATGGTTTGCCAATTTCCTATTCTATCTTCACCTACATCAGAAGGCAAAAGTTCACTGGTTATCTAAACGCACATGCTCAAAGAAAACTGCGTGGAAAAAGCGAAGAGAAAGTAATGTTGTGTTCCGTGGGCCAACATTGATGTAACTTCATTCATGATGGATATTATTATGATATTATTAAGAACGTAGATTGAAATTCATGGAGAAAGAATATAGATCTATATATTCTAAAAGCAAGCCCAGATACGGGGCTGTAAAAATCAGCTTTCTACTTATTTCCCCGCATTCAATCTAAAGTGATAAACATCGCGAAGTCGTTAACTGTTGAGCAGATTGGACAGCAAACTTCCGTTCGGTCCTATCTGAAGACTCCAACAGGTATGGGTCAGAAAACACGAAATACTGGGTGGTCAAGGGATTTCTGTTTCCCTCGTGTAAATAATCATCAGCACAGAACAAAGCTTCCTCCATGCGGGGTCTGTATTAAAGTTTTATATATGCCGTAAAGTCGAACGTGGCGATTTCCTTTTGTGGAGAATAGTTCTTGTTCACACTCCCAAATAGTGATAAGAGCCATTGATTTTTTATAAAATCATTCAACGTAGCAAGCAGCCGTCTTCATCTGCTGATTTTAGTGGCAAAATGTTTACAGCTACTGGTTTATGGCCTGCCTAATGAAAACCTTTAAATCTTTAGATTAGGTTCAAAAAGTCATTTACGGAGACAAAAAAAGATTATATCTTATATTTATTGTATAAGAAACTTGTTAATGTTCCCTCTGTATGAGCAAATATACTAAGGAAGTTACACAGGAAGACATTTAGGTGCAGTTGTCTTTTAGACTTAATGAATTTTTGCCTCACATCCAAGCTAACCCAAAGGGAATAGAAAATTAGATCGACCGAATAAATGATCGCTTACCGTCAACTTTAGTCTCTTAAATGTCAAGTTAACTGATGATCAGAAAAACATAGAACCTCGAGTCTTTGGTAAAAAGAACCAATGGCATGTCAAAGCTGACACTGTATCCTAATGACCTTTCAATGACCGGTTTCTGTCTTTTCCCAAATTGTCTATTACGTGGGTTTTGTTTTTTGTTTGTTTGTTTTTTTGGCAGAGTAGATTTTTTTTACCTTCGTCTGAGAAGAACGCCCAACGCAACCAGTTGTTTCTGAAAACGTCCGGTTAGTAATTATAGGTGTTCAACGACCCGAGTTTCCAGGACATTAGTAGGCTCATAATCACAATGGTGGCTTTATCAAACTGCATATACATGTATTTATTATATATCTGTGTTAATGTATTTCATTAATAATCAGTTCTCAGAGTATTTGGAAAGCAATTACTTTGTTCACTATCACTTAATGAAGGCTTATGCACAGCATAGGTTTTGATTGGAGGGTTCAAAAGGCTTCTGTTGACGGGAATGCTTAAAACATTAGCTCTGAAATATACAGGGATTGATTTTGTGCACATGTTTTGCCCTGTTGTGGCGTTGGAATCTATGGTTTGGCGATATCGTTCTACGCCTATCACGTGATATGAATTTTTAAGTCACATCGGTTAGGCCTAATTTTAAGGGCTCCACGACATCTGCCTCCAGAGTTTAATCAATTATTTTCAAACCATTTATATGCATTCATAATAGATCAGGAATTCCGTCTGCTCCGGCATTTACCAAAACAGCATGTAAGCTTAAACACTAAAAAGAAACTCAACGGTATTTCGGTTTAGTTTCTAGCGAGGCATGTGTTGTTTGCTCTTTGAATTTGCGATATCACTCACCTATTGCAGATTTTTTCAATCCTGAACTGTAGTCACCGTCTGGATTAAGGTTCACTAAACACCCGGAATTCCAAGAAGACACTTGGATACGATTGACGATATACGAATGTGCATATCTGCTAAAACTAACAGGGGCGATACCACAAAAATCAATTTTAATTTGGTCTCACTTGTAATGACGCCTATATATGCATGGAGGTTATTTTTCGAATCTGTCAGAATGTGTCTTTTACAAAAGATTGATGAATAGCTCGGGGAAACCAAACAGGTTGATTTTATTAACTGCTAGATCTATTATACACAGAAAACAGAGACAGAAAATGTCTAGGAAGGCTAACTCATCAGATCATAAAGTTCACATCCAAGGATTCCTAGATCGGCCTCTGTCTTGTATGCTGATGTATGATCTACTTGGTTCAATTTATCGTTGTTTGGAAGCCACGGCCAAGCAGGTGTTTCAAGGTCACTGGTTTGTGGTAGTTTGTAATAGACCACAAACATAACTTAGCCAAGGGGGGGGGGGCATCCTTTGCCGAGTGATTTAGTGTGTTAGGGCAGAACAATGACTAAGGAGTCTCGTGCTCGTTTCCTCTGCACCCTTAATTGGGAACGTCTGCCAGCAGCCTGGGTTTGGTCGTGGTTTCCTCCTACCATAATACTGGCCGCGGTCGTAAATGTGAAACGTTCTTGAGCACCGATACAGCATGAAACACCAATAAATAAACTGATAAATCGATCATCTGATATGAATAACAGGCTCATTAAGGTTCGAACGTCATCAATAAGAATACCATGGACTACGGAATTGTTAGACTGTGACAATACGTACTTGTAAATAATTTACTGTACGAGACAAGATCACTAGTGTAACACATATCATATTACCATTGCACTATCATGACTATACTGAAGTATCTGAGTAATCTAATCTTGTCAACTATGAATTTATGTAATCTGTCAAGTAAAAACCAGGAGCATCGAATACCTGCCGACTAGCTGTTACCCATCTTACACTGATAAACGATACTTGGCCTAATGTGGATAAACAGTGTTTACACTCCTGAACAGCGTTAATTCAGGGTAACAAATCAATGGAATTGCATCCTAAATGTACCAACACAGTACACGAAAGGCTTAAGTTTTAACGAGTCACAACACTGGCAATTATCTGGGCTGTATTTGTGTATAATATTTGTATATCGTGGATAAGAGGCATTCCGCCGCGCTAGTACTCTATTCCTATTCGCTGACGCTAGTGGAAATCAACGGAAATAAAAACGATAAATGCTATGTACAGAGGACATCGTTTTATAAAATGGATACCTATAACCACAGGCTCATAGCTTATGAACAAGTCACTTTGGGAAATGTCAGGTCTTCATCGTTAACCACACGCGATCTACCGGAATAAAATGAGAATAGCTACTTCCTCAATTTGACTTGGATTGATACAGAAGCACACGAATGCAAATTGATATTCATAGATGTCTGGTCAAAATTCGCTCTTTATACCTCTATAAATTGCTTAAATTTCTTCCTCCCCAATTTGATAACGCCTCGGCTGTATTCTTCCAAAAAACGGTCGTTGTCCGTAAGTAGTATAATATCCAATCTCATGGGAACAAGGATGGAAATAATAGGGTTATTTCAAAACTCAATAACCTATTCCTTGATAGACGTGAACCCAGTAACACTAGCCCAGGCTTTTGTCTTGAATTATGCAGGTAATGTATGATTTCTATCAGCCTGAGGAAACATGAAAATGCTCCTGAGAAGTATTACACAGTGCAGAGGATATGTCCCTTGGGGATGTTTTGTAGGGACGGTTGGTCGACCAACTCGATCTTAGCTAGCTGATATCGATGTCAGACGTCTTCAGTCGGGCGGCAGTTTTGATAGCTTATATCGTATACACGTTGTTAATTTCTAGCCTGCATTGTTACTTGTTAAATGCACTGGTGCTTGACGGAACCATATATCGGAAAGTGGAAGATTATTAGGACGTTAGTGTCAATATCTTGCTCCAGGGCAGAGAGGCCGTCACAAAATTATACACTTAACGCCGGTACACATTCCTTCACGGACTTTACTGTAGAGGTATCACGAAAAGAAGCGGTTGTGCATGCGATTTGAAAAGACCAGTGTTTATCGACAACATACTCAAGCAGATTACCAACTATAGGGTACCACTATCGGGGAGAAAAAATGATAAACAAATGGCTTGTTCAATTCTCAGACACTGATAGGCCTTACACAAGACCAAAGAAACACGAATAAGTTCTATACAACAGAAAAACAGTACAACTGACAATACAAAACTAAACAGAAAATTACCAAAATATGTATAGTTTCTTACTGATAATAGCATCCAAATCCGGAGGGGATATTCCGGCTTCCAAAGGCCAGTCAGTTCACGGAATCCACAGTTCTCCGGAATTCTCGAATTGAGTACGTGACGAAGAGTAGAGAACGGCACGCCGATCATATCCACTTGCCCCTGAAGGTGTAACTTCTCAGGGCGAACGGGTTGACAGTATCGTCCGTCATGGCGAGCTGGCGATGTATGTTTCACTCCTCGGAAATATACACAAAGTCACTTTCAGGATAAACTGGGATGAAATGTACGTCATCGCACAAAGAGACAATGAGTGATACAAGTTCCAAAATAACGTCTCAGAAAAACAGCAAGTGGCGAAACACATGCTCACTAAATGCTACGTTCGACAATTGAAGTATAAAATGACGAATGTCGAATGGCATGAAAACCAAGCACCAACGATATCCGAGCAAAATCCTATTCTGGAAGTAAATATGACTGCTCTCGCGTGAACTTGAGTAAAAGACTGCGAGCTTTACAACTCCGTCGCTCATATTTAGAGACTGACATAAAGAAAACATGTTGACAACGTGAATACATCTTTCCAGAATGTACACTTTATGTAGAATTACATGAAACTGATAAACACAGTAGCGTCGAGAACTCGCGACTGAATTCCAGTGCATGTTATAACAGATGCACACAAAACGAGGGAAAACGAGAAATCTTAAGCCTCAGTTTCCGACCAGTTACAATTCTCAGAAGACATATTAGTAAACTTAGTAACAACGCTTCCAGGAAATGCCCATTTTTATTCTCGGTGGCAACCGATGCACTTAAGGGGAGAAAGAACACTGTCTGGATTTTATGTGGGGGATTGTATCGCTGTGGGTTTGCAAGCCAGGCCAGGATATTTTTATTATTATCATTTTGAGAACAGAGCTGTGGTATATTCCAGATAGAATGATTTTCTGTGTATTACATGCCCTCATTAGGCCAGAACGCCATTGCACGTAAAATGAACGCTGTATTTCTATACACAACAAATAAATGATGTATGGGCGACATTTATTTATTGTTTGCAAATACCAGACACTTTCATATGCATGTATGAGTCGTAAATGTCAACAGAATTGTCAGAGACTTTCACTGAGAAATTATCGGGAATACGCGATAGGTGCAGTACATCTGCCTGTCCGCAATAAGCTTATCAGCAGTGGTAACAAGGCCATCAGAGCCAGGTGGAAACCCACGACAGTTCGCAGGTTGCTCGCGTGCCTTTACACGTACAAACTGAGAGGCAGCCAGGATGAGCTGAACTTCATCTCAGAGCAATCACATTGGTGAGAATCACCTTTTTCCACCCCATTGGCCACAGAGGCCCAGAAAAAGTTGTGAGGCCGAAAGCTCGGATGCAGCTGTTGCTGACACATTTATGGCTATTATTGTCAGGTGTTACGAACCCCGTCTTTAAAATATTGTATCATATTTTTTTCACGCTAACCAGGTCTGTGTCTGACCTACAATTTCTTTTGGTGTACGTGATAGCCTGCGCTGGAATTCAGTCGCGTGTTCTCGAGGCCTCTGTGTTTATGAGTTCATGGCATTGTACATAGAGCGTACACACCCAGAATTTTCTTTACAGCAGCATATAAATATGAGCGACAAAGTTGTAAAGCTCCCTGTCATCTAATTACGTGCATTTGGAGAGCAGTCGTTTTACTTGTGTCCGCTCGAGTCATGTTTGATCTTGTCTACTTAGAAGGATTTTTGTGGAATTTTGGAGATATTCAATTAGAGAATTCCAAAGGACTGTGGATTCTATATTTATGTGGAATATTCCATTCGGATTTGGACGCTGTCACCAGTAAGAAACACACACACACACACACACACACACACACACACATATACATATATATATAGTTATCAGTATTGTTTCGTTTATTATTGTCAGTTGTATTATTTTTCTGTTTTGTTCAAATATATGTATTGAACTTATTCAGTCGTCATCGTGTTTTTTATTTAATTTTATGTAAGGCCTATCGCTGTGTGAGAGTAGAACAAGCCATTTGCTTAGCATTTTTGCTACCCGATAGTGGTACCCTTACATTAGTGACTTGCCAAAAGTCGGTGGGGCAAGCGATTCTCAGCCTATGTAAGCCTGCGCAAGGGCTCCAAGAGCGCATTTCACTGTCGCCAAGGCCTCATTAATAGTGATAGCACAATATTATAAACCGCTAGGTTAGAAACTGATTGCTGATTCCCAGATCGTTCCTTAGATAGAACGCTATCAAATAACATCACATATTTACTGAAATAAAATGTTACGTGACAACAAAAATGTCCTGTATAACAGAATAATAAGTGACCTGTAATTCACTCATTATACAGTTATCAACATGGTGAAATTGCAGCCTCTCTCATGGATATGATACTCTGGAACCAAAGACAGAGATCTAGGTTAATAGCCGTTAGCCACGTCCGTGGCAGGCAGTAACTATAGTCTTACACTGCTCTTACATAACTTATTGTCCTGAGAATTAAAGATCAGCTGACCAAACTCAATATGTCACCAGACACTCTTCGACGATCATAAACAAGCGAAATGATTCATTCTCAATACAATGTATTGGAATTGTATTTATTTCTGCAGACTTAGTGTTATAGACCAAACAAACTGCCATGTGTATCCTGCGACAACATGGAACTATTCATTTAACTAAGTCTTTGTTCTGATGAGCGTAATAGAGTCACGTCTTCGCCACCCACATATTCATTCATAGCGTGGAGCTGAGGAGAAAGGAGGCCAGGAACAGAGTCGCGTCTTCGCCATTAAGATATTCATTTGTAGCGTGGAGCTGAGGAGAAAGGAGGCCAGGAACAGAGTCGCGTCTTCGCCATTAAGATATTCATTTGTAGCGTGGAGCTCAGGAGAAAGGAGGCCAGGAATTGCCATGAAATAGAAAAACATCCCTGCAAATAAGTCATTTAGCAATGAATACAGTCGGCGAGAAAACGATTTGCAGCAGATAAATACTTGTGGAGATCAAGAAACGTCAGAAACCTGAGAAGGAAGAAAATCTGGTAATGTCACGATCGGATTGGCACATCATAGCTCTTCTCGATGTGGGGAACTATATGATAGCTGTGGAAATTACAGTCTTTTGATTTGTCTGTTGGCTGTAAATCGTTCGAATCTTGTGTACAGATACCATTTTTTCTGTCACATTTTGCACACCTACCATTAACTACACTAGAGAGTATACGGTTATATCACAATAGATTTATCTGTTTGCTGGCGAAAAGATGTTCAGGTTGTGTTTATATTTATTTCACTTCTACCCAAGTATATGTCATTGATGAAGCCCTAAGGAAAACATTCACACCTGACAAAGTAACTAACGAACCTTTCTGATGAAAGACAATATACGTACAGCATACAGACGGATTCGATGCCGATAACTTTATATCAGTCAATAGTTAGTGATTTGAACTGAAACAATGCAAGAGACCTCCGTGGCCGGGTGGTTAGCGTGCTAACGCAGAACAATAACGCCGGAGCCTCTCATTAATGTGATTCTATACTTAACTCATTGTTGAAGGACTGGTTGATTTCCAGCCGAGGGCATGACGCAGCTCCGCCAACGTGTATTTTCGGGGGGAGGCTCACAGTCTCCCGATTTCAAACTTCATATGTGAAATTCTAAAAAAAAGTATGCCGTGTGGGGGAACTTGTCCATTGCTCTACATGGTGATATAAAGGTGCTTATAGAGGACAGAAACATTCCTGGATATAAACCGGATGCAGAATTGTTTATACACCAGTTGGAATGCACTTACTGTGGAATAGATTCAGAAAGGTGTTACATGAACTACTATTCACATTTCGATATTTATGCACGACATCGCGGAAAAATTACCTTCTGCTTGTACAAAAAACGTCTGCCCTGGTAAGAGATGAACCATTCACGTTTTATCCATTATTGGAACCACGTGAAAGCTGTCTTAATTTATTATTGATTTGATTTGTGGCTTACTCATTATTTTTTTATGTATTTTATATTTTGAACAGAATAGAAAATAGAAAAACCACCACACCTTTTCAAGTGCCTAATAAACGCACTGGAGAAAAACAGTATAAGAAGCACACAGAGTTGGATACGACCTCGCTGTGACCTCATAAGCCTATTGGTTTGTGATGAGTACAAAAGGTGTTCGGAACGACTGTTCAGGGCAATTCCATCATTGGAGGCCTCCGTGGCTCAGTCGGTTAATGCGCTATAGCAGCACAATGACTCGAAGCCTCCGGCCAATGCGGTCGCTGTGAGTTCAAGACCAGCTCATGCTGACTTACTCTCCAACCATACGTGCGAAGGTCTGCCAGCAACCTGCGGATGGTCGCGGGTTTCCCTCGGGCTCTGCCCGGTTTCCTCCCTGACCATACAGACCCGGTTCTACTTGACCATCTGTGGTAAAGTTCTCTCAAGGGAAATGTACAATCCATCCTAAGTAACATTTAACAGAAACGTTTTCATCTCTCATTAATCGCATAAATATTATAAATTGTCCGATTAATTCAAGTGGAAGCCGTTAGCGTTAGCTGTTAAGGAAAGACGAAAAATTTCGAGTGTCAACTTCTGACCACTTACAATTCTCAGTAGACGAATTAGTCAACTTTATGTCAGCGCTTCCAGGAAATAGCCTATACAAATGTCTATTTTTACTCCCAACAAGCGAGTTGTTATGCTACACAAGGACAAGGAAATATTTCCACAAAAAACTAAGTGATATTTACGGTGGGAAAAAATTGTTCTTCATAGTTTGAGGAGGTAGACCAGAGAAAAATAGTTCTATGAGATTGCATTTGACATGATGTTTAATTCCAGAAGAGTGTGATGAAATCTTGTGTACTCTATTGCACGTTCCCATCACATTAGAACCAAATCTATGACACACAAATACAGCTTTTCCCGTTTACGTTATAAAAGAGTGCATGCATTGTTATTGCTTTCTTTTTGTCTCTATCAGTGCCAACAGAATACACGGAGTAATTGTGAAATAATATATTCTTGATTTTATTTCCTTTTTGATTTGACAGTTGCTTAACGCCATACGCAGAGTTTTTCACCTATACGACTTCGACCAGTTTTATGTGTTAGAGGAAATCGTAGTGTTCAAGGAAAACTACAGGTAAAACCGTGTACCTTACTGGTGGCCGACTAAAGATTCCCCAGAATATTTAAACTGTATACAGGGTCCCACGAACGTCGTTTGTCATCACTGCACCACTAATATTGACGAATTCTCCGCCTAAGACCGAAATTGAACCCTGAACTAGTCGGTCCTAGACAAACGAGTTCACAACTAGGCCACATCCCGCTCAAAGCTACACTTTGGTCTGATGTGCGCAATTGTAAGTATAACTGAATTGAATGCTTATACATCAACACTTAAATACAAAATTGCAAAACTAGCGAATGTCCAAGCGTAAACACATACATCTATTTATCTCTTTGATTCGTACAACAGAACGTTTCACTTAGACCATGGCCGTAAAATTTACAAGCGGAAACAACAGCGCTCAGAGAATAACTGCTGAAATTTCCAAAGCGCGGCAAAGATTGCTACCGTTAGATCAAGTAGGTGTATACCTAAATTGAGAAGAACACACTCCCATATGACAGGTGTATGTAAGGGAGACTATTTGGGCACTTGTAGGCTACCTAAAAGCGACTGTCATATATTGTTTGTGAATGACAGACACACATTTAAATGCTATGGTTTACTGGAAACTCTCGAAAACTAGCAGCCAAATACCGCTGTTAGAAAGCTTTCATGCAGGCATACACTAGATGTTAAGTACCTCTGCTGCATTTGTCTACACCTCAACAGGCTAGTAAGCTTGACAAAATGAGCTGAGATGTGGGCCTCTACGCTGTACCAATTATCTGCAGACCAGCCGTGGCCTTAAACATTTATTACTTAACAAAAACAGCTCGTTATTTATTTACGCCGCGCGTCTTGATAGAATTTCGCGGCTGAATACGTGACCAATGTGGCATTTAGCTTCTATCTTCCCGGTGGGCATAACCAGATCTTAGTCATCAAAAATGGCGGCGGCGAAGGCCAGCCTGAGGGCCAACAAGCTATATCAACAGTTAGATAACGTCTCATGAGAACGATATCTGCTCACCTTTGGCCATCAGTACCATCTGTTGTTCCTGTTTTAATCGTCTGGGGATAAACGTGATCAGATGTCGAGATGCTACATCCACTTACAGGCGCTGTTCTCAACATAGCTGATCTAACCCATAACCGTGAGGTCTCAGGGTCGAATTCAGCTGCCGCTGATACACGGCTACCACTTTAAGGTTTTCTGGTGCTCGTTTATTCCAGACATTCCAGTTTTCTCCTCCCTTAAACTTAATAGCCGTCGAATAACTGGAAAGTTCTTTCCTTCAGATTGGTACATTAAATACGTGTCCATTCGCATTAACACATCTATGTGTATTTTACAATAGCTAAAAGATCTGTTGGCGTTAAATTAAAATGTAGACAGAGCGAAGACCACAACCATCAACATCAGCCTTCGTTGCAATATGCTGTCAACGACACCCGTACTGCCATATATCCAGTCTAAAGTTCGTTCAAGACCAAATGTTGCTGACCCTAACCGGTCAATCCAGTTTCCTTCACTCAAAAAACTGATCGCCATTGTATAAATAATAAATTCTTGAGTAAAACAAAAATAAGTTAGACAGGCTTCTGGCCGACTGCTGCTATCTCCAAATAAATTATGTACAGACCAATGAGATGGTTTGAGTTTTCTCCTAATAACTTGCATACGTATATAAACAAGAGTAAAGATTTCGTAGCTTTCGTGACACATTGTTGGCACAATTTTGATTATCATCAAATTCCGCAAAAAATCGCTCGACATTTCTCCGATAAATTCTAGAGAAGAGACAGAGTTCACGGAAATAAATTGAAATCATCGTCTTGGACAGCGTGTCAAAGTGAAAGGAAATTAATGACAAATGAGTATGTTTCCAGATGACACGATTCCTGTTGTAGAAATTCCACACATACAAAAAAACTGACACAGGAAACTTTTGTGTAATAACAACGAAATCTGATGGTCAGAAATACACCGGCAGAATAGATCATATCACAAGTACTCAAATTTTAATAAATCAGTGTCAAATGGTCGGAAAATAGAACATATAGAACAAATAGAACGCCGGAGAGGCGTGTCGGACGATTCGTTCATAAGCCGGAAAAATCAGGCAAATATGTATGTCAGTTATGCACAAGTATATAACAAATGCAAAAATTCCTGTCTTACTGAGGCATTATAAAAATATAACATACCACCCATGTTAACAATATTTCACGCAGATGTAATAAATTAGATAACGATATACATAGTCAATAATTTGCCCAAAGTCGGTGGCAAGCTGTGTCAGCCCAAGTCCTCGTAAACAGTAAGAATGGAAGAATCAAAAACTTCCGTGCTTTATAGGCCAGGATCTGATAGCTCCTCCAGATATCGTCCTCAAGAGAACACTAATAACATAGCATCAGATGATTACGTGAATAAAATATTCGGTATAACAGGACAAAAAGTAATTTCTGATTTACTCATTAGTTATTAACGTAATGAAGTTACAGCTACGGTCAGGGATATGATACCTTGGGACAAAAGACCATTTCAATAGCCACAATTAACGTAAATGTCAGTAATTAGCTCTATACTGTTCTTATGTAACTTATTGTGCTGAGAATGAAAGATGGATTGACCAAACCCAGCATGCGACCATACAGCCGTCATCGACGATTTTTAACAACCGAACTGGTTCCTCCAGTAGCATGGTGCTACTGGTAAGATGTATCTGGTATTAAATTCTGTAAACCTCCTCGAAAAGCACAAATAAACTGGCATGTGTGACTGGCCGCATGCGCCAACATAGAACTGTTCGCTTAACTAAGCGTTTGCTCTGTTGAGGGTGATAGAGTCGCGCCTAAGCAAGCTTCACATTCATTAACAGAGTGGAGTTGAAGAGAAAAAGTCTAGGAACTGGCTTCAGAGAAAACATCTCTGCAAAGAGAGGATTTATCCGTGAATGCGGGGCAAGGAAATAACGGTTTGAACTAGGTAATGGCTTATAAAGGCAATCTATAGGGTGTCACAACGGGTTATGCATAAGCAGCAGAAACCTACTCTGCCATGACATCATGAAGCGTGTTTACGTTTATTGTGGACGTTGATGACATGTGCTGCCTCCAACGTGTTCTAATTTTGCGTTATTTGTCTTTGAGGAGATTATATATGCTGGTCAACCATGGTGATATGGCTAAAAAATGGTGCTACGTATATCCTTCTCGAAAATATTAAAATTATATTTTCAGAAATGAAAACCTTACAGCCCAACCACAACATATTGTAACTTTGTAATAACTATGAAAAAATCAATGCTTGGAATATGAGCTGGAGTATATTTTTATTTGATGTATTTTAAGTGATTGCAATGAGATGTGATAATTCGGCTATTTTTGTTTGTTTTGTTTTTTTCTAGTATGAGGTTGGTTTACAGTCTGATGTCTGGCCGTCTGATTGTACACAAATATTCCCATCTAACACAGATGCAAATGTTTACATGACAACCTCCCGTAGGGTTAGATGGTACAATGACCAGTGAATCCTCGACCCTTGTGTTTTCGGTCAGATTCCATGTCCTCTTCGACCCCAACAGATCACCATTAGGTATCATGTTCTCGTGCTTTGGATAACCGCCATGATGCTTGGAGTGTCTTTCATGATGCCGTCTCTCTATCTCTCTATAATTCGAGAATTCTTCACCTCAGAAACCCCAAAAGAGTTGGTGTGGTTAAAAGACGAGCTCATTCACACATCAGAATGGTCCACCGTGTCGGGGACTGTCTGCTGGCTGCGGAAATTACAGTCTTTTGATTTGTCTGTTGGCTGTAAATCGATCTAAAGCCTGGTTTTGCAGACACCGTTGAGTAGCTAGTCCGACAAGTTTACGTATCACAACACATCTATCATTAACTTATTTGTATGGAAGGATATTTTTGGAGAACATTTTTGCCAATGTAACTTGTGAAGACATACTACGAATAACTTAGTACTATTAGAGGAGACGTTAGATTATTTACTTTTTATTTACTTATTTATTTATTTGGTTTTTATTCCTTATTTCTTCATTTCCTTACTTATTTATTGAGGTTTGCTCTGCGACGTATAATGTAATGTGTTTAACAGGTTCATGAGTGCACAAGCTTGAGTCGCGGCCAGGTGCGTCCACCTCGTTCTCTACATGACAAACCTCTTTATACCCACAGCTAGAGACTGCTGTCCCCTGGTGGCATTTCAAAGAAAACGTGCAGCAGTGGTCTATATATCTGTTGTATTGCTCAAGTGGCAACAGATAGAGAACGCATGCGCGTCCCTATAGTCTCTTGTCCATTCACTGATGTCTGTATAATGTGGATGTTTCCATGAGTAAAAATAAACAACTCACACAAAGCAATGCTGTATTTCATCGGATCCTTCCTGAAGCAAGTAAAAAAAATGATTGTAATTCATAGATGATCGTTGTGGTTAGGACATGGATATTTCTTTCTTGTCAACCGCTCTTGACAGTAAATGAATACCAAACAAATGATCAGAACGAAAGACGAAAGTTCTCCATGAAGCGGGACCTCACAGCTAGTGGTAAGGGAAGCAACTTTAGTATAGAGTTTCTTTGGGTTTGTCGATATATAATGAATTACTGCCCCTATAAATAGAGCGCTCCAGAACGTATTTCCAGTATACATGATTGTAGAATGAATTTTTCATAATAATGTTACGAACCCCGTCCTTAAAATATTTCATTATGTTTTTATTTGTTTATTCGTTAACCGTGGCAGTGTCTGACCTACATTTTACTTCTCTGTACGATATAGCATGCCCTGGTATTTAGTCGCACCTTCTCGAGGCTTCTTTGTTTATCAGTTTCGTATCATTCTACATAGAGTGTACATTCTGGACAGATGCACTTGTGTGGTAAACATGTTTATGATCAAACCATCCAGAATTTTCTCTACGTTAGCCTATAAATATGAGCGACGAAGTTGTAAAGTTCCTAATCTTTTACCCATGTCCACTTGATAACAGCCATGTTTACGTCCAGTGGACGATTTTGCTGGGATATCGGTGGAGCTTGGTTTTCATGAAATTCGACATACTTCAATTTGTATTCCATTTTTCTGTACGAAGCACTTTGTGAGCTTGTGTTTCGCTTGCTATTTTTCTGAGGCGTTATTTTGGAGCTTGTATCTCTCATTGTCTCTTTGTGCGGTGGCGTACATTTCATCCAAGGTTATCCTCAAAGTGACTTTGTGTATATTTCCGAGGAGTGAAACATATATCTCCAGCTCGACATCAACGGCTACTTTCAACCCGTCTGCGCTAAGAAGTTAAATTTATGGGCAATTGAATATCATCGGCTTGCCGTTCCCTACTGTTCATCACTTATAGGACTGTCATCCTTCGGTTCAAGAATTCCAAAGAACTGTGGATCCTACATTTACGTGGACTGACTCGCCTTTGCAAGCATGAATTTTCCATCAAGATTTGGATGCTATTATCAGTAAGAAATTGTATTTTTTGTAATTATCTGTATTGTTTTTGTATATTGTTGTTTATGTGCCTATTTGTTGAAATATATGTACTGAACTTATTCAAGCGTTTTCGTGTTTGATCTTATCGCTGTTTGAGAGTTGAACAAGCCATTTGTTTATCATTTTTCATCTCCGATAGTGGTACCCTTACAATAACCTGATGTCGATTAATAAACATAAACCGTTTGTTAGCAATCTGTGATTGTACCGAAGTCAGTGATCATTGCACAAATGTAGAAACGGATGAGAAGGGATATGTCAGGAGCAAGTTTTCGAGGAAGCTTTAGGGAGATTCATATGGGGACAGAGGTTGTTGTTTGGAGATGATAAGTTTGGCTGGTGTAAGTGGCCGGAGTTGACCATTACGTGTTTCTCGCTAAAAGCATTTCTGTACAAAAAACGCATATGATGTACATCACAGGTAGACATTACATCACCTTAAACAGAATTACACCGGAACACTAATACATATGCTGCATAGACATCCGTGTGTACGTGTCATTGTGTACCACACTTTCAATGTGTACCAAACTAGGTATTTGTGGTACATATATTTGTTTCCATCACGAACTACTTAAGTGCATGTGTACAAATCAGTACACGTAAATCTTGTTGCGTGTGTTGTCTTAGACTATGTTATTCTGTATTAGATTTGATCACAATGGCAGTTTAGTTCGAAGGTCCTAAATCATTGAAGCGCCTGCTGAAAAGGATACATGGTAATCTTCAGTCTTTCATTTATTTATTTATTTATTTGATTGGTGTTGTACACCCCATTCCAGATTATTTCACTGGTAGCATTATGGTAGGAGCAAACTGGACAAAGACGGGTGGACACCCATGACGATTCGCAGGTTGATGGCAAACCTTCCCACGCATGACCGGAGAGAAAACCAGCCAGAGCTGGACTTGAACTCACAGCGATCGTGTTGGTGACAGGCATCTGGGTCATTACGCCGCACTGGAGCACTAACCCCCCTCGCCCACGCAGGCCCCCAAAGATCTTTAGTATGTGCATGGTACAGATAACTAAGACATCACTTCTGGTTCTCCGAGGTCTCTACGGTTTTTTGATTCTGTCGTTATGAAAGAGACAGTGAAGAAATCTTGACATCTACTTAAACTATAAACCCCAATTGAGTAAATGATAACAAATCTAGAGCACATTATTTTGTTCTGACTGTAATTTTATTGCAAAACTTTCAACAGAAGTGAAATATTACAAATCATATCAGTTTAATATTCCTCGGCCTCGCCTTCTCCCTCATCCTCCACGGAGTCGACCCCAACCTCCTCGTAGTCCTTCTCCAGAGCGGCCAGATCCTCCCGAGCCTCGGAGAACTCTCCCTCCTCCATACCCTCTCCCACGTACCAGTGGACGAAGGCACGCTTGGCGTACATCAGGTCAAATTTGTGGTCAAGACGAGCCCAAGCCTCAGCAATGGCGGTTGTGTTGCTCAACATGCAGACAGCTCTCTGGACCTTGGCCAAGTCACCACCGGGGACAACAGTTGGGGGCTGGTAGTTGATGCCGACCTTGAAGCCAGTAGGACACCAGTCGACGAATTGGATGGTTCTCTTGGTCTTGATGGTGGCAATGGCGGCGTTGACATCTTTGGGTACGACGTCACCTCTGTACAACATACAACAGGCCATATATTTGCCGTGACGTGGGTCACATTTAACCATCTGGTTGGCTGGCTCGAATGTGGCGTTGGTGATTTCAGCGACAGACAACTGCTCGTGGTAAGCCTTCTCTGCGGAGATCACCGGTGCGTAGGTAGCCAGGGGGAAGTGGATACGTGGGTAAGGTACCAGGTTGGTCTGGAACTCGGTCAAGTCGACATTGAGGGCGCCGTCAAATCGGAGAGAAGCCGTGATGGAGCTGACGATCTGACCAATCAGACGGTTCAGGTTGGTGTAGGTTGGACGCTCGATGTCGAGGTTGCGTCGACAGATGTCGTATATGGCTTCGTTGTCGACCATGAAGGCACAGTCGGAGTGCTCCAGGGTGGTATGAGTGGTCAGGATGGAGTTGTAAGGCTCGACCACGGCAGTGGAAACCTGTGGTGCCGGGTAGACGGCGAACTCCAGCTTGGACTTCTTGCCGTAGTCGACACTCAGGCGTTCCATCAAAAGGGAGGTAAATCCAGAGCCGGTGCCTCCTCCAAAGCTGTGGAAGATCAGGAATCCCTGTAGACCGGTACACTGGTCAGCCAGTTTTCGGGTGCGGTCAAGAACCAAGTCGATGAGCTCCTTACCGACGGTGTAGTGACCACGGGCATAGTTATTGGCGGCATCCTCCTTGCCGGTGATGAGCTGTTCGGGGTGGAACAATTGACGATATGTGCCGGTACGAACCTCATCTGTAATAAAAAAGAAAATATTAGCGATAACTAGATAAAATACACAGGAAGAGATATGCACGATGATTTATAACTAAAGAGTATTGAAACAGAAGCATCGCTATAGGCAAAAAATGTGAACACCACAGCAAACAAGCGAATAGTTAGTCCTGCTTTTCTTTCTTTCTTACTTTATCTCCTTGAAAAAATTTTCCCGACTTAATTTTCGATGTACACGGTGGGAGGAAACCGGATAGAGCCCAGGAGAGACCCACGACTATCCGCAAGTTGTTGGCGAACCTTCCCACGTACAGCCGGAGAGCCCTACTTGTAAACTCTACATTTGTAATGACGGGATTGGATGACAGTTTGTCAAAACCTCCGAAAGCGTATCACGCCAATGCGTTAGATGCAATACATATTACCTAAATTCAGGTTTCATTTCATGCGGTTGTAAAGGCAGGTCCAGATAACTCAGACACACATACCGACAACAGTTGGCTCTAAGTCGACGAAGACAGCCCGAGGGACGTGCTTTCCTGCTCCAGTCTCACTGAAGAAGGTGTTGAAGGAGTCGTCCCCACCCCCGATTGTTTTGTCTGAGGGCATCTGGCCGTCCGGCTGGATTCCATGTTCCAGACAGTACAGTTCCCAGCAGGCATTTCCGATCTGGACTCCGGCCTGTCCGACATGGATGCTGATACATTCACGCTGTGGAGAAGAGAAAATGAACCAGTATGAACTCTGTATTTAAAACAAGGTTGACTGACTGATTGATTAATTTGTGTCTTACGCCTTGCTCTAAAAAACGGTAGTTAGGATTATGGGTGCAGGACACCGTGGGTGCCAGGAATAACCCCATCGATGATCGACGTTTCTGTATTAAAAACAATATTTGCCAACAACTTCATTATTCTTATAAGATTTATAAATCGCCTGTGCATTCACAAATCAACATTTCAAAACTTTAAACAGATAATAGTCAGAAAAAGTTTTTAAGTTAAAAGCTGTGATCGAAAGAGCGCAAACACCGTGTTAAGCTTCTCTTATATAGAATGTAAAATATAAATTTAGTTGGCTTGTATAAAGCACATTGCACAAACATAGCATATACAAACTCACCATGATTGCAGAGAAAGTCTGACAAAGCGGCTAGGATTTTGTCCGAGTTAAGACTGGAAGGCGAGAGTGAAGATAACCGACAATTCTGACCTTTATATAGTGGTTGTAGTTAACTACACAGAAGGGATTAAACCATGGTTACAGGGCCACACTGGTCAAGCGATATTGGACCTGTACGAACCCGTCTGTGGTCACAGGTGGTTATAAAGCAGAAAATCGGATTACAGTTGTAATTTGCCAGCTTAATGATAACTCAGTCTTGTTGAGGGCCTCCCTCACCGAGGGTTAGTGTGCCAGCAATGTCCAATAACCCTGGAGCCTCTCACCAATGCTGTCCTCTGAGTTCAAGTGTAGTTTATACTGCCTTCTCTCTGTTAGCAGCCTGAAGTAATCGTGGGTTTCCTCCCATCACAGTGCTGGCATCCGTACTGTAGATGAAATATTCTTGAGTTTGGCGTAAAACTCCAATCAAATAAATCAATCCTGTTATGCCTTGCTGTCGCTAATAAACGCATGAATTCTGTTGGAGTCATTCTTCTGTCGTTCAGTTTTTGCGTGAACTTTGCAATGAGAAAAGCGAATTAGCTTAGCACAATAGTTAGTGCAGAATATCTGTGTAGATGCCTGGCTTCTGATCGATACAATAGCAACCAGAGCAATATTCTTGATAACACAGTAAAACAGTAATAAATAAATAAATAAATAAATAAATAAATAAATAAACTGCTTTTTGAGGAATCACCCGAGGAACTGGTTTCCTGAGTCTTTCAAAGTCACAGTGCCCTCGTATTACCAGCGACCACATTTGATCTCAGATTCAAGACACATTAAAACTTACAAAAAAAACACAGAACGGTCAGTTAAGCATTCTTCAATAACTTTTGATAAACATGAGAGTATATGCCAAAAAAATATTTATTTATACTTAAATACTTTTATACTGTACCACATTAGCACATGCACGTTAAAGGGGTTTGAAAGGTAACGACCAACAGGTCGCTTTCTGTTTTCATAACAATGCGTTTGTTTCCACCACACACTTGGCAGCTGTAAAGGGTAGAATCATTTCTCTGTGGAGGAGGAACGACTGAGTACTGAAGGAAGTTGTGACTGAGTTCTGGGGGAAGTTGTTCCTGGGCACTTCTCAGCTAGGTACACGGCCTTCAGGATTGTGAAACACATGTACAGCATTGTGTGTCATTCACTCACCACGCCCCTGAACTATGCAATCCAAGTATATGTCTAGTGTTGGTTAAAGAAGAAAAAACACTATGTCCTCATATTAATCAAGACTATTTTCCCAAGTGTTGGCACCATAGAACCTTGTCACCTTTTCTGTGCATGAAGTGCAATGTATCTTCATATTTTTTGCAAATTTTTCCAAACCAGGAGGACTGACCGTGTAAACGCATAACATTCGTCTGAAGCTGTTTGAAGCTTGTTTGTCACTGACATTCATACAAATGAACGTTTACCCAAGGGTTTCACAGTGCTTAGGTACTGATGATGATACTTCCACCAGTCGATTTATCCTAGTCTTCAGAAGATTCTAGCTTTTTATGAACTATTCTATGGTAAAGCCATTTCGCACTCAGTTGGTACTTTGAAATTTACCATAACCTCATTTTGGCAAAGATTTATTTTACCTAAAAATGTTTCCCTTATATGACGGCGGCCAGCGTTATGTGGGAAATCCACGATAAGCCATAGCTTGCAGTCAGCAGGTCAGAAGTGAATACGGAAATACGATCTAATTAATTGTTTATATAACTGACGTTGTTAATGCATCGTACAACATCAGTCACCTCTGATCCATAGTTGATCCGGTGATTAGAAAAATGCATATCGTGATCAGTTTGCCCTGTTTGACGAGTACTTATATTTAAAACAATTTTTATGTGTGATTATGGCTTACTGAGTATGAGCATGTATATCCAAAAATGTAACGGAAACAGTGGAGAAAGATAAAGATCCCCGTACATGCTTTACAGGTCAGGTTTTTGTAATAAGACTTCAATGACTTGTACGCTGGCAGGCGATCTGCTGTGTCATCTGGAGGCATTAATCTGTTATTCTAAACGACGATAAAAGGATTAATAGATAAATAGATAGATAAATAGATAGATAAAAGGACGTGATTTTTTAAATAATTTTTGAACGTATTCTCGCGGCCTATTCATATACATGTAGTGTCGTGTAGTTAACGATGTAGTGGCTACTGAAGTCTAATGATTCATGTGCCTTTCACCTATGTGGTCACTGTGAGTTCAAGTCCAGCTCAGGCCGGCTTCCTCTTCGGCCCTAAGTGGGAAGGTTTGCCATGCAGCAACCTGCGGGTGGTCGCGTTTTTCCCAAGCGTGTTCCCAGCATTTCAGGGAGTTCCTTGTATTTTGATGAGAACAGGGTCTATATTATATTGATTGAACTCCGTAAGTTTACAATTATACATGCAGCAAATGCATGGTGGACGAATTGCTGTCCACTACGATTTTACGCACCCGTGTGTTATATATACAGGACTTTGAATTTTTATTATCAAGATTATTTTCAAACTTGACAATCGAGGCTGGTCTACATCACTACATACCCGGAGATAACGTAAGTGGAGCAAAATGATAAAAGCGGCTAGTCCTGATTGATAATAGCGAGTTAACGACCAGTAGCCGACACAGATATTTGGGAAGCTGGGCAGCTTTGCACAGCTATTGTTACAGAGGTGACTGATTGCGTCATGCTGCTGTTTTGGCTGGCTGTGTCGTTTGGTCTACTCACAGACCGGTCCGTCTCTCAGCTCTACATCGTGGACGACTCCGGTGGGTGTGGTCGGAAATTGGACGGGATTGGGGCTATCAGCGGTGGCGGGGTGAGTTAGAGATGACACGTTCGGTCTGCTTCGGTTTTCGGTATTCACTGGCCTTTGTTTAATAGACGCTTAGTGTTCATTGTTTTGTGTTTATTATATTTATTGCTTTTATCTTTTTATTTATTGATCTTGAAAACTCATCCATGTAATGCATTCGATGCTTTTTTGATATTTTCAGGCCACCTCCAAACTACTGGTGAACTATCCTGAGCAACAAAGGAATGAAGTATTGGATTTTCTGTTTAAGGTAAGGTTACAATTATGCATTCTATTATGGCCGATAATTTAAAACTAGTGATCAATTTTGTTCAGATTTGTTTCCTACAGCCTGTGTCTCAAGAACTTACCGTTTTCGGTGCACTATTCATTCCTGTTTACAAAAGTTATAGTGAACATAAAGTCAGAAACTTAACCTGAATTGATTACCGAAGAAGTTTTCCAGTGTTGTTGTAAAAATATTTAGAAGTTCTTCAACGCTTATTAGCAGAATAAATTGCACATGATCGTCTCTGCTTAGCTACTCATTTGTTGACTCTATTTTGCAATCTGAAGTCATGTCACATAGCCTAGAAGCTACCATGTGCCATCGTGATGAAAAAAAGTTTCACAATTGCAGGCAAGTGTACTTGACCAAAAAATTCAAATATACAAATTAAATCAAAAACGCATCAGCTGGCTGCAGACATCATGAAATATTCCAAACACAGTAGGGTACTTCCAGCAGATTCTTTCTGCCGTCATGGGGAAGACATTTCCTTCAGAAATCAGATCGTGTTCATCAAGCTCACTCTAACATTTAGATCCTTTCTTTTTGACAGGTTATATTTATTTCCTTCGTATTCCTTTGTCAATTTCAGTTATTTTCACGTGTTTGACAGCATCTGCGTCATTATACGTATATCGGTGCAGGAAATCAGGAACACAAAGGAGCATCTTCTTTCAGAGGCATTTAGGGCGTCACCAACAATAAAATCGAGGAGTTGTTTATCCACAAGTAATGTGCATTTTTAACAAAAGCAACACCCGAACCGTAAAAAGTGCTCGTATGCCCCCCAAATTATCCCATAATCTGACAAACAAATTTGCCCATTTATAGGATCATGCTTCCTTTTTTTGCAGCCAAATTACGGGGCTTCCTTGCATATCCTAAAGGTAGAAATAGGCGGAGACGGACAGAGCACAGGTAGGCCTGAGTCTATTATGTATGGCTTTCAAATGATCAACAATTCACAAAAAGTGTAGTCAACAGATTTCGACTGAGCTTGTTTGGGGGGTTGAAACGCTTTAAAATTTATCAAGTAACAACCGCTGGTTTTTTGTTTTTTGCTTTTTTTGTTTTTGTTTTTTGTTTTTGTTATGAAATTTAGGAAATGTTCTGCATTCTTACAGCCGTTCTAAGGATCTATATTATGGGGAAACAATGTTATATGATCTTTGTTCGAAGGTATATTTACATGCATCCTGTCTGTGATAAATCATTTCCCCTTATAGTGGCTGGGCTTACACTTAACAGCACACGATTAGCTTCAGAATATATAAGTTCAAATGAAAAATTCTTCAATATAGCGTCAAACAGTCAATCAATCAACCAAACAATGAATCAAGCTGTTAATGAATATGCAATTATATTATACCACACTCAAATCACACTATTTAACTGGTTTAGAGATATTAAATCACCGTTCCCGTATTCTCAAAAATAAAACTATTGGCCAACCAGATATAACATGTGTCTGTCGTCGTGTTAAATTCCAAACAGCTTACTAACATTCTATAAACTGTTAATTCGCCTCCAGATGGCGGCGAGGCGTCTCACATGCACGAGAGTTGGGAGGAGAATTACCAGAGAGGCTACGAGTGGTGGCTTATGACAGAGGCCAAGAAGGTGACAATATAAATTGCTTGCCTACTTATTTATTTATTTATTTATTTACTCGTTTGTTTATTTATTTCATTGTTGTTTTACGGCGGTCAGCATTATGGTGGACAGAAATCGCTCTGAGCCCGGGGAAACCCACGACCATCCGCAGTTTGTTGGCAAACCTTCCCCCGTGCATCTTTTTTTTCAATGAACCTGTAGGATTAATTGCACTCCGGCAAAGTACGTATAGACAAGATAATAGATAAACATAGGAAAGTTGCTATCTAAATGGAAAAAGAAAATCCTGTTGGAAGAATGATTTATTTTTCCAGCGAAACCCCCATATCTTGCTGTACGGATTGCCGTGGTCATTTCCCTATTGGATCGGCAACGGCACTTTTAACGCCTATGCTAATCCGGAGGTCACCGCGGACTACATATACCGGTGGATCAACGGGGCCAAAGTTCACTACAATCTGACCATAGACATTATCGGGGTAGGTCGTCGCCAATGGCTCCATATGAGTTTTTTATTTCAGCAAACTGTTACGTTCATATCAGAATGGTGCTTTTGAATATCAAATCTTACAACCAGATTTAACACTGGGAACCTTTCAAGCTATCTAGAAAAATAAAATCGTTATGAATCTTGATATATCTTAACTCTTCGGAGCATGAAATCACCTATCAACACCAACTGCTATCTACGGATTTTGTTTCTTCGCTATAATACAGAAAAAAGAACAAATTCGCAATAGCTCTGACATCCATTAAAAATTCAGGTGAATAACAAATTTTCTTTTAAAATCACCTCTGCTTTAATCGGTATAAGTCCAATGGCAACATCGTTTGTTTAATTTATAGATTTGGAACGAAAGGAATTTCAGCACAACCTACATCAAGGTGAGAGAGATAACCGACAGAAAGACAAAATTGTCGCTGTTGACACTGCTGCTCTCCCCTTCGTTAACATTCTGCATGACTAAGACCTGCTTTCTTCACTTGGGGGGCAATGCAGAGTTCGGTACCAAATGTTTAGACCTGATAAGCAATGGTGTCATTCAAACTGATTCATTACCTTCAAAAGAAGATTATCATAAATAATCTAAATAGTTGTTTCGAATGCGGTTGATCGCAAGTTCTTTCATGTATGATTCACACAATTCAAAATCAGAAATAAAATATTTTATCAGCTTGTGTGACATCTGCATGAGATTTGTGGGCTTGACGGGAGTTTCAAGTACAAAATACTCATAAAAAAATTAAAACGGAAACGAATCCTGGAATGTTATAGCGGATATGCTTTTGTTCATGTTGCGTATGACCCGTTCTGTTCATGCACACCGATTCTTAAGCCATCTGGCCTTAGAGTCACAAAAAAATAATGTCAGAGGACACAGAGGACTAATTGAGCACTGATTAATAAATGAATGAAAATTCGAAATATATACGATGGTGCTTATACGTAATTGCATTGTCATGTTTCTGAATCCAGACATTAAGAAATACCCTGGACGAGCGCGGCATGCAGCACGTGAGAATTTGTGCCGCCGACGATCTCAGCTGGCAGTTCGCGGACGCCATGTTGGCGGATCCTGAACTGGCCAGTGCGGTGGATTTCGTCGGGTACGTCAATCTCATTCAGTTAAGTTGTATTAAGGACAATTGAAAATTCAGAAATTTAAATTAACGCCCACGCTATGGTGACAAAGAATCAGCTAATGTATAGTGCCCTTATTAGTGTACAGTGATCTCACCTTTTCTAACAGATTAGTTACCTTGTGATTTCTTTCTTGTCTCATTATGTTATGATATTTCTCTATTTATATACTACACAGATCTCATTATCCAAGCATGTCTCTGTTTTCTTACACCGAAGATCTTATTATGGGAACAGCTCTCTTTTTACTTACTCCGAAGGTCCCAGTATCCGAACATCTCTCTCTTTACTCACTCCGAAGATCTCATTATCCAAATACCTTGTTTACTTAATCCATAGATCTCATTATCCGAACAGCTCAGTGTTTTCTTGCCCCCAGAGACCTCATTATCCAAACATCTCTGTTTTTACTTACTCCGATAATCATATTACCCTACATCTCCTGTTGTCTTACTCAACAGATCTCATTATCCTAAAACATTCTCCTCTCCCGAAGCCCTTACTACAGGAAAACCTCTCTGGGCGTCTGAGGACCATGGTGGTTTTAATGACATCAGGGGTGGGGCATGCCGAGGCTGGGTAAGTTAATATACATAATCCCCTTTAACTAAAATCAGTCTGGATATAGACTGAACCAAGAATATCATTAAAGAAACATATTTGTTGATATTTTTAACTACGAAAGATCCTGATCAATCTGATGGCGAGTGGACATTGAGTGATTTTTATTAAATCTGTCAGTGTAGAGTGAGCCATGGTATAAGTTGGAATATCGTAATCGGAATGAATATGCTGACACTGTTCACTAATGATCGAAGGTCCTGACCATTTTCGTCGTCAGTGAGTATATACATTTATTGATTCTGGTTATTATAATATAAAAGACTAGGGCATAGAAAGTTAAGCTGATTCCCTGACGGCAGTATGGTAGTTGGCTAATTGGCACACGTAATCAGTGAAATACAACAGAAAACCAGTATCTTGTCAAATCAACTGAATTAGGATTTTATGTTTTATGCTCTTGTAAACGCTCAAATAGTACCAACTTACAAGCCCCCAAGAACCATGGCTTAAAAAGAGTTAGGGAAAAAAATGGCGGTGTTAATTGTAAATTAACAATCCATGGAAATGTTCCGTGATGAACATGGCATACACGACATGAGATTGTCAAGTAGCGTGTTTGTGATAAAAGAAACTAATACACTCAGTGAATAACACAAATACTAAACCACCTTTCCCTTCAAGGGAGGGGGTCATTGGAATCAATACTGTGAAAACGAATGATAGTCTTTCTCCCTGACGTAAACATAAACTGTGTTCTATTTTTTTTTCAGTTACTCAATCAGAATTACGTCAACGGATTAATGACCTCGTGAGTAATGTCGGGTGTACCGTGACAAGGCTGTTGCGAAGGATTCGTTGTTATACATGATCAACTGAGATTTTCGAAATTTTAATGTTGCTGTGTGAAGCAAATTAATAAGAAAAGAGCCTAAAGATTGAGAGAATTGTTGGGAGATAACCAGTTACACGGCTGTCTCAGATCTACAAAGACACAGAAAATGTGATCTTTGAGGAAAAGACACAGGGAAAACGTAAATCGAGATAACACAATCGGATATAAAGAAACCAGCTAGAACCATGTCGTACAAGTGAAATATTCTTGGGTAAGGAGTAAAACATGAAAAATAAATAAATAATAAATAAATAGATAATTGTTTTTATGTTTGAGGACAATATCCTGGAATCTATTGGCGTCATTTTACGATGGGCTACCATATTTCCGAACTGGTTTAATGACAGCTGTGGAACCTTGGAGTGGAAATTACGCAGTGGAACCGCCCATATGGTCATCCGGTAAAGTTATATTCTCGTATAAAACCTCATCCACCAGGTCACTAGATTTAGCATCAGATTAGTCGTAGCTTTGACAAATCTATCTGTCACTCTTTTATTTTAAGTTGCACAAGAAATCCTATATGTACGAATTTGTCTCTGACCAATGAATTGTCCCAAAAGTGTCAGGTGATAAGGTCTGCCAGCAAACTGCCGATGGTCGTGGGTTTCCCCTGGGTCCTGCCTGGTTTCCTCCCACCATAATGGGGGGGGGCGCCGTCGTATAAGTGGAATATTCTTGAGTACGGTGTAAAACACCAATCAAATTAAAATAAACAAAGCATCGGGACACTCATTCCTTCATTCAATTCAATCAGTTAGATTGTCTTTCCGGATTTTCTGCTATCCACCTGTTAACGGTGATTCAATCAACAGATACTAGTATTCGCGAACTAAGAACACTGTATTTGGCCACATGACTAGACTACTGGTGGTGAAAATAAATCAAATTTTACCCAGGAGAGGTAGGCCTTGAATAAGATTTTACCCAGAAAATAAAAAAGACAGCTTTTTGACAAGAATTGGAGGGGAGAGTAATCGGAATTTGTCCAGCCTTCAAACATTCAGTAACCTGTAGTTCATTAACCTTCAGAAATCGGCAAAAATCAGCGTTTGGCCCATTTAGCTCAACGTTAAATATCACCTTCTTGCGAAGACACCCGGATGCTCGAAACCATGAATTATATCTATTATGAAAGTGATGGGGATGCTTACTGTTGTAACAGCTCACACGACTCAGTTCACCAAGCCCGGATGGACGTACCTGGCACACGGTTACGGTGTCGGCAACCTCACGCACGGCGGGAGTTACGTCAGCCTTACTGACCGGAAGACGGGGGCGCTCACTATCGTCATAGAAACGGTCATCTGTTCAGGCCCTTTAAAATCTGCGGTACGTCGTCGAGCGTGAACACGCATGCTATTAATTTACATCGATTATGATAAATTTAACGTTTCACGTCAACAATGAATGACACTGTGTCAAATAAAGTTTTGTCTGATTCGTTTCGTTTTAAAGATAAAGATGAGATAAACTTTCTTATATGTGCTTAGAAGACTAATTGTTTCCTTGTTAATCACTTTCTGTCTACAGAATTTGCCAAAAAAATGTATGTGAAAGGCATTGCAAATGAGATGTACATGTAGGCCTGTTTGATTAACGATGAATGATTCAAGAAAGAAATATTATCAGTAAATCAATCTGTTTGTGGTAGAGAGTATTCGTTAGTTATACGCACTGTAAGTTATACACTCAGTGAAATTACCTGTCGGTGTCAGTATTTACGGATATATGCCACACAATTACTGGTCGAGTCTTGCAACCATGATAATGTCTTTTGTCACTTGCAGGCCAAAGATCGCTCCGGATTTACGGGAAGCCAACGCAATGTAGCCCCACAAACGGCCATTTTCAATCTGACTGGTAGTTTTGTAAGTGCCGCTAAATGTGCAGAGTGGTTAACTGTTATATACAAGTACGCTGATGCACCAACCAGTTAATGCACATTTTGTTCTTGGTCAAAGATGTAATCGACATCTGTGACCTGTATATTAATTTAGTACAAGCGAAAAATTTTGTAGTATGGCATCCTTCAGTAAAAATACTAACGGCATAAAACAGAGACAGTTTTAATTTCGTATTTAACTTTCATATTTAAATCAATCATGTTAACTCATAGACGTTATAATTCAATTTAAGCAAATGACAGCTATATGTACATGTTGTTGCTTGTATTAAGTGAACTTTCGTGCAGGATTCCATGTTTCCAGTAAATACCGTAATGAATATGTTTAATTAATTCAGCTTGACTTAACAGGCTAAAGTAAAGACACTGAATGTCTGGTACAGCAAATTTGGGTCTGACGAGGAAAGTAGTACACTCTTTGTGCAGAAATCGCCTATACAGGTAGGTGATATACAAGCAGAATGACAATGGGGAGCTTGTAAAACGCATTCCCGCCTTTAAAAAAAGTTTTTAAAGCTGCGTACTCCTTTGTTCTTTTCTGGTAGAACGTCACACGTTTAGGTGCCTCGTGCTCACAAAACACTTACGTAGTACACAAGCATGGCAGCGTCATTGAAGGAAACAAAGAGTTTTCACTGCGATTTGGACCCTTTTGTGTAGCCCGTCAGAATTTCCCCTTATCTCTTCCCTTCTCGAAATCCTTTGGTCAGAAACGTTTTAAGTTAAAAAGAGAGTCTGTTTGCCTAACCCAACGCAGAAATTGTTAGTCCCTCATTTGAGCACGTAGATAAACTTTCCGTACCCAGGTATATATGAGAAATGCAAAAACCAAAAAACTACACCTAAAAATATTGTAACCTAAAGAAAAATATTCTCCAAGAACTTTAGATGCTAGAGGCTTAGCTATGTCTTTTCATTTATTTGGGTGTTTGGTCATTTGTTTACTTGTCATTTTTTGTTGCCTGATTTCTAGCAGATGTGTAATAACAAGTACCACAATTAAAGATAATATTCATGGGTGTTATAAAATGATGAATGTTGTCAAGCTTTAGATGATCGTAGGTTTCCCCCGGGCTCTGTCCATTTTCCTGCCACCATATTGCTGGACGACTTCGTGTAAGTGAAATATTCCTAAGTACGGCGTAAAACACCAATCTGATCAATAAACAAATGTAAATATGTGTTTTGTGTGATCCTTTATTTTCCATTTGCATGTCGCCAGGTGGTTGACGGCATAGTAAAGCTATCCCTAGGGGTAGATGAGATGTACACCCTGACCACTCTCACTACCGGGCAGAAGGGCACCGCCCCGAACCCTCCGTCCTCTCAGCCATTCCCCCTGCCCTATCAAGACGACTTTGAGGGTAAGTTCCATCTCGATTTACACTTTATTAGCTGGATCATATGCAAATCTTAGTTACGCGTAACCAATCGACTACTCAACTTCCATTTGCCCATCATAAAACTACAATTTTCTGGTTAGAACTGATTGATTAACTTCATTAATTCTTGATGACATGCGATAAACAATGAATAACAAGACATTATTAAAATGGATTTTGAATACATAAGAATAGGGGAGTTTCGAGTTCAAACTCTTTTGTCGCTGAAGATAAAGAAAATGTACATTGTACCACGTGACCTATCAGAAATGTTAGGCAAATAGTTTTGATTACATCTGCTACAATATAGGTGTCTGACAAAGTTCACAAATAGTTACACGATAAGACGAAAGATGCAGAGAATTCAGGAGCTGAACGTTTGTGAACTTAAGAAGTCCCTGAAGCAAGGAGGCACCATTTGTCCCTCCAGAACACGGTGATAGAGTTGGTTGAAGTAGTCATGTCAACAAAAGTCACATGACACGGAGGATTCTTTTTTACCTTTGGGAAAAAAGAGTTCTATGTTAAAACTCCCTTACTGCAGGATTGTTGTCGATTACCTGTTATGGATGGGAATAACTCATAATTAGGCACACGTTTCTGCCTTAAGCACCCTGTACTTTATACCCATTTGTCTCTGTTTAGATTATTCCCCATCGGTTGAGCCTTATAACCTGGCCCAGCAAGTCGGTGTGTGGGAGGTGACGAAGGTGGACTCCCCCCATGGACAGGTGGCCAGGCAGGTGATTTTGCAGCCCCCTGTGTATTGGTGCTGGGGGAAGGGACATCCTGCAAACACCACCATTAACGTCATTGGCAGCTACAACTGGTGAGTTTCAAATTGACCCAAATAATTTGGTCCAGATAAATTGAACGAAACTTTACACAAAGGGTGGATGCTAAGGCATATTCAGGATAACGTCATAGCAGCTACAGTTGGTGAGTTTCAAACAGACCCGTGTAAATAGGTCCAGATAAACTCAATGAATCTTTACGCAATGGTGGATACGAGGGCATATAAACGATAGTGGTCTTATATTTGTGTGTGGACCCCCTAGTCTATGTGACAAACTTCCTTGTTAGTCTGACACGTGGTTTATTCTTCACTCTTACCTTTTAGGACTGATATCTTCGTTCAGGTAGATGTCAGGGTGGGTAGCGTCAATGGTACTAGCGGGGTACATGTGGGTGCTCGAGTTGACCGAGGAGGCTGTCTCGTCAGCAAAGCGCTGGGAATCTTCTTCTTCGTATATCCCAAAACCCAGAGATTTGAATTGACAACGGATCTTGGTAGGTCTTTTATACTTATGTAATAATCAGCTAAATAATAAGCTATATATGTATAAACCATAAAGGCACTATTGCAATATTGTTACCATAAATTGTATTATTACAGTCCATGCATTATAATTTGGCTATTTAATTTATAGCTTACGCAGTATTTGGTGTGTTTTGAAAGTGTGACCGTGGTCTTTGAACGGCATGACGTTTAGGCGGGATTTTAGGTTTACATTTGAACCGGAGTAAAAACTCAGAGATTTGAATTGATTGAATTTGAATTTGTTTTTTGTACATCGATATATATCGTCGTTTATGTTAACAAGAGATAATTTGATATGAAAAACTATACCAGAGGTCGATTTTAAAAACTAGATAAACTATCTTGTCATTTGGTTATTTCCGTTAATCTAAAGGTGTTTGTAAACCCAGCAATTTAACGCCATAAATTTCATAACTTTTATTTCGTGTAATACATAATACTAACTTTTACGATCTTAAATGAATTTCTTTCCTTCTTTCTTTCTTTATTTATTTATTTAGTTTATTGGTGTTTTACGCCGTACGCAAGAATATTTCATTTATGTGACGACGGTCCTCATTACTTTGGGAAGAAACCGACAAACCCACAACAACCATCCGCGGGTTTCACTGTAATGTCGTTTTGCACATACTTAGATGGCTATAATATGCTACTATAGTTTTAAGACCCTCATATCAGTGTTATTGTTGTTTTTAGCTCATCAACAGGTCTTGCTACAAGGTTTAGTAAACATTACGGGAGACTGGATGACATTAGGATTGCTGGTTAAGGTAAACAGCGTTGTATCATAATCTCATTATTACGTATAATTCACGTCCCATAGAAAGATGTCCACCAAAAGACGGTATACTTACTATTGTACGGTACATTGTAAATAATTTAGCTAAATTCTGATCACTTTGACCGTCGTATACCATTGTGTGTGCTGCTTGTAGAGAAATACAGAGCTTTCTGATAGTTCAGGTAATCCTTAAATAAAGCCACGCTACGCGGCACACACAAATCCAACAAGTTATGACATTTCCTTCTGAACACAAACCCACTTCCATGCGTGGAATACAGTCCTTTGGTGTAATACTCTATTGTTTAACTCATTTTCTCTTGCGTTTATTTGTTTTATAGCAGGTTATAAGATTCAAGTCCCGGAAAATATTTATTATAATGGATATATAAATATAATTTTTTTTTATTCCTTGTGAGAGCGACGAGGAGTGTATCCAGCCATTTCGCTAAAAGCCATATGATGAATATTAAGTTCTTGTTCATAGTGGGAATGTCCGCCAGCAACCTGCAAACGTTCGTGGTTTTCCCTGGGCTCCGCCCGGTTTCCTCCCACCATAATGCTGACAACAAGTGAAATAAACTTGAATGCAGTGCAAAACCGCCAATCAAACAAATAAATAAGCTCTTACTTTGTGTTTCTTTCAGGGAAACATGGCTTACGGATTCTTCAATGGTCAGTCTGTCTTTAACTCCACCATTCCCAGTTCTCCAGCCAATGGGTTTGCTGAGCTAGGCACGGATCCTTACGGACTGGCAGATTTTGATAACCTGGCGCTTCTCACCGCTGCGGACGCCTGGGATCGGATGCAGAAGCCACCAGTACCATCGGAAACTCTCTTCTTTAAACCACGTTCACATGTGTAGATACATTGTCTCAATAAATGTCACATTACACATATATGAAACGTGACTTTGTCTTTATACAGTAAACGCACGGTTTTCTCCCTTACTGTTTGCCATTGGTGATATCCATGGAGGCCGCAAATGCCAGGATAAAGACAAAGCTGTCTTAAGTGTATACTATTTTCCCATCAGGCATATTCGTCATTAAATATTTTCCAGCCAGACACATTCCCCATTAAGTGCTTATCTATCTAGAGTTGGGACAGATTCCACAAAGCAAGTTTTTACTTAAGTCACAACCTTCATACTCAGTTTTCCGGCTTTTTTCATACTTATTGATTTTCAAATGTGTGTCACTTGCACTAGGGCATGATATATCTGCACCATCCATGCCTTTTATTCCAAAAATTCAAGAATGTTTAATTTTCTTTAAATTTAAACAATTTGACTGAAGTACAAAATTGCTTTGTGGAATCGGTTCCTGAGATCGATTATTCTCAGTTCAGCTGTAACATTAACCGTTCTGTATCGTTACATTCACCAGTTTGGATCTCGGCTCCTGTCGCCTGCGCTGTCCTCAAAATTTCAAATTTTTCCCATGAACTCAGAGACTTCTCATTTCAGATCATCCCATTATACCGGAATAATAACTGACATGGCGTCACAATTAGTATAAATGTAAAGGACATATAAGGCGACTCCATATAGAGGTTAAGCAACTCGTTAACGAGTTACGAGTACGAACCGTGCATGTGAGGCACACGAACTCGGGTCGGTGCGACGGAAAACTGTTAAGCTACTTGAATAACCCGAGTAGGACCCATGAAGTAAATAAGACTAATTTTATATTTTCATGAAGTCAGCAGAGATATAAATCAAGAATGAAGCACAGCACGGCAGATAGTCCCATAAAAAGGACAGCTCCCTATAGTAGCGTGCCGGTACCGGCAGGCCTACGCCGCTAATCACAGCCATAAAACACATGTAGCTGACTAGTAACGTTTATTTGGCTTAACGTCTTCTTTTGCAGAACAAAAATCTGTTCTTATGATAAAATAATGCTTCAAGACTACGTCGTTCCCATTTTTATTTCACATTCAAACAGATAAAACCGCCAAATATTGACTCGGAAATTCATAACAAGTAAGTACCACTCAGCTCGTAAAAAACGAGCAGACGGCATTACCTAGATTTGCTAAGCATGACGTCACACACAAATAACGATGACGTCACTCGTTACTCGATCGTATACGAGTTGCTTAACCTGTCCCATGCCGCCAGTGCTGCCCACCCTGGAACATCATGCCGAAGACACCCGACATGACACCTCACCCAGTCACATTATACTGATACCGGGCCGACCAGTCCTGTTTCCTTGTTCTCATCCTTCAATGTTGAGCTCCACGCAAGGCAGCAACAAGTAGCACATTTAAAGTCTTTGGTAGCATTGATGACCCTGCAGCTGATGACCCTTCTATTAGCAAGGCTATAGCCATGATTCTAATTCTGACAAGATTAACTTACATCAAATAAGCAGAGATTGGGATATACATTTAAACAAAATTAGAATGAAGTATTTGAAACCAGCTTTGTATCACTTTCTGATCACTGGCAGAAGCTACTTTCGTGACCTCTAGTGAAGTCAGAGTTTCATGACATAAAACCAATGTTGTGGCATTTATAGCGTAAACTGTGTCTTTTGTTGGCTGCAACACGAATGGTTCCCATGCAAAATCAGAAACATGACATAGATTACTTATTTTTATTTGTCAGCACCATGCACACGAATTGCTCACTCATAAGACGGTAGGCAGGTTTGCGGGTGGAGGAAACTGGGGAGCCGAGAGTGAACAAGCAAACTTCATCAGGTACATTACAAACCTCCTGATTCAAAGCCACAGCCTCAACACCCAGTATAATCTGACTGGATAGGGTGTCATGTATGGTGTTTTGAGCATGATGTTCCAGTGGTGGGTGTACTTTGGCGACATGGAGGCCCTACCACAGAAGGTACAGTTGGAAACTACAGAAGCACGCTTGTGCTGCCTCACCCCGGAGGGCTTTAACAGATTAGATAACCACGCAAAGTTCTGCAACAAGTCGCCTTTATTGCCGAACCATGCTGAGGTAAATAACTGAAACACAATAAAACAGTGTCGGTAGAAACAATCAACAACTGAATTTAACATAAACGTTCTAGGTTGAGAAAGTTCAGGCATAACGATAATGTAATGGTACAAATACACAACGTTATGTAATGCGTATTTACTACGTTTCATTGAGTGTCAATAAGTCCCGTGGAGTTCGCATGGAAATGCACACAATTCTGCACAAGCGTTGTTGTTGTCTCTCAAACTGTCACCGCGCTCCTTAAACGCCTTATTTTCAAAACAAATTTAACACCGCATATGATCCCGTTTATATGTACATGCATATCTAACTGTAAATGTTACACTTACACTGTGGTTGTTTGGTTGTTGTCAGCTTTGAGCACCATTTAGATAACAGGAACGAGAAATACGCCTCGACGATTTTCTGATATGTAATGTCACCAAAACTAACTCTGGCACAGATGAGTTCTACATGTTCACAGTATAAGATAGGCGTGACAACGTTAATTATGGTCAATTATGTCACGTAATCATGTAGTTTTGAATTTTGAAAGAAAGCGTACACAAGTACATACACGCAGTCTGGCGTGCCTGGTTTATTTCTTCTCTGATACATAGTGTACCGGTAACTAAATTGGAATTAAAAATTACTATGGGCAGGTGTTTCTAATGTTTGAAGGTCACATCACAGAAAATTATTATAGATCTAAAGCTGAAAATCAACAAGCCCAAAAGACTGTACACTCTTAGGAAGATAGGTTCAGCATACAACCAAATAGGGTTCTTTGGCGTGCGGCAATAGGGGAACCCTTTCTGGTTCGACATAGAACCCTTTGAAAAAGGGTTCATTAAAAATCCCTTTTGAGACGGTTCTGTATCGAACCCTTTAATCCTTAATGAACCATATATGGTCCTTTCAGATCATTTTTAAGAGGGTTCTTTAATAAACCCTGTGTTGATTTACGAACCATATATGGAATGAACCATTAGAAGCTCTTCCAGGAACCTTCTATAGGTCTATCCTAGGTTCCTTATTCAATCCTTATGAACAGTAGCACTTTTTGTCCGAAAAAGGTCATTTCTCTCCGATAGATGTCTACTTCACGAGCAAGATGTAAGTACCTTAGTACCAGTCACCAGTTCAAATCAAGCATTTGCACATTTGTACATCCATAAATTTCTAGAACAGAGTCTAACTCAACAACCATAGAAATTCAGGTAATGCAAATTATCCTCATCTCGGACAAAAGTATATTATCCATAAGTCCACATGTCCAAAGAACAAACAAATTTTCTGGTCATTTTGGAATCTCCAGTAAGCCCTTCATTACACCGATTATGAAATGCCTTTTTAAAATTGTAATAAAACTTAATATGAAATTGCTACTATTGTAACACAAAATAGCACTGAGTAGGACTATTCATTCATTGTATACGTGTAGATAAATCCGTTTCTGCTATCAGCACTAGCTAATGCGTGAAGAAAAACAAAACATGCAGTTTAAGAATAAGAATAATAACAAACAAACACACGTGTAATTAAAGATAGCTTCTATTAAAGTACAAGAAGATATTTACAACAGGACAAGCAGTCAGTCTACATACGACAGACACAAAGCCTGCAACATTCTTACACATTAACTGCAAATTAAACTCTTCCACACTTGTTTTACTGAACTAAATAAGACTAGATAAAAATTATTACTTCTCAAAACACAAAAACGAACAAGATATTATGAAATAAAACAAACCTAATTAACCCTGAACTGAAGATTCCTTCAGTTCTGAAGGATATTGTATTCCATACACACAGTAAGTTGAAAAGGGAGCTGCTAGAGGAAATGAAAAATCAATGGATGTGTCTTCAAACAACATCAGGGAGTTGTCCATTCTGACGTTAAGGCGATCCGGCCTCAGGGGGCTGGTTCTGGCTCCAGTCAGACTATAGCTGGTGTGGGAACCTTTGGGACCTGGAAAAAAATGACCAGACTACATTTCCTAAACCTTATCATACGTGCATGTGTGAAGTTCGACATATTTTTTGAGGCTGGTCGATTTAATCGAAGTACAGTTATACAGTTTGCACACTGTAAAATCCTTTATATAATTAGATAATACTGTTCAACAATTTTAGACAAACGCCCAGACTGGATAATGAAAAAACGGCCAGCATTAAAACGGCCAGGAAAACTTCAGCAGTCCATTAAGCAACAACTTGAGCTTACTTTGTCCGCAGGAAGCAGAGCAGAAGCATCTTCACGGGAAAGTACTGGCAGTAGCAACATGGCTGCCTTCAGTGTTAGACCTATAAGAAGATAAACAAACATCAATCAGTAATACGGCTGCACTGAGTGATGAATCTATCAAAACATAAACAAGCATCAATAAGCATTATCATATAAATATGCCTTAACACTTAGAATTATTGGGACATATTAGTCATACTGAAAATAAAATATTACATTTTTCTCCACTAGTTTTCTTTGAAGAAATTAAGATATAGATATGTTGGTCATTAGATGGTCTAACCATGAGAGAAAAAAGAAACTTTTTATCATGGTTACAATTACACGTTGGCTAAAATCGGCAGATCAGGTGTCCCCAAAATCAGAAGAATTAGGGTACCCATAGTATAAACACTCATAAAAATCCACTAATTGTACTATATGAACAGCATATTTATTAGATACATATAATAATCTATTTGATTCAGATTTCATGCGGTACTAAAAAATGTTTTCATAATATCATGACCATGGTGATAAAGGGACAAACTTGGCAGAACCCAGAGGAAACTACCACACTGCTCGATTTCCTCGTCGAACCCGTTACAACAGTAATAAAACACCATTCACATACTCTCCCACATCTACTTTTAGCGAATGAAAAAATCCAACAGAAACACCGCACTTTAACCTTTCCATTCAGAAACATCCAAACAGTCATTGTTGGTCACAACATGCTCTTCCTTCTCTATTGATTTTGGAGCAGCTATTATGATTTTCTCTAACATGACGGTGAAATTGGACAGGATGAGCTTGTCTGTGTCAATGCCAAAGGAGGACAGTGTGTCTCCAAGAAGCTTCAAAAAGGAAAACATGTCCTCCACTTTAAATTATGAAGCAATACTCACTGGTCAAAGTAACTGTAGTGACTAAACAAGCGTGGAGTTGCTGTCTTACGCAGGCTACACTGGGCAAAGAGAAAGGATCCACTAATATGAACTCCCTTATTCGGTTACTACGGCAAGAATCGCAATGAACACATTCTGAAATTTATGTGGTGGCATATTAATAAATCATTTAATTTAACGGCATTTGATTTTTATTGGTTTCAACAAGCCCTCCCCCTACCCCGACCACGCCCACCACAAGAATGAATGATTATGGCTTTGCACCACATCAGCGATTTTCCAGCCATATCGTGGCGAACCCACCACAAGAGAAAAAACGACAAAAAGAACTACTTACCACCTTTGCCATTTTCAAACATGGAAACTCTGCCAGTATGGACGCTATAACATTCTTCTTAATAAACTCCTGTCGGTAAACTTTGGTTTTCACCAGGCAGTTCTTGATCACCTCAAAATTAGGCATACATTTCTGCGCTTCAGCCTTCATGGTTTCAGTACACTGCTGCACACTCCTGTCATCCTCCCCAAACTGCGCACAGTTTTCATCTTCGTGGACAGAATTTTAACAAAGACAACATACAGTACTGTTTAAAAAATAAATAAATGCGCATAGGCTAAGCCTACTTCAAGTACGGTAGTCATTTAAAGGTGAAATAAAGTATTCATAGACACAGCCTGAAAGCATTTGTGTGTTGAAGACTGTGTAGACACAGGTGTCATGATTTGTTTATTTATTTGATTGCTGTTTTACACTGTACTCAATAATATTTCACTTATACGACCATAACCGGTATCGTGGTGGGAGGAAACCGAGCAAAGCGTGAACTGGGCTTGAACTCACGGTGACCACATTGGCGAGAGGCCAGACGTCATGAAACTTAATTATTGTACATGTACCAGTGTATGAGTTGACCACATCAAACTTAGCAATTAACACATAATGATATTCTAATATAATGTGGAAATATAAAAATCACAGGCTGTTTAGCACCTAAAAGGATTATGTGTGACGTCACTGTTCATAATGTGGCCCATGAAGTTCACCTTTGGTAAAATGGTAATGAATGGTCCTTACCAATGTCAAACTTCAAATTCCATGACAAAAATTTTGCTGAGATCTTATCTCATCAGGGCTTAAACATTACCGGGATCCCATTTTCAGCATTTTTTTTAACCCGAAGTTTATCGTTCTGTCGTTCACCGGTCCATGTCGACCAATTAGTCGTTTGTATGCCTTTGTCTGTTCTGCAGCCGAGCAGATAGTTTATACATGTTATCACCAGGTAAAACATTTTCCGCCACAGGTAATCAGGTAGTCTATTGTTCATTCCTGTATGTACGATGACGTTTTGTGGGCAAATAGATAACGTATCTCTCATGCAGTGCAAGAGAACATTGGTCAAGGGAGCTTGGGACCGAATCGCCATAGCGCGTGAGAAGGTATCCCATTGTTCACTCTTGTCAGTCTCTCAGTCCTTAGGGTACATCAGTTTGCCCATATATACAACGAGTAATTATTATAGTGTTGATTCCAAATTATCAATTACTCTTGTCACTCTCTCAGTACTTTGGGTACATTAGTTTGCCCATATATACAACGTGTAATTATTATAGCGTTGATTGAAAATTTGTAATCTACTGTCCGGAGTTTTCATAATTTTCACAACGATTTGGCTTAACATCTGTCGCATATTACCAGAGGTGATATTTGACTATGTAATTTGCAGCACTACAAATTCTGCGATAGTTACTACTAACAGTCTATAAATACGGTTGCTTGGATGGATATATTGCGAGATAATACGGTGGCCTGTTACCGCCATTCGAAAGTTTAAAGTTGTCAACAAATTTCCAATAATTTATAGTGTTTTTTCCACTGAAATCTTATCATTATGCACAAGAATTCAACTATATTTTAAAGCAAATTAACACAGACAAGGAGAGGGTTAGACAAAGTTGATTCAGCTCTAAACTTTGAAAAACAATGAAGAATGTTCTCTCCACTTTGAAAAGGGTTTTCCGTGTTGAAAAGGTTTTCTCCACATTGTAAACAATTCTTCCGTGATCGCGCTATGCAAGATTGTTTTCTGCCGTGCAAATAGTTCTCTCCTCGATGAAAAGGTTTTCTCAGTGCTGTGAACAATTCCTCAGTTTTTCCCACGATATGTAAGCCTGTTCTACGCCGTGCAAATGGCTTTCTGCTGGGTGGAAAGGTTTTCACCGCGATGTAAACGTAATCATACAACGAGTATTTCTGTTTCCTTATCATCTCTTAAACAAGCTTATAGTTGATACGTGTTTTAAATTGTTACTTCCGTTAACAAAAATGTTTTTATTAGGTCACAATGTCGATATTCATCTTAGCAACATTGTAATGTCATCATCAGGAGTGATGATTTGTGTGTACGTCAATGATCTGCCAACTGAAGCTAAAGGTATATTACCATATTTATTTATTCATTTATTTGATTTTTGGTTTAACGCCGTACTCATGAATAATTTACTTCTACTACGGCTGTCAAAGATATGGTGGGAACAAGCGGGGAAGAGCCCACGACCATTCAAGTTGTTGGCAGACCTTCACACGCACGGCCGCAGAGGAAGCCAGCATGAGCCAATCAGACTTGAACTCACACCGACCACAATGGTGAAAGGCTCCTGGGTGATTCCGCTTCGCTAGCGCACTAACATCATCGGTGAAGGAGGCCCTGTATATTAGTATAGCATCACATATTGACACAGTAGGATCATATGTGTGTAATGCCTGATCTAACCATTTGTCTCTTACTTATTTTCACTTGGAGTTTTCAGTTGTGTCTCAACCCTATTGAAATAAAACGAAGCATTTACCATCAAATTTTCCGTTATTTCTGTTCCAATTTAAATAAATAATTACTGCACACATGGGATATTCTTGCAGCCGTTTAGCAACTAAAAGAGAAGAAAACATAAAAACGATGCCATATTCAGACTAAAGAAAGTGAAAATTTATTTGCAGATGTAGTCTTTACTATTTATTTTGACCTTATCTTTCAGGAGAAAAGATTATTTGAAAATATTTTGTATGGTAGTTATTTGGGACCACCTCTTTGTACATAATGTCATTGCATAATGGTGTTATAAATTGTGATGTTATACATGATTAATAAATATATTTGCACTGGAACTGGTCTTTTCATCTAACAAATGTGTTCATAAAAATTATCGTAAATATCATTAATACATTAATATATAAGTAATATATTCATAAATATTATCATAATTCAGACTAAATGCATATGTTTGAATATTAAAATATTAAAACAACTAATTTACATTCAAATACATTGATTTCACCTGCATGACATCATTATTTAGAGTATTTATTATGCAAAGACCATATGTACCGAAAGGTGGTCCCAAATAATCTCCTTCCAAAAATATTTTCAAAAACTCTTTTCTCTTGAAAGAGAAAATCAAAATAGATATTAATGATTATATCTGCAAATAAATTTTCATGGTCTTTCGTCTGATTTTGGCATCATTTTTATGTGTTCTTCTGCTTAAAGGTAAACATATTCATTTTAATATCTCTTGCTCCGCTGAGCACCATGATCCATCCGGCGATAATGTAGCTGTCAACGTGATAGACATTTTGCCATTCATCCGCGGAGTAATCGGTGTTGGCCAGAGCACCATAATCCATCAGTCCATAATGTAACTGTCTGTGTGATGATTCCCTCCGCGGGTGGCAACTATCAAGGTGACACACTGTCTTATGTTTGTCGTTCTTCCGCAAAGGAGTCGGTTTTCCATCCAGAGGACACCCGCATATATTCATATTGTGTTGCACACAGCAACAAAGGTACATCAGACCATAATGCAACTACCAATCTGATGACTGTCTTATGTTTGTGGTTTTTCCGCAGAGGAACCGGTGTTCCAACAACAGAATATCCGCATGTATTCACATTGCGTTGCACAGAGCACCATGATACCTCAAATCAGACACAATCTGTTCACATATATGTGGGCTTTCTTATTTTACGCTGAGCTCCGCGGAGTATTAAACGCTAGTTGTCCCCGACCCTGTTTCAATCACAGAACACATTAACATATCATATACATACACAGTGAAAAAGTGGGTGTAATTTTACAACTGAAGATACTGGCAATTTTGAAAGACCAGTCAAGTGACTATATATCAACAGTATAGCAGTATGGAATAAATTTACGGCAACCATTAATATACACATATACACAGAATAAATGGGCATACGCCTCCACCTAACATGTAAAGAACCCAAAAACTGTTTCACAAACGAAAAGGTGCATAAAAGAGTTACCGTGCGTCAGTTTATTCACTCTATATACTGATGATTGCTCCTACAGAACATATACAGTCGAGTTAATGGGCTTCAAAATAGCTAGTATTTTCAGCTGTAAAATTACAGTCGTCCTTTTTCTTGACAAATGTATATGATAAATATCATTGCAGACGCATCAACTTGTCGTTGGCAGCTTATTTGCCTTGTGATTTTGCCCCGGCTATTACCCTCTGCGAGGGACCGGTGTTACGCCTTACATCTTTATGCTAAATAAATTTTTTTGCCTTTAATTTTGCTTTTCTGGTTGTGTACATATGGACTGGTTAAATATATATTTTAATAAAAGACAGTCTTTGAGACTTTGACTCTTTGACTTGAACACTGAATTTTGACTATACTGCCTGAAGTGCCTCGAAACTTTCCCACACTCTTTCCTCTCCATCTCTACATCGTTTTCCCATCCACCTCTATACCTGATCTTTCCAGCTCTCCAGAACTGTTTACGTCATTCATCCTAACTTCATCTTCCCTTCTCTTCTCAACCTCAACTTCCTTCCACATGTCCCTCCTTCTTCCTTCCGTTTCTTTCCTTACCCCACCCCTGTCTACCATCGCTTTGATCAGAAAAAAAAACAGAAAGTCCATATCAGTCATTCTGCATTTCGGCGAGGCATAACAAGTCCGAGATGTTCAAAGAATTCATTAAAGTTTGAAACCGTCTGAATTTTCACGGGGACCCTATGAGAATACGTCAAACAATAAAGGCAGAGACCACATTTAAATAAAGTGCAGGTACTGGTTTAGTGTATTGTATTATATATGTATATTCATTTAGAACGTATAGCATATATAATCATATATAGCAGTCATCAGATGATTAGCAGCTACAGAGGTATCGGTGACGCCATTGTGCTTCAGCCTATTTAATACGGACCTAAGGCACCTCAACCTTCATTTCCATTTTAATTATCCGCAAAACCGCCATGCAAAACTACGTCTCTGCGATCGGCATGAAAACGCCCTTTAGGTGATGTGTTCATCATTTTAAGATGGACAGTGTAAAAGCATAGTAACTCCGAATAAAGAAATGTAACGCATGGTTTACGTTCTCGATATTTCGACTAAGTTTTACTTGTCATCTTCAGGAGAAGTAATTTGTACAATCAACAAACACACACATATATACATTTACAGAGAAGCAGACATTAGAAGGCTGAATAAAATACACTGCTATGATTGATCAAATGATTCAACCAATTGATCAATCACGGTCATTCAGGCAAACATCAATAAACAGATGTAGTTATGACAGCACCAGGCCTTTGACCCTAATACAAACAAACTGCTATTGTTTCAGTGACAGGTGTGAAATAGGGATTAGGACGATATGCAATGGTCACTCAGACAAAGTAGCAGAATACACACATAGTGATGACAGCCCCAGATATTTGACCCTACTAAAACAAACTGTTGTTGTTTTAGTGATAGGTGTGAAATATGGATTAGAGCGATATGTAACAGTTACATAGAGAAAACAGCAATATACACACATAGTTTAATTACAACGCCAGGCATCTGACACTATTTCGAACAACCTGTTGTTGGATTTATGATAGGTGCGAAATAAGGATCAGAGTGATCAGAGATAGCACTGGAAGTGATAGAGGATAATTTACAAGTGTCAATACAGAAGCACAGTGATAATACTGTTACTAAAAGTGATGTAAACAAAAAAAATGTACACACAACATAGGAAAACAGGGTAGAATGGGACTAACAAAAGAAGCTCTTTTGAGGCTTTTATACCATTGTTAAGCACCGAGTGCTTTCTACGAATGGCGAGTGCTTCTTTAAACAAAAGAACATTTCAGTTATCAGCTGTATCAATTACTTCAGTGTTAAGAAGAATAGCAGAGGTAAGTGATATATTGGGCATATTAAGTAATCTGTTAGGCAAATCCATTAAGTTCATGTAATCATGGAATTCTTTACAGGACTGGGTGCGCGAGTATATCTCACTATTTCCAGTTGCACGTTCATCAATGCGGATTGCCAAGCAGCGTTCTGTTTTGCCTATATAAGCGGCATTACACCCGGGACAACAGAATTTGTAAACAATGTTACTTCTCAAATTGCGGGGAGTGCGATCTTTGTTGTTAACAATTTGCTGTGTTTTTGTTGTTTTCCATCGGACAGTTATACCCACTGGCTTAGGAATGTTCCGTCTGATTTTTCGAAGGTACTGGCTGACTACACTTTCGCCGTACTGTCCGACGTAGGGCAGGCTAAGCCATATCCTAGTTCTGTCGTCTTTAGGCTTTTCTTTGGCTGGTCGAACTGCTATTTGGGTAAATTTGTCGATAAGACCCCTAGCTACCGATTTTGGGTATCCGTTCCAAGAAAGAAATTTTTGGATCGAATGGAGTTCTCTCTTAAATAGGCTGGCATTAGGCCTACTACACAGTTTGTAAGCTCTGGAAACAAGAGCTCCTATCCAAGCTGTTTTGGTTCTCCAAGGTTCAAAGCTGTCGAAATGAATGTACTGTCCAGTGGAAGTTGATTTCCTATATACGGTGGTTGTCTTTTCAGCACAGATTTTAATGTCCAGAAAGTGCACATCAGTGTGAAGCGGAAAATCCTCCATTGTGAATTTTAAATTAGGATCAAAAGAGTTGAGTCTGTTGAGAATGATGCTGCTCTCCTCCGGTCTACAAAGCACAAGTGTGTCGTCCATGAAGCGGATATAGAATTTAATCAAACCCTCTTCCGTCAGCTTGTTGACAACAATCTTCTCCAGCTCCGTCATAATAATGTTTGCCAGTGTTGGGCCTAATGAAGAACCCATCGATACACCGTCTGCCTGTTGATATACAACAGAGTTGACAGAAAAGGGGGTTTTCAAACAAGTGTCCAAAATTAATTTCTTTAGCGTTGATCTGCGAAAAGTCGTAGGTATTAGTTTTACGTGCTAAATTCGATCCAAAACAATGTTCACCACCCTCCTAAGTGGCACATTCGTGAACAGTGATTCAACATCGAAAGACACAAATCGGTAACCTTCCGACAGGATGCTTTGTGGAACAGCACGGATGCGTTCTGCACCTTCGAACGAGTCCTTTACACAGAATTCGTTGTCTGTTAGTGGTTTCAGTAATTTCTGTGTTTTCTATGCTTTTGCAAGCTAGTTGGTAATAATAATATTGTCGTTTTCATCAACCCAACGTCCATCGCCTTTCCATTCAAGGAATGTAAACAGGAAAAGGAGCGCATATATCCGTCCTTCGCACATCTGCAGCAGTGATCAATAGTTTCATCATTTCCAGCATGTCCGATTTGAACATTTCAACTGGTCACACACGATCAGTGGAAATGTACACTTCGCATCACTGCTGTAGAGCCTAACTTACAGTCAGTGATCACTATTTAGCCGTTCCTTTTAAACAGGATGTGTTTTTAAATTTTACCGCAGGTTGAAACTGAGCTCGCATCATCTACGTCTTTGTCATGTGACGACAGCGTGTGAGGGAATTCCCGTGGCGTATGGGTTTTTCAGCGTGCCGTGAAGTAGCTGCCTTATAATAGTTTAAGCTCGTGGATGTTTGTTATATTGGTTTAATTTAAGTAGTTTCTTATTCTAAATTTGTAACATGTAATCATATGAGAGCTGAAGAAATTTTGCTGATTTATTGAAGAACTACATTTCGTCTCGCAGTTTCTCTAGTTGTGGAAAGTCACGTTCCCTATGAGGTAGAAACCGTGAGCTTTTTGACCATTTTGTACCTAAAAGTGAATAAGTGAATTATTTTTGAGTACTGCTTTAAATACCAATCAAATAAATAAATAAATAAATAAATACAAAGGGTTAAGAAAACCCTTTACGGTATAACAGTAAGCGGCGATGCAATGCTCAGTGCAAAGTTATCTTTGTGTGTCTTTTATTATTTGTTGTTATATAGATATTTTATTATTTATATATTTTTACATTTATTTATTTGTAATTTTGAGCAGGGTGATTGCTATTGGCATCCAGCCTTATAGGCATAAATCTGACATTTAAAGTCCTTCTTACAGCATGACGCTGATGATATTGAGCACCTGGGCCTTGCTGGCAATGGTAGCCTTTGTGGACTGCAGTCCTGCAGAGAAATGGGGTAGGTACATCTGATAAACGATATAAGAAATAAAAATGTTTTGACAGTATTTTTCTCACATAAAATCCCAGAGAATGTTCCGAATCTTTTCCCTGCGTTTTCAGGATTTTTGGGGACCTGAGTACATTAGATATTTCTCTTAAATTTGCCCCGTAGTACTTAAAGATTTCTGTTATACGAAGTTTTTTTCTGTCAACCGACGGTTTTCTTTATCATGATATATTGATCTTGAACTGTTCCAAACCGTTTCTCTACTTGTAAGGAGTATCCACCAGCGTACCCTCCACTGGACAGGGAAGCGAGAGCAGTTGAAGTGAGAACATTGTACATTTGTCTAAATCTTTCTGTTCCGTCTTTTTTGAACAATGATTTCTTGCTTGAAACCTTTGCAATCAGGTTGAAAAAGTAAAGAGAGGTTAAATGATTCAAACGTCTTTTAACAGAAACACAAACTGCATTTGTTCAGAGATTTTTGTCAAGTAAACTATTTTGTCTCCGTCGGTAGTTTTGCCTGAAATGAAGTTTCTCGGCTGAAATGATCATATGCAAATTCCAAGAAATGTTCCAAACGGTTTGTGTACGTTGCAGGGCCTTCCACCCGAGTACTCTCCAATTCACCAGATTCAGAGAGCAGTTGGGGTAAGAACACTATATTTCTTTTAGAGCAATACTTCCTCACTTAAAAACAATGTAATCTGATCATCATATATGGAGTTCAACTCCGTTGAAACCTATATGCAGAGTACCATTTACAGAGTTTTGCCAAAGGAAATTTTTTCCCACCGGTTATTCTGTTCATCTTGATGTCAGATGAAATTCCTGGAAAATTTCTGAACGGTTCCTCTACATTGCAGGAGTTTCCACCTGGGTCTCCTCCATTCGACCGAGAAACGAGAGCAATTCGAGTGAAAGCATTATATATTTGTCTCAATTTTGCTATTTCCTTCTTCCGAACCACGTATCTGTGTTGATCTCGGGTAAAATTCCACAAAATGCTCCAACAGTTCTCTCTACATTTCAGAAGTTTCAGTCCCGGTACCCCCTCAACGACGGCATAAAGAGAATCGTTGCATTAAGAACACTAAAAATGTCCAAAATTTTTTCTGTTGGTTGCTTTATAACAATCCTTTCCTATTTTAAAACCCTGCTTGAATGATAAATACAACATGGTAGTTATAGATTTCACTCAAATGAACTTTCTCCTATACACCAGCAATTTTGTTTATCTCGATCATAAAAAAAACATTCTAAGAATAATTTCCAAGAAGCTTCCCACACGATTTCTTAAAGTGAAAGACAGCACATGTTCTAAGTTAAGTTTGCCAGAAAGGTTGGACAATATTATGTTTATTTCGGTAAAGCATTATTTCTAACAGCTGCTACGACAACGTAAACTGACATCTGACCGTGCTTCGTCAGCTAGCATGAAACGCAGCCATTCCGCCTTGGGCTAATTGTCCCAAGCCCGGAACGCTCTTGTCACTTAAGAATGCAGTAAGCCAACTAGGGTTGTGTTTGTAACTTATGTGTATATGCCAATTTATGACTTGAAATGATCAAGAAACTTATTCCTGCCACAACACAATGGTCTTGAAATACTTTGCAGTGTTGTTCATATATATACCTGTTATAATTAAAACATATGACATTGAAACAATGTGCTGTTCCTCTGTTATTACATGTTACATTGACAGACAACTCAGAACATTTACGTCACAACTTGAAAACAGCTGATATCTCCTTGCTCTCTGACTAGTCAATCCCTCATATAATCTTAAAGGCATGAGCACCTTCAGATACCCATCGGCAGCACAATGCTCCACACTTCAAAGGAAGATAATTCAGCAACGAATTCATTCCATTTCCAACAGTTTCTTTACATTTAAGAGAGAACTTTGTAATCCTTTTTAATGAACAGTACCTCAGTCATTAGCTGTCTTTTATTTTAAATTGGTCACATTTAATATTTGTATAAATTGCTATGTTTCTTCATTTTGTTTTTTTTCTTCTAAAATGGCGAATTCTGATGAATATACAGAATGATTTAATTAGCTGAATTTAAAACTTAATTAAAACATACGCTATAACAGATATATAAGTGTTCTTTAGTTTTATATTTGATCTTTTTTATTCTTTGACAGAGTTTTAGACAGAGAAGAACTCTGCAGGTCAGTGAGTGCACGCAAATGACTAATTCAAATATTGAGACGATATTCTGCATTTCAGTGGTATACTTTTCTCATGGTAGTGCTGTGGTAAAGTTTAATTTTCACATCAGAAATATTTTATTCTACAAGAAACTAAATTTCAAACAGAATTAAGTAGGAATCCCACAAATAAACATTTTGTTTTGTGGCAGTTCTTACGTTAAGACCTTGTGCACTTCACACCAGTTACGTGTTACCACATGCCTTCCATCACACTGTTGTTGCTGCTCTGGGTTTCTCTCCATACGTTAATCATTTGAGTACTTGTATCTCTGAGATCGATTGGCCATGTTCTAAGTTTTGTTTCCATATTCACCTTTCTGAATCGTGATGTTTACTAACATGAAACTAGTTCCTGCTGCCTGCTCTCTCAAAGTGCCCAAGCCTTTCAGGGTGAAAACATGAGTCCTGCGAACGCAAAATAATTCTGAATTCACATCACTTCTTTTATTCGAAAACAATACAGGCCACAACTTCGCAGTCAACACAAATGTAACCGACGCACCCTCTGGGACAGCATCCGACATTTCCGGGCCACCATTTTTAACTGACGTGTCTTAGATGGTAGGGTAGATCTTCTTTCCACCAAACAAGTTATCAGTTGCTTTTTAATGGTGTACATCTCCTTGTTTTCAATCAGCCAGATACATCAGTAATATTTGTGCCATAATTGCTTTATTTGGTATTATTTACGAAAAGGTATGTGAAATTAGACAGGCTGGTGAAACTACCTACGAGTAACGCGTGACGGCATCGTTCTTTGTGTGTGACGTGTCTGTTTAAATCTGAAATAAAAATGGGAACGACCTACTCCAGCAGTATTATTTTATCACAAGTACAGATTTTTGTATGCAGATAGTAGCCGTCTATACAGACAGCGTATTGATGTGTCGCATTCTGGATTTATATCCCGCACAACTTCATGACAATAAAAAATTAGTTTTATTTATCTCGTGTGTCCTACTCGTGTTACTCGAGGAGCTTAACTTATCGGTCACACCGACCCGAATTCGCCTGCCTTACGCGCACAGGGCGTACTCGTAGCTCCTTGACGAGTTGCTTAACCTCTCTTTTAAACGGGAATTACCGTGAGATTAAAGGAAACATGTTTTTGCATGGCATGGCTTTGACATGTTGAGGAGAGCACCTTCTGAAAGACCGAGTTCCAGGTTAATGAATGCAAGAGTACAGATCTGTATTTCTGAAAGTTAAACTTGGAAGAACGAAACAGATCTCAGATCTAGTGTACATGTAGCTATGAAATATATTACAACAGAGTATTGGGTTTTTAAACTTACGGGAAAGTTTTATTGATATTCATACATATATTTGTAATTATGGAAGAGACTTTAACCTAATTAGCTCGGTTTCCTCCCATCATAAGGTTGTCCACCGTCATATTAGTGAAATATTCTTTAGTACGGCGTAAAACACCAATCAAATAAATAAATAACTTAATTATATATGCCTAGTTGATCTCAAATGCCATATATGTGAATATGTACGTATTAGGACTCTATATTCATGAAGTCTATCGTTTTATTTTTATACCTCCTGTTACACCACATGCACAAGCAGTTAAGTAATAACGCCTTTGCTCTCTTTTCTGTGCTGTATATCTTATCTTTCTTCCATTAACAGAAAGGGTTTAATCCTAAAGACTGAGTTGATGTGACGGCCTTGAAAACACGGCATCATCAGATATGAACGCAACTGGTTTACATGCTGAAATATATTTTCTTATAGTTTGCCGTAAAACATTTTTAAAAAAAGAATAGACACAAAATATAAGTAAATTTAATAGAAATAAACTCATTTCAACCGCGGTCATAGTATAGTTTGGTAATAACTTTGTACGAAAGTTAAGCAAAATAGAAATTGAAAGCTTTTCCTGTCTAAGCCATACAATTTATCGTTTGTTATTATTTATTACATCGGCCATAAGCCTTCCAATGTGGTCGCTGCGAGTTCAGGTCCAGCTCATGTTGGCTTCCTGCCGATGGCCGTGAGTTTCCCCTGGCCTGTGCCCGGTTTCCTCTCACCATAATGGTTGTTGTTGTCGTGTAAGTTAAATATTCTTGAGTACGGCGTGAAACACCAGTCAAAAACATAAATAAGTATTTATTATATCCATTCCAGCAGTTGCTGTATTTGTGTGTCAGTCTGTCGGTCTGTCAGTCGGTCGCTCGCTCAAATTTTTCAGAAGATTTATTGATTCTATGTCTGTTTAGGGTGCAGAATACAGTTTTGCCTAGAAATGACGAGTGAAACCACACTCACTCAAGTTTCCCAAAAATTAATAAAAATATGAGTCAAAACACTCATTCTTGAACCTAAACAAACTCAAAACATATTCAAAGAATGTATTTGAAAACTGTGTAATATATTCTTAATAGCCCTGAATTTGCTGAAAAACGGCATACTGCAAGCCCAAAATAACCAAATTTGTACTCTCGGACCGTACTTCTCCTCGGCTATAAATTAAGCATTCATCAGCGGAGAAAAACAGATCATAGTGTGCCATGCTCACGAATTTTTCACTTGTATACCATGGCACTTAGTTGTATGGCTAAAGCAAACTGTAGAGCGCAGGTTAAAGCCGACATTTGGCTAGTAGCTGCTGATCTTGTCTAAAGTGCGACGTAATAATATGTACCCGATACTTGTGGAAGACAATGACGTGGCTTTCCATGAAACTCTACAGTGCACAAATAGTCCCAAGAGCATCAACGGCTTATTGTAACCAAGGTCTCTAAATAGCGAGGAATCCAGAAATTACCTAAACATCCATATACGACCAAATTGGAGCACTCTTGTTTGTCCTTGTGTATGAAAGACGGTATCTTACCAGTTGGACTTCTATGTGGATGATGTCTGTCTGATGTCTGATGCCTCCATTGACGAGGCGTCATGGCAACACAGTAATGACTCAAGGGCCCCTCACCAGTGCGGTCGGTGTGAGTTCAAGTCCAGCTCTGGCTAGCTTCCTCTCCGACCGTACGTGGGAAGGTCTGCCAGCAACCTGCGGATGGTCGTGGGTTTCCCTAGGGCTCTTGTCGGGTTTCTTGTCATTAAAATGTTGGCCGCTGTCGTAAGTGAAATATTCTTGAGTAAGGCGTAAAACTCCAGTCAAATAAATAAATCGATGTACACATGCGTACACACGACCCGACGATTCCATCTCCAACTATTCTTAGTCTCGAAGCAACCATTCCTAGACGAAATTTATCTCCACGAAGCTCTTTACAATTTCGTCAGTATTCAGTGGAATTTATGTATATGTGTGCTTAGGGTTTTGCCCTTATCAATTTGTCAGTCGTATCACGACGATGAGCCCTTAGAGTGTATATAAACTCTGTCTTCTTGTTGCAAAGCGAGTCCATGTCGCTAAAATGCTGCCGCCACTGGAACATCATGCGGAAGACACCAGACATGACGTCCCATCCAGTCACATTATACTGACATAGGACCGATCAGTCTTGTATCATTGCTGCATCCTGTTAGTGCTGAGGGCCAGGTGAGGCAGCAATAAGTACCATTTTCAAAGTCTTTGGTATGATCCGGGTCGAGATAGATCACAGATCTCCAGACATCGAGACGAACGCTCCAAGCTCAAGACCACCGAACAAGGCCATGTTTAGGGAAATTTTCTACAGAGGCTGCTATGAGAGCTTTGGCTTGATATTAGGATATAATTTTCTTATTTAGAAATATAGGACCCCTTGCAACTAGATGGGAAACCCTGTAAGCCAACCTGCTTACAGAGATAAAATTCACTGTAGACTGACGCATGGACTTCTCCGGTATGTAGTTGAAGATGTTGTATAGCAGGTCTTGTCGATGCAATAGGCCAGTCAAAAAATTCGCTGTTAACCATGAGCGACTTCTGTGTCTTTTTGTTTCACAGTTATTTCTCTGTGAATATCTCTTCATGTTTGATGTATAAGAAGTTTGATTTAAAACAAGTTTTGGCTTACGAATTATATCGTGAATATATGACTATAAGGGTGAACTGATAAACACATGTAGGTGCCGGTCCCTACACTGTAAAATGACCAACGTCCAACGCGCTTAATGGGTGATTAAACTTCAAACAAACGTGTTTAATAAAAATACACATATATGTAAGTACTAAACATAAGAGTCTAAAACATGTATACATGCGTCTATGCTATTATGCTGTAGTCTCCAAGTGTTTAGTATCTGATGCATAAAAGTGTTTACAAACATCAAAATTTACAGTATATAGTGTAACTTTTCGATATGCTGACACCTAACACGTGGCGCATTGAAACTGACTGATAACTTGGGCGCCACTAACGTATGTTTGGCTGCATTGAGCTTTCATTGGACGTATGTACCAAATATCATTCTGGCACATTTATTATAGTTGAAAACATATCTAATGTGCAACTTTTCAAAATGTAAAGAAATGAGGCTTGTCTCTTGCCTGGTTTAATCTTTTTCTCCCTAACTCAACTTACTTTAAACAAATGTAAACAAATATAGGAATCTAACCTCTGGAGTCTAGTGCCAGCTGGATTGTTAGCCACGTGATTTAGCGCTGTACTATCGTTAACTACGAAATTAAAATTAACGAACTATTATGGTTAATATGCAGTTCCAATGGCCTAAAAAAATTTTTTTTTTCGATTTACAAATATAAGATTAAATGAACCAACATGAAACTTCGAAGTATATTAGAACTCTCCAGTTTCATATCAAATATGCAAAAAGGATTTTGGTTCACGTCATCATACACGTATTTTAATTATGATGGGAATTCTCTCGGCAAAAGGCCTTAAAATAGCGAAATAAGTTGACATTATTATTTTCGTATTCTTATCATTATTTTCGTATTTTGATTAAACAAAAAGTATATGAATCACACCACTCCAATTTCTAACAAATATATTACATTTTAATTTTACTTCAGATACGAGTAGTTTTTGTCTCCATTTCTGGTAAAAAAAAAATTACATCACCCTCCTGAACTGGCGAGAGAGGACTTCCCATCTGGTTGCAAGGAGTCTCTTTATCCTAATATTTATTTCATTGTGACATTTCACAGATGCTGGTGTTGTACGGCGGGGGTGTGCGAAATAAATCTTTCACTTTCTGAGCAAATGGAGAGCTATATGTACTGAACGCTAGTTTATGTAAATAAAAAGGGATATTCATTACAAGAAACAATGTGCTGTGCGCTGTTAGCTCAAACGTGCGGGCTCGGATTCATTTGAAACATACGGGTGGAGGAGACGGGAAGGCCCGTGGCAAAAACCACCAAATCTTGACAAATTACTGACGGACCTTCTCACACGTGACATACAAATGTGTACACATTGAAGAAAAATCTTCAACGAACATTAGATTGCGTAGTTGGACACACTGTTGTACTGCCTTCATGGTCCTACGAATTAACATCGAGGAAAAAATCTACGAATTCCCTATCCAAGGCCGGGCATGCATCTTGACACTATAACTAGTTCAAGCAAGGGTGTTCCGTGGTTCAGCGGGTTAGCACGCTAGAGCAGCACAATGACCCAGAAGCCTTCCACAAATGCGGTCTCTGTGAGTTCAAGTCAAGCTCTTGCTGGATTCCTCTCCGATCGTACGTGAGAAGGTCTGCCTTCAACCAGAGGATGGTTGTGGGTTCCCCCGGACCCGATTTCCTTCCACCAGAATGATGGCCGAGTGAAATAATCTTGAGTACAGCGTAAAGCACAAATCAAGTAAATGAATAAATAGTTCAAGCAAGCAATGATATGTCACTTATGAGTCCCACTTTTGATCCCAAGAGACGGCTGTAGAATCCGACGCTTAAAAAGCATTTTATTTCGGTTGGAAAAATTCTAACATAAAACTGATCTACTTTTTAGCACTGTCTGTGCTTGTTGTCTTTTACATTCCAGAGTCTTTCGTCTGATATTTACTCCATGTCTTAGTGTTTCCTTATGAATAAATAAATTCATTTATTTATTTATTTGATTCATGCTTACGCCGTACTATTTCACTTATATGACGGTGAAAAGCATTATATGGTGAGACGAAATCGGACAGAGACCCGGGGGAAACCCACGACCATCCGCAGGTTGTTGGCGGACATTCCCCCGTACGGCCGGAGAGGAAGCCAGCATGTTGCCTTTATATGGTAACGGAAATAGTCGTTGGCATAAAGGAGACGTTCTTCACTGAAAACGCTCGCAGAATTTGTGCTGCGTACCATGTGAATCAGTATCCATGATAGATGTAAAACCAATTCCTGACTGTTCACATATAACTGTTAACTGCTGATTAAGGTATAATCCATTTCATGCTTGACTACTTCAGTTATCAAAAAGATACCGTGTAATGCACTAAATACACGTGTCGGCGATAAGCACACTTGCGTGAAATTAAGCGTGTACAAGGTAACGAATGCACAGGTCCAAGGACATATAAAATAGGTCAAGGCCATTGAAAAACAACAGAGCATGCTTGGATGCGTATGTCCTACGAGTTTACTGGTACACAAGGGCTTTACTGGCAAAGTCTGTTACAACATGTAATTAAATTCGCTTCAATGGCATTGGTAAAAGTAGGCCAAGGTCTATATTCATGTACCTGGAAGAACTTTACCGAACTTTTACCAAAAAGAAAAAAAAAACATTTTACTGAATGTGATTTTAGATTATAACATGATTTTGAGTGCCGATGTGGAAGACATCTGTCAATTTCTCAGTGTTAGGCCTATAATGTTTTTATGCAATGGTTTCTATATACACGGACTTAGCAAATAAGAAACAGCTTCATTTAGATGGAAAGCTCAACCCAAACTGACTAAACAAACAACAGAGATTTTTGCATACGGAAAGCAGCCAACACCATACCAAGTCAGCTAAACTTTAAACACAGCCACATTTATCGACAGGCGTTTACACCGACATTCGGGACTACCAGGAAGCCATAGGATAAAGCTGGAACAGGGACGGGCCATATCTGTGAGGTGACGGGACTGAGCACTGGGAGCTCAAGGCCGTTCATGCTGATCGGTACGCCATTCAAGTTTACAATGCTGAAACAAATATGAACATTTGTCAGGTATTACATTCACAAGTCCTTTTTGTCAAGCCCTTTTATTTATTCTTTTGTTTAATTATTTGATTGGGGTTTGGCGTGCACTCAGTTAAGAATATTTCACTTTAATATACGACGACGGCCACCATTGTGGCGGAAGGAAACCGGCCAGGCTGCTACAAGCACTTCATATTGCCTTTCATTTTGTATTGATATTCTCTCAGCTTGAACGTCATCATGATGCTAACTAATTAAAGTAAGTAATTATTAAAGAAAATTCCATGCCCCCGTCTTGTTTTTACATGGTTTCCCAGTGAACATACACTTAAATGCCTTTATACTAGGAATCACCAGTCAATTCTTCACAATAAAATCAGTACGAAGGGGCAATATTTCAATACTTCAAGTTATAATACACTATGAGAGTTTAAAAAGACACCTCATATCACTTTCATGAATTGCATGGGTCCGTTTTCCTTAAATATCTATAAAGGACTTTGATGTGTTTTAAACATTTATTTAGAAAACCTAACAAAGTAAAACAACACAAATCGCCTTAAAACTGATTTCACTCTGAAGATATATATATATACAATAGTACGACGGGCAATAATGGCAGAATCTTACACAAATCCCCGCCATTAACTACAAGGATCACTTTACAAGATTTATTTATTTATTTATTTTATTTTATTTTACTTTATTATATTTTATTTATGCGATAGATGTTTACGCCGTAGTAATATCTCACTTATACGACGGCGGCCTGCATTATGGTGGGAGGAAACCGGACAGAGCCAGGGGAAACCCACGATCATCCGCAGGTTACTGGCAGGCCTTCCCACGTACGGCCGGGGAGGAAGCCAGCATAAGATGGATTTGAACTCACTTTGACCACATTGGTGGGAGGCTTCTGAGTCATTACGCTTCTCTAGCTCGCTAGCCACCGATCAAATAAATGAAGTAATAAATAAGACCAGAGAGAATGGATAAAATTCGTATTGGAATAATCCGTTTGTAGTACACACACCTGGAAGACATTGTGCCATTGCCTCCCACAGTCAGGTTGTATAGGTCATAGGTCTGGTGTTCATATGACGACAACGTCCAGCTCACGGTGTTGTTGTGGAGGTTCATGTAGTAGAACGCCACACCACCGGAATGAGTAAGGCTTAAAAATAAAAATATCAGCATGTGATTAAGTTATATTATGTCATAATCATCTTGTAGCGACGATCAGCATGTTACATGGAGTCAGGGTGAAAGGAAAATCAAATTTTATTACTGATCGTAAATTTGCAAACTAGAACATCGGCAGACATTTATCCTGTTACTCTGATGAAGTTGAACGCGCATATAATGGGGAGTTCATTCGGTGACATTCGTGGTATGAATATGCCTCAATCTACCAATGAGCCTATTACAAATATAAATAAGACTAACTGTCACACATTTGCTACTATCAAGTAACTTTTATCTGTCTCATATGTTGCGACTAATAAGACAACTGTTTAAACACAAAGGGAAATCAGGGTGTCTACAAAGCTTAAAGTGAGCATATGGCAAAAATGAAAGTACATGACGCGTGCTTCAAATGAGAGACAATAGAGAACTTCGTTATTTTATGAAATTATTTTCATATTTTTATTCAGGCAAGAAATGGTATAAAAACAATTCCCTTCTTACATGGGACTCTGAGGCTTTATTTTGCCAAGGAATGTCATATTACTAGTATTTTGATGTGTTGTTACATCACTTATTAACATGTGGTCACAGAGTATTTTATAGTATTTTAAACGCCTTCTGTGGCTCAGCAAAATTCTAAAAACAATAAATGGAACTGTTTGAGGGACAATTTCTGCTGACGCTTGTATTGGCACTGACCGCGTTTAACAAAGAGACCTATCTTTCTATGGCCTCGACGAATAATAACTCACGAACAATGAGCGTAGATCCTGAAGTAACCGCTGTTCTCATTGGTGAACACTTTCAACACGCGTTGCCCAATGAGCTTCTTGAACAGGAAAGTCAGCCAGTACTCCTACAAAAGAGAAAAGTGGGATATTCTCCGACATCATAGCAACACGACTAAGAAAAGCGAACTTTGAACAAAGAAAGACTGAATGATTGATTGACTGATTAAGTGAATGATTGGTGATTAACGTCGATAGTACCGAGGCAATTTCACTTACAACACGGTGTCCTGTTTATTGGATGAAGAAATCCGGAGTGCCTGGAGGATAAAACTTTCAACATTGGTGATCATCGCACTCTCTTATTTGCCCATCGGGAAGGGCAGAGAGTAGTTAGCCAGTTAGCCAGTGCACTTTGACCGCAAATGCACTGGCTATATATATATAGCACGGAGAAAGCGACGGAATGCTCCACACAATCAATTAAATATTCGAATCACTAGACATGAATGACCGTCTGTCACACTGTTAACATAACAGAAAACACTGAAATATAATTTTTTACAAGTGCAGTTGGTTTCGAATAAGTCTCTCTGGTCATATGTCTTTGCTAACCGAAAAAAAGCCACTTTTAGGCTGGCTTCCTCTCCGGTTCTTCGTTGGAAAGTCTGCCAGCAACGGGCGAATCGTTGTGGGTTTTCCCCGAGCTTACTCCGAAATGATCTGCGTCTGTATTCTTATTTAATGTACTGACACGTGTTGCACACAGACATCAAACCGGAAAGTGCACTTTACTTGGAATACGTCTTTTCACATAACAGTGACATGGCTCTGTTGCTTGAAAATTTGCCTTCACGCTCTTGTTTATTTTCTTTCACGCTGGTTTCCGCCCACCATAATGCTGTCCGCTGTCGCATGAGTGAAATGTCCTTGAATACGGAATAAAACACCAATGAAATAAGTAAATAAATAACAAACCTACTCACCGGTGTTGGTGTCGCATTCTCGCCGAGCAAATTACCAAAGGTTTGTCTGGCGACTAACGTGACGTTATTAGATGCTGACATCCCTAGCGTGTCCATCCACCTGAGATTCACAGAGTAAGAAACGATTAATTTAACAGAGCGAGGTCGCATTCACAGAGCGAGGAGGGGCTAAATTTACAGAGCGAGGATGGGCTACATTCACAGAGAGAGGAGGGCTACATTCACAGAGCTGGAGGGGTCACATTTACAAAACGAGGAGGGTCGCATTCACATAGGGAAGATGAGTCACATTCACAGAGCGAGGAGGGGTTACATTTGCAAACCTGTATATTAGAGAGTCTTCCCTTGCAAACGTTGCCAGGGGTAGACTGTTTCATTTTGCATTCTACAGCTGACAAAGAAGTTTTTTCAAGAACGACTTTTCAAAAACTGTAATCATTCTGTGCAAGGAAAAAACAATCACGATCCAAATAACCAAGTACATGCTGTCAACAGGAAACGATTCCCGTTTTTGAAGTAGAAAAATAAGTATTTAAAACTACCAGCTTGTAATGGCTCTCAAAGACTAGGTGTCTAAACTGTCAGACATGTTAGGCAATCTTCCTTCCAATCTTAAGATATACATACATGCTGTGGAGCTGGCCTTACATAAATCCCGCTATAAACCCAGATGTGTCCGGCGCAGACGCACTCCAGGCTAGTCCAGCTTCCGCCAGCCAAAGTGTTTGGGTGCCTTTGGAGTTTTCCTTAATGGCGGCCCGAGATGCTGATATTGTATAGTCGATGCTGTTTAACACATTAGGGTCCACCATCTTGGATGGAGTGAGATCCTTCCCACCACAGTAATAGCTGTTTAAAGAAAACTCAAACTGTTACAAATATGGGTGACTGATGCTGAAGCGCATTAGTGATAAAAAAAAATCGTCTAACGTTTCCAAGAAATTTTTATTTGTTTTGTTCGTTTTCATTTCCGGTAAGAAAATCAATGTCTCCTTTACATTTTAACATAGAATTAAAAACGTATGTGCAGACATAAATGTACCTTTTCACAAAATATAAAATCTAACATACATTAATACCTGGGCACAGCTGCATCATATATGTGAGCTGATTAGAGTTTACAATTTGTCGTAACAGTCTAAATGGCTTGTTTTCGAGTTAACTCTCAGTTAGCAGCTAAAGAGGAATGCATTATTTGGCATTAACTTACTGATGAACTGAAATGGCATCAATGGCGCCGGATCCGGTTTGTAGAAACCTGATGAAAGAGGTGACAGGTTTACCTTAGATTCACTGATATGGTGATCACTGGTACCATTACATGATGTATTTGTTAATAATTAAAAGCAAAACAAGATGTCTTATGTCCAAAGTGAGGCTTATATTATTAATTTCAATTTCGAGAGTTTTATTTTAATTAATTTTTTTAATTTATTACTGGCAATAAACCGTAAAATATCTTTCTATTCCAGATTTAACCATTAAACAAAGTGAATTAAATGTTGATTCAAAAGTATTGGGAGTAACAAACGCAGATCAATCTGGTGCCATGGTGTTCTGATGCTATTCCATGGTACTAACTCTCCCAAGAAGACGTGGGCCGCCCCTGAGCTGACTGAAGGCCCGAAGAGTCGCCTCCTTTTATAAGCCGGCATGGAGTTCATGATTTCTCGTAGTTTCACGAAATCTCGTCCAATCTGATCGGGAGCTACTCGTTGTGTTTGCTTATACAAGTCAGGTTCTAATCAGAAATAGTATCAAAAACATGTGCAATATGTAGATACTTGGTTTGATGAAACAAAACAATAATGATCGAAGTAATTTTGATTACTTTCGTCTTTGCTAACGTTTTCAAATAACATTAAAAAATATTTTATTGTTCAACACTCGTTCTGACGAATGGGAAATATAAGAAGATGATCTTATGCCTTCAGTTACTCCTTGAAAATTCTACGTTTTTCATTTTAGGAGCAAATTTAAGATTTTTGTGAAGGAAATTCTAAGCTGAGAGGCAAAACATGTACAATGTGTTTGAAGTAAACTGCGAATATTTCCTCACCGTTTCCCAGCTCCAGATCTAACGTATAACCTTTGCTGGTGGCGTAATTCATTATCATGAGAGCGTCACTGGCGTTCCACTGACTGTTGTTTCTGTAGAGCAGATTTAAGTCAAAACTCATGTTCCATCCCACCACTTTAGTAAACTCACACACTTTGTCAAAGTCTTCGACTGAAATAAAATAAGAAGTATTTTCCTATTAGAAGTTTAATAAAGTATGTCGTCTGTGAATCGACTTTGTCTGCTGACGTAATAGGTCATTTAAGAGCCATGTCATGCATGTCACCACCGCAATGCCCCTTATTTATCTATAGGCATACGGATGAATGAAATAATAATGACCCAATCGCTTCCTTATCCCAATGCAATGGCAAAGTCGTAATCGTGAAATCCCGGGTTCAATCAGATTTTAACACTGACATGGTTTAGTTTTTAGGATAAAGACAGAATACCGGTCAGTCTGGTGTCTGTATTATGTCATGCCTGTCTGATGTCTCCACAATGGGGTATCAGTCATACGTGGCAACCGCATGAAATATAAGACTGATATGATGGTAGTCATGGTGAGTATGTATATTTGAGTTTTACGTCGTACTTAGCGATTTTTTACTCATATGACGGCGTGGGGTCCTTAGAATGTAGGCCCATATATATACTGTGGCAGGGCGAGTGCATGCCACCAAAGTGCTGCCGCCACTGTAGTATCGTGTCGGAGACACCATACATGACACCCCGCCCAGCCACATTATACTGACAACGGGCAGACCAGTCCAGTTTCCTTGTTCTAACCTGTAAGTGCTGAGCGCCAAGCGAGGCAGCAACAAGTACAATTCCTAAAGTCTTGGGTATGGCCCGACCCCGGTATTGATTCCGGATCTCGCGACCCCGTGAAATCATGGTGAAAACAAGAGACTTATAACAAAACTTATAAATGTATAACGCTATAAATAGTACAGGTACGAGTATGATACTTCCTGGGAGACAATAATTTCGGCTATTTGGCCAGCTACTATGAAAATCTTCCCAAAAATGTACGCCACCGGTACAGCCTAAACAAACAAGGACAATTCTCCAAATCAGAAAGCTTATTAGTATACCTGCAATGACTTGAAAGCCTCGATCTGGATATCTGAAGACCAGCCTGTCGGCCTCTGTTCCCCCGACCCTCAGCATGGCAGGGATAAGCCCACGGGCTACATTCTGGTACTTGACATCGCTGTGACAGAAAGAACACGTAGTGGACAAGCAGCGGGAAAGCATGGCGGACAAAAAAGCAATTAAGGCATGCCGGACAAGTAACAAGTGTACCGTTCACTGAACCTTGACAGGATGATCAGCACTCACCTATTCGTAACAAAATTAATATTACCACATCAACCAATAAGACATTGGTTGTCTGAATGAAGAAAAAACTGTATGGTAGGATTTATCGTGACAAATGAAAAGAATGAAAAAAATTAACCATGAAAAGCCTTATCTTTATCTTTTATTGCTAGTAAGAGGTTTTACATGGTTTCAGAATATCAAAACCTCTCCTTCATCATACAAACTGTTCGATATGAAGTGACAGCGAAACCAGAGAGAGCTGGATGTGAACCTATGACCTCTAGGTTTTGAGGCCGGTCGATGATATCATCTACTTAGTCCAATGAAACAGACACAACCCTAAGGCTTTTCAATTTTTCTCACGAAATAAGAAAGGTTGAATATTAAGACTTCGTGTATTTCGTACAGATTATGTTCAACGTTCACTACTGACTTTTTAACCTCAGCTGTATACAATTAAATCGGAAACGACCACTAGGCAATGCAAAATGATGCCCTTACGTTGTTATGTATATCGTTTTCTAGGTATACGTGGCTCTCTAGATACATGGTCATTTCGGTACATGGTTCCCTAGGAACGACTGAGACGAGAGACAATTACGCAGCCTAGTCTGAACATTCCGGAACCATGTTATCCAACAAAAGTGTGGCATTTCATACTCCGGTATTGACTATGTTTTCCCATCCCAGTGTTACACAAACATACTGAATGATCAAGAATAATGCTTAAAGGTATCCATTGGTTTTAATCTACCGGGGTAGACTTACTTAATTATATAAATAAATATAAACAAACTGCTACAGGACAGGTTTGGAGAAGTGATGCGCAAGTCATATACATGTCCATTTCAAGGCCTAGAGTGGTCAAATCTATCTGCTTTAGTTACAGCCTACAGGACACAAGAAATGTGTACAGTTCTGTTTAGTCGGAGAACAAATGTGATACTTTACGTGGTATTAAAATTCCGGAGGTGTTCTAAAAAGGCATAGCTGTCCAGAGTAAAACTGATGAAGTTTTCTTCTACTAGGTAGATGTGATTCTCGGTATCGAACGAGACATCAATCACTTGTTGGTATCCGGGTCTTTTGAGTCCATTGGTTCCAGCCCCAGTGCTTGACCCCTGAGTGCTAAGCAGATGGCCAATGAACAGAACTATAGCAGAAATCTTGGTAGGCATGTTACCGGTCATTGTTTCTAGCTTGTGCCTTCTGTTTTGGTATAAACAATACAGTGTTTCTTTATAGTTAACGGTAAATGTCTATACCTCAACATAGGAAACTAGGCAAACCGTCAGGTCACTCTGGCTTACAAACTTGTCGTATGTAGGTTAGCCTATCTGTACTTATCTGGATCTATGTAGATAGGGACACCACAGAAGTACTTCAGCAAAGCAGACACAAACCAGTAAGATGATGTGCCTTAACATGTACGATTCTGTGGCCCATTTTAGTAGGAGGTATACCGTTTCGTCAAACGTAACTATCATGGCGACGTATCTTTACAGTATGTGCCGACATGGCAATTACGTTTAACGTACCTTACACACTGTTTGCAAAACGGACCTCAAATGAGTGAAATATTTGTTTAGGAGGAAATATTTCGCAGGTTATGTCCAGGGGGACAGTAATACTTACCTTTAGTAGAAATAGAAATATAGAAGCACACGGTCATGAACTCCGTCCCACAGCGCGGCACTCTCGAGATTTTAATGTCGTGAGAAAACTTTTTTTTCGACACTCGCAAAAATGTTTAATACATTATAATTCCCTGTTCCGGAGCAACCAATAAGCGAGTGCATGTAGTGTAGAGTTATGCAAATGTTCGATAGAAGTGTACTTCAGTTCCACTTAAATGTTGGTGGTATAACTTAACCATGGCACAGTGTTAGTGTGTTTTTCATGCATGCGAAACCCGAGATCAGTACATGCAGTGCCTTTCGACGTATCACTCATAATAACACTTACCTTAACATTGAGTCTAATACACAAGAGACTTGCGTCGTGAATTTTGTACTTTACAGTAATTGATAGACAGGGTGGTATTACTTATAGTAACTCTCGGCTTCAAGCTGAAGCGTGCACATATGGGTGTGTTACTGGTACGTGAAGATATGATTTTTGGTTTTTGGCATTTATACCCCAATTATATATTGTCGCAATCACTGACCCATTCCCGTTCTTTTGTTGTTTTTTTGTTTTTGTTTTTTTGTTTTTTTTTTCTTTTTTTTTTTCTTTTTTCTTACATTACTAAGTCATTGACCTGTAACTCTGGGTGTGGCTGTGGGCAACGGCTGCTGTCTAAACATCTCAGGTTTGGGGCTTACATGATGCACTGTGTCGTATTAAAGCGGGTGCCGCGGATTTAAGCCCTACCAAACACTTTAAAATCTTGTTTCTTATTCCGAACTGTGCACAGGACGGAAGCCAAGTTGTGGTCGGTTTGGTCTCAATATGCATGTATGTATGTATGTATGTATGTAAGCGTACTCAGCAATCCCTCAGTCATATGACGACGAGAAGGAATGTTAATATGCTGTGTCTCCTTGTGGCAAGGCGAGTCAATGCCCCCAATGTGCTGCCGCCACTGGAACATCATGCCGAAGACACCAGACATGACACCCCGCTCAGTCACATTATACTGCCACCCGACCGATCAGTCCTGTTTCCTTACTCTAACCTCACAATGCTGGGCGCCAAGCGAGGCAGCAGCAAAACTGGTTAATGTCTATGGTATGATCCAACCCGGGATTGGTCCAGGATCTCCCGAGGCGGACGTACCATAACCTCCAGACCATCGAGGCGGCCTGCTTGGTGGCAGTGTATTAGAATATAATAATACTAGAATATTATAATTCGCCTTGAATTGACAGAAAGTTGCAAAAGGAAGTACAACGCACTTGCCGGTCTCCATTCTGCGGTCAGCCTGTACTGAATTTCCAGTGTTGTTTCTACATGTAAAATCGGAGCGCATGCATGGCAGGACAAAACAGGTGAAGACCTTTCCCATGTGTGATGCTCGAAATTGCACGCCATATTCATCGTATTAAGTCTTGAAACAAGATCTGACTGAGCAAGCGGCCCCAAGAGCGAAAAGCATGGGTCACTTTTTGTAACGGCTGTCCCTCGAACAATGACAGCCGAAGAAAAATCCAGAAACCTACTGCCCACAGACCGAGATTGACTTAGTTTTACATTGGATTTATTTTTATCGCCGTGATCAATAATTTTTCACGTATACGACGGCGGTCTTGCGTCAAGAAAAGCCCTGGCAAACCATCGCCCTTCGCTAGTTATAAACCTCTTGACAAAGACTCAGACGATGCAGTCAGAGATGAGTTCGATCCTGCGACCTAACTCGCCAGGTGCAAATTATTTTTCTGTACCCCATCGAAGGCTTCTTCTATAACTTGCATTGAACACTGCACAGCCATGGACAAAAATCTTGCAATATTCTTTTGTTAGGGATTCATTGTTCATTCGAGATAAAATTCACATACCCTATCTCTATAAATTGTCCCTCTCTTGGTCTATTTCAATAGGTACAGGATGTTTGTCGCGGTTTAAAAGCATGGCCAGGAATTCTCTCAGCAGCGGACACGGTGATTGGCACACGCAGAGACAAAGAGATGGACTACAATACATCGACTGTGATAAAGCCGCCGTCATTCCCGGTATTTTCCAAAGCCGCGTGAAAAGATTTATAAACCTCGATCACTTTCTGTCAATATAAGGTGTACTTGAGTAAATGAGGCAATCTGGACCAAATTATAGAAGACAATCTAAACACTCCGTCGAATGCTTTCAGCAACGGACTTCAATCTACCAATGATATCTGAATAAAACATCACGCTACTCTGTTGTTCGTCGTTTTCCCATATATTCATTCTTTCAAATGGCATAAATAGCAAACACACGATCGTGTATGACGGCATGGCTTAATAGAATCCGTCCACTGAAATCTACCCCCTAAAGCGTGAGTGTTTCACTAGGTCCTGGAGAAGAGTACATAATGGTATATTTATTTGCTTAACAGAGGTAACCGGATGTAGACAGAACAATAGACAGGCATTCTTAAATATGTCCATTGGAATGTGAAACATAATCATATAGCCGCTATGATAGAGATCTGAGCTATGCATGAATTCACATGTCAGTCGTTCGTTAGTTCCAAATAATTGATGATTTGTTGTCAGATGTTAGGCACATACTGCTACCGTATTCGCCTCTAGTTGTTTGCAAAAGGAAGCATGCGACAAAAGATATAGCTCCAGCAATCATATGATGTGTGATTGTTTAAATATCTATAGAATCAGGCAAGGCTGTTCGGTTAAAACCATAGTTTGTTCTTTCCAGGATACATCTACAGAAGTTTTCCTCTGCATAGTTACGTCCTGATCGCCGGGGTGTGAGGTGGATTAATGTATGCAGAACAGAACATCCTCGGTTGACCAGATTAACACAACCAGGTAGTTATCCCTGATTCACAAGATTTATGATTAGTGATCAAGAAATCCTTGATTCATCAGATTTACTACTATAAACCAAGAACATCTCTGACTGACCAGGTTTGCGACTAAAAATCAAGAAGATCGCTGATTGAACAGATGTATACCAGAAACCAAGGAGATCACTGATAAAATTTCTACAACTCGAATCCAAGACTGTCGATGTAACCGCCAAAGCTGCACTATAAAGTCTTTCCCAAGATGTCATCCTTGGAAAATTCTACACGTCTTGTCTTTAATAAGACTCTTTGCCATCCAATTGCGGAAAATACCAGTTCAGTGGATACTTTTCAACTGCAGACTCTGATGTACATCGTACCAGAACTCCTGCTGATCATTCTCGTGGCATTTGGGAACATTTTAGTGCTGGCTGCAGTATGGAAGTATCGAGAATTGCAAACAAGTGCAAACATCTTTGTGGTAAACCTGGCACTTGCAGACTTATCGGTTGCTCTCTTCGTTTTGCCTTTGCACATCACCATATTTATATTTCCTGTGCTGAAGTCGATTTTTGCTGTTTGCATGTTGAGGTACAGTGGTATTTTTGCTTCTACCTGCTCCTCTGGGCTAACACTGTTCATTATTTCTGTGGATCGTTTCATCGCAATTGAGAAACCTTACTCTTACCCTACAATTATGACACCCAGAATGTCTAAGTTCCTGTGTGCTGGAATTTGGGCTTTCATCATAACCTACGCCTCTCTACCTTTGCTAGGCTGGAACCAATGGACACCCTGTGTGAGTTGTACATTCACAGTTGTACTTCCTGCAGCGTATGTTACATTCATAGTGTGCTGTATGTTTCTCTGTGTCATCATAATCGGGACAATAAACGCCAAGATATTATACACAGCAAACAAGGTGTCCAAACAGATAAGTGGCCAAGTGGCATCCGTGTCAGGAGAATGCAACGACAGGAACTACCGGAAAATGTTCTTGAAAAACAAGAAAGCGGCCAAAGCTCTGTTTTTGGTTTTCGGTGTATTTTCCATTTGCGTTTTGCCCTTTGGCATCTTTACTTTATGGGAAGTTAATGCCTTGGAGAGTGAGTCCAGGGACAAGTATAATTTCGTCCGAATATTCACCACGTTCTTGGCTGTGGCAAATTCCGCTATGAACCCGCTGATTTATCACCGGAGAATGCCTCAGTTCAGGTCAGCTTTCCGGAAGCTTCTGAAGCTGAAGAACGAGGTGGATTCCCGGCTATCGTCTGATGAAACCAGGCCCAATGGATCAGCACAGCAAAATAACATAAACATATCTTAGAACACCTGAATATATATGTGCGTGCAACTCCTGTTTTGTCGTAGCAACAATCCGTCGAGTTTTTATGCTCAATTGCATATTGGAAGTAAAAGGCTATATCGATCATTTTTGCCAAAGAACCCATATTCGGTAATCAAATCTCATTTTCTCTATTTACCAGGATCATTTCAAATTATTGCCTTGAAACTCGCACCTGTACTATTCATAATAATTGAAACAGTTATAAAGAGGCGGGCCATATAATTATTTATCTATTGTGAAAAAAATGTAACCATAGTTCAGTTGGATTTACTCATCGATTTCTTACCAAACATCACCGGCATGGCCTCCTTAAATCTGGCACTAGTCCTAGTAAGGACTAATTGAAATAGAAACAATTTATGTTCAGAGACGAAGAAGAACGATAATATACAATACATGTTTCAAAATCTGTTCCCCCGTAGGGGCATTATGTAACCAAAAGGCCTCGGTTAACAGAATGCTTCGATGCTTAGTTCCCATGTAGTAATCAGATTTGAAAAGTAATAACCTTATAACAGACGACTTTCTATGACGGGAATTATCAAAATCATACACAGTTCAAAGAAATATTTTGAAAAGGGGTAACTTCATGTCGATAGTTTGTGTGAGTTGTGAGACCCTGTCTCTGTCCTCTGTTGATTTTAAGGGCATCGTAAGTCAAGGAAATTTCCCAAACGAACATGGTAAAAGTTAATGAGGTGAAATGTCAGCGGAAGGACCACAGGAAGTTAGATGATCTGACACTACCCTTATTAATTTATTTTTAAAAAATCAATTCACAGCATTCAATGCACATTAATATGTGAATTGTATTACGGTAGGCTTCATGGACTTTATTTATAATAATCAATTCCAGTAGCGTGAGACCAAGTTTTTCTACTTTTACTTTAACCTGGAATAAATTCTAGCCAAGTTTACTAGTGTTATATGTACAGATACACATAAGTTATCTACTGAAACACTGAAAAACGGTTTTGCTGTTAAACTTTAGGACGTTTAAGGTAATCTTTAAAACCAACCTTAGGAACTAATCTTTTGAATTCAGAGAAAGTAAAAAACAAAGAGTAAGCAGTAATTCAGATAATTTTCAGAATCAGTACATTTTTCATTGCTTTCTGTCACTCTAAAAAGAGCTGTTTCACTTTAAATAACCTTCAAGCTTTACTCCCATTTTACTTCTTCTTTAGCAACAAATCAAAACAATTGATATTTAAAATAAATCCATTTAAGCCCAGTCCATAAGACCACAATACATCATGTAATTAACTATTCAATAACTAATGTGAAAATAACTATCGCCTATTTTACACACACACTCGGTTTTTAGATTTTGTTTGTTTGTTTGGTTGGTTGGTTTGGTTGGTTGGTTGGTTGGTTGTTTGGTTGGTTGGTTGGGTCGGTGGGTCGCAGGATGAGTGGGTGGGTGGGTGGGTCGGTCGGTCGGTCAATCACCGCCCTAATCGAGAATATTTCACTTACACGACGGCGAACAGCATTATGGTGGGAAGAAACCGGGCACAGCCCGGCGGCAACCCACGACCATCCGCAGGTTGCTGGCAGACCTAACCACGTACGACCGGAGAGGGCGGTTTGCAGATCTGTCGGACATTCAGGCATTGTGTGGATATATATGGGTATATTTGGTCTCGGTTGAGCAATATCTCACGGAATGGAAAGATGGCCGCCGATGTTTGAGATAACGAACCTCAGCCGGGTTTTACAGGTTGAACCAAGGATGGGTGCAGCCGGACCAACACGTACAAACCTCTGAAGCCATATAACACTCAACTACGTATGGATTCACGTGTATCTATGTTAGAATCGATTAAACCTTTCATCATACATAGTCACTTTGACTTCACGACAGGAATTCAACCAAGAATCCTCTTCTTATGTGCTGGGCGAAAATGCCTGTATTGTTTAATTTCTTGTCAAGGGAATAAATGTATCGACCTGCTTCAAATAGTTAACTTGCTGTAGTGCGAGTTAACAACCACGTTATTTTCCGCCGAAACTTGATGTAACTTGTTATAAACTGTAACAGCTCCAAACGCATAGCTTTGTCAATATTCTCATGGCATTCGTTCAGCTGAACAACTGAATAGTTTGCCGCTTGATATGTCAAATACAGCTATGAACATTATACATCCATGGTCCCTTTGCATCGTTTTCGCGTGATTGTGTATCAAATGTGATGATAGCACAGTGTTTTGAGTAAGTGTAAATCAGTCGCGCCTCATAAATTGTCATGGAATTCACCTCGTTCACCCACTGCGGCCATGTCATGGTGCTACGTGGCGTGTTATGGTTGCTGCTTTTAAGGATTTACATGAACAGTCAGGATACAGCCCTGACTGTGGTAAACTGACAAGAGGCTGAATTTCACCGGTTACGTCTGACCATTTGCCAACACGTCGTCATTTGCATAGTGTTAAATGAAGTAGATTGATCCCAGTCCTGCTAACAGTGATTTTTTTATATGTTGCGTACAGCAATGATACTGTAAGCACTAATTGTTTTCATATCATGGAGCTTAATTTGAGAAGAAAACCAAAGTATGAAGGCGGCAAATCTGGAAGTGTGTTAGAATATCGGTTCCTTCTGATATCTGCATATTCTTCGATTTATGGTTTTAAAGAGGTCTAAAATCAACGGTATTCAAATCTATAACCCAACAACCCAGACACTTGGTCCACGCAAGCTACAGGCACTTGGTCATTGAGGCCGCTTGTCCCCTTCCGGGGACTTCGTTATCCTTCCTGTTACGAGCAGTAGGCTCTTTATTTGTTCGCTTCCGGCGTTCCATTCTTCGTTGCGGTTCTCGCTAAAAGCAACGGACATTTGGACAATTGGATCGCTTGTTAGCTTCCAGCGTTAGATACTGCGATACGGTTTTCGCTACAACCTACAGGCTCTTGACCCGTGAGATCGCTTGTTCGCTTCCAACGTTCCATACTTTGTTTCGGTTCTCGCTAGATACAAAACATTCTTAGCCAATGGGATTGCTTGTTCGCTTCCAACGCCCCATACTTCGTAATTGTTATCGCTACCAGCAACAGTCTCTCTTCGCTTCCAACGCTCCATACTTCGTTATTGTTATCGCTACCAGCAACAGGCTCTCGTCCAATGGGATCGCTTGTTCGCTTCCAATACCCCATACTTCGTTACCGTTATCTCCACCATCAACAGGTTCTTGGTCAGTGTGGTCCATGGTAAGCCTCCAAACTTTGAAATTTAATAACAGATATGTACACTTTACCAGCGAGAAACGAACGGTCTTCAAGGAACGACATAGTGCGCAAACGGCCATATGATCGTTATGGACTGCTTATTGTCGCTCAGGCGCAAGGACTGCGAGAACATATGGGCCTGTTGGAAATGCAGTTATGTAAACAGCAAGGAAAGTTAACCCGTGTAACCTTCAGGTAAAATGCCTTTTATTCCGGAAAAAAACATTGATAAACAGGCAATGAAATATAAAGTTTTGTCAAAATTAACATCGGCTAGGCTTTTAATTTTAGATAATTTCAGGATCTTTCAAGATATAATTTTAAAAGACCTCAACATTCCGAAAAATTGCTTCTTTAATGAAAACGCCATGGGTTTACTGATTGCGTAGTGTGGTGGTGCACACCACAGGGCTTAGTGACACTGGATGCCATCCACTACAGTATACTGGGGATTTCTCCACGCCTGCCATAGGATAGACACTTGGCACATCTTCGGCTGAAATAAAACAAATAAGATAAAGTACAAATAAATATTCAATCTTTCCGGAAAAATTATACTGTTCACAAATATAATTTATACAAGGAAATATATTTATGTCACGCATACAATGCATGAATGTTTATAAAGGATACACCAAGAACTTAATTATGTAAATTATTTAAATGTATCGTGCAGCCAAGGTACGAGCTCATATACACATTCGCAACTTGCATGAAGCAAGATGTCTATCACTAACTACTGTAACTCCTCTAATTTGGGGGACAGATATCAGTAGAGCTAAAAGCCAAAAAAATTCTGCCCCCTGTCGACACCCCCGCTTTTTCTGTTACAATTACATATAAACTGGATGAAAAGAGGAGAACAGATGTCTCAAAAGATAGAAGAATCAGGTAACTAGAGCTGTATAGCTGACCTTGCTGTTTGAGGCCACCGTACAGTGTGTCAGATCAACAGCCGCCTCGTTCCTACACGTCGTCTGGCCGACCACAATCTCCAGGTTGTATCTCATTCCTGCCACGACCTGAACAACCATAGAAGGTACATTGAAGGTTTCTGTTAATCTACTGGTAACGTTTACTGAGACTATATACCGAAGATTTTAAGTAAATAACGGATGGGCGTAAACCCAGTCGAATTTTAGACACTGGATTAGAATATCCCAGGTAATTACCTCACACAAAAAACAGCCTCTTCTGCACATGTCCACGTCTTACCGGTCAAAATCGGTAAAAACAATCCGTGATATTGATACTAATGGGTTGTTTATAACGTTTTCAAACTTTCGAAGCATTTTAATAATGTATATAATAAAATCTGCAGTCTGATATTTTCTTAAGGGCAATACTCTTGGTAAATAGATAAAATCTCATTTGATTAGCGAATATGGCAGATTGCAGAGTGGCATGTTGGTCATTTTATGCCGTTGGATTTGTTTCTCAGTCGATTCACCATATATTCGCGTCAGTCCTCGTAACCAAGACTTTCTCTCTCACAGAGGGAAGACAAAAATAGGTAAACACAAAACACAAAAAAGAACACCCGTTTCAGTACCTGGACTAGAATTCATTCATGTACATGATGAACAGGTAATCACTGACGCGTACACGGCTATAATCATTCAGTCAGCAGGCCCTAAGCCAGACTCAACGTGCTGGACAGGGAATGGCGTCCCCTCAGCTAACTTGCATACTTTCTCTCATATACTGTGAAAATATGCCTGTGGGTGATTCGTGATAAACCTGCATGCCCGTATAGCTGAAAGGAAGACTTTTTCAAGTTTGGAAATGTCACAATAATATGACATGGCCAAACAAAGCAAGCCATAAAAGGTGCTAGGAGCGTCGCGTGTGTCACACTCCCAAATCAATATGGCCGCCTTTATTAACCAATCCCTCATCCATTATTCAGCAAGCGACGTTCGAGGACAATGAAGGATTTTTTGTGGCAATACCTCCCGTACAATTCTACATTAACGTTCCATGTAGGTCCATTTGCTGTGATTTCCTTTGAAATTCCTGTGATGCATATATGGTGGTTATTACGGTATAGATTTGCAAATATTCGCAGAAAAATAATTCAAAACAGCATACAGTGGGCGATGCAATTTTGGCCTCTTTGTATATTAATCATTACAGCAAATATCCATCTAAAATCTGACAACCGGCACATAACAGAGTTTTAGCGATGAAAATGGAACAAACACAGATATAACAATTGTATTTAGAGTGCATGGTGCACAAGTTAAACTGATTGCATGATCAAATGTGATTTTTGAGGCGTTTTGCTTTCATCTCATTTTAGCCGCTTTAGTTTCACATTTACAACTGTTTCTCTTGGGTTCGAGTATAATTCCACATTGACTGACTTTGATTTGTAAAATTTTCATCCCGCTGATCTGCTCGATGGACACGGAGGCCATGCAGTTATTTAACCCGTGTCCACAAAACATGCAACCTAAATGTGTTCTCTTACCATGTTATATTTACCATTTGTATGTGGCTGGTCCACGGCTATGTTTGGGCCTACATATCATCTGAATTAGCTAATATTATTGTTTCAAGTTTCGATATTCTTCTGGCCAAAGACGATTTAAATTATTATAGCCGCTCGGTCATCATTATCCTTTCCTAAAGATCATAACTGGGAAATGTCGTTTGGCACAGGCAAAAAATAAATGCATGACATACCTGAGAGGTAGCCGAGTTCACCTTTACCAGGGAGCTGGCATACATTGAGTTTGACATCGCATTAAGTGACGTCACAGCAAACTGAGCAGCGTTCTGCACCTCCTCGGAGTCCGTGGAAATGGCGGTTTCGCCTCCCAGGAGACTCTTGCGGCGAGAGGTCGCCTCGTAGCATTTCTGATGTGTGAGAATACGAGTGTTCGTCCATTCTTGGTCGAACACCGTCAGCTCACATATCTCTTTCTGAAAATAACGAGATAAAGTTGTGGATACATTCGTTTATGTGTTTATTTGATCGTTGTTTTCAAGAGTATATCATTCATATTCATGGCGACTAGTTTTATGGGCGGATGGAACCGGAGTGCCTGTGGTAAACGTAACGCCCTTTAACGAGTTACTGACAAACTTTTCCGTGCAAGTATGATGTACAGACATATCACCGCGGTCTCATAAAATTGCAACAGACGGTGTACTGATCACCTCTCTGTCCTTACAGCAATATACTGTGTATAGGCCATTTCAGTCTCCTGACCGAGCAATACATGGTGTAAAGATCACCTTGGTCTTATGAAGCTGCAATAAACGGTGCTTAGACCACCTCGGGGTCACGAAGTAGCAATGGATAGTGTAAAGACCACTGCGATCTCACGAAGATGCAATAGAGGCTGCAAAAACCAAGTCAGTCTCGCGAAGTTGCAAAGACGGCGCATACACCACTTAGGGCTCACGAACTTGTAATAAACGGGGTATATAGGCCACATTGGTCTCACGAACTTGCAATACACTGTGTGTAGACCACCTCGGTCTCAAGGACTTGCAAAAGGCGGTGTATACAGACCACACTGAGCTCACGAACTAGCAACAGACGGTGTATAGACCATATCAGTCTCACGAAGTTGCAATAGACGTTGTATAGACCACCTCGGCCTTACCAATTGCAAAGATGGTATGTAGGCCACCTCGGTCTCACCTACTTGCAAAAGACGGTGTGCATACCACCTCGGTCTCACGAAGTTGCAATAGAGGGTGCTTAGACTACCTCGGTCTCACAAACTAGCAACAGACGGTGTGTAGGCCACCTCGGTCTCACCAATAGCTATAGACGGTGTATAGACCACCTCAGTCTCACGAACTTGCAATAGATTGCGTATAGACCACACCAGTTTCCTCGCCGAGCATTAAATAGTGGGTAGACCTCAGTCTAACGAACGGACTACCTCGGTCTCACGAACCAGCAACAGACGGTGTATAGACCACCTCGATCTCACCAATAGCCATAGACGGTGTATAGGCCACCTAAGTTTCACCAATATAGATGGTATATAGAACACCTCAATATCACCTACTTGCAATGGATGGCGTATAGACCACCCTATTTTCATGGCCGAGCAACAAACGGTGAAAAGGCTAGCAATAGACTGAATATACACCTTGGTCTCGCGAACTAGCAACAGACGGTGTGTACAGCATATCAGTTTTACGAAGTTGCAATATACAGTATACAGACCACCTCGGCCTTACAAATTGCAACAGATAGTGTGTATACCACCTCGGTCTCACCTTGTTGCAAAAGAAGGCGTATAAACCATCTCGTTCCCACGAACTTGCAGTAGGTGGTATAGAGACTACATCGGTCTCACGAACTTGCATCAGATGGTGTGTACATCTAAACGAACACCATGGTATAAAAGGACTGTCCTCGTAAACATATAATTCACACTGCACAATTTGCAGACATATAAGGTCATCTGACTTAAATAATTGTCACGTGATTGCTAAAAAGAACGAAAGGGAACATCGTGACACGAAATTCAAAGATATGTCCCGTACACGACGGCGAAAATTGAGAAATAGTCATCAATCTGAATCTCTTACCTTACAATTTGAGGTGCAGCCAGGCTGCAAGACTTCAACCTTTAGGTAGTAGTTAATTCCAGCAACTACCTGTAACGGAAAAACAAAACAAAGATGCACAATATATCATATACAGCTATGTCGAGGATCATAAATAGTCATTCAAAGAGTGAAGAGTATTTTGCCGAGGCAGGCAGCATGGTATAATTCATATGAATAATAATATTGCACCAAAGGTTATGTGGCGTGAAGATCAGCTGCAAGTAAGCGTTTGTTTATACGAATGCCCCAAGAAAGGAACCAACATCCATATAAATCCATAATTTACTAACACTGTTATTCAACGTTTACGTAAAGCCTATACGATCAAGTAAACCAATATGTTGGCAGCATTTCGCGGTTTTTACTGCACATGGAGTTGGGGCTAAAAGAGAGCTGTTTTTGGCCACAAAAGATAAGGGGAGCGTTTTATAATTCTGTTGTTGTTTTATTTATTTAATTATTCATTTATTTATTCCATTGGTGTTTTACACCATACTTAAGAATATTTCATCTATACGACGGCGACCAGCATTATTGTGGGAGGAAACCTGGCAGAGCCTGGGGAGACCCACGATCTTTCTCAGGTTGTTGGCAGACCGTCTCACATACGACCGGAGAGGAAGCCAGAATGAGCTGGACTTGAACTCACAGCGACCGCATTGGTGGGTGGCTTCTGGGTCATTGCGCTGTTGTCGTTTTAAGTCGTACTGTTCCTTACAAACGTTCCCAAATGTAATGATCTTAATGACTAAAATATTTCAACTGTCTAGTGGATTGGGTGAAAAAATGAAGAGATACAAGAGCGAACATCTTGTGACAACATCGGTTACCGTTACTATAAGTACATCTCTTTATGAAATGATTCATATATTGCGCCATACATGCTTTACAAATTTGGACCCTGGTCCCCATTTATGTGTTCAAATGGACGCCTTACACCGCTACAGTTTGTTTCCATGCTCGTGGGTTTCCTCCGGGCTCTTCCCGGTTTCTTCCCACCATCATGCTGGCTGCCGTCGTGTAAGTAAAATATTCTTAAGTACGGCGTAAAACACCAATCAAGTAAATAAATCAATAAATATTTGCTTAAAGACACCAGTCAACCGTCTGTATGGCATGAAATCAAATTTGCTGGAGGAAGGTTTAAAATCATCAATTTGAGGGTTTTTCATACACATTTTCATTGGTGTATCTCAGGACAATGACTTCTGGGTGGTATATTATGTTGTATTTTCCTTCAAGCTTATCGTTGTCATGCTGTTTTTGCTTTAATTTGTTGTTTTCACTTCATTCATGTTTACAAGAAGTAAGAATGGGCTATAATCTGTACATTGTACTATTGAAAATCGGTGACACCTTTACAAGCGACAATCGAAAATTTCATATTCATGTGGGAGGAGGACCTGTAGAAATAATTCCCACCTACACAACTTCGGTTCCGATATGCAATGCATGTTTCTCTTGAAGAAACTGTATTATATTGCGCACCATAATGGCAATGAACGCATTCCGTAACTTTACTTAATTTGTATTTTTACTGGGTTTCAATCCCCGCCCAAGACTGACTCCGGAATACATAATTAGGTACTACATTACCAGTTTGCCCAGAAATCGCCAGCAAAAGGCTGCAATGAGCACTTGATTACATATCTAAGGCCGGAGATTCTTTTGGGTTCGCATACAGAAACAACTAATGGCAAAAAGAGTCACTGGGCCATTCTGGTCGTTCATTATAAGGCTTGAATTATATAGCATGTGGAATATCTCTGCAGCATGACTCGGTCGGAGTAATACGAAACTAAATGGATGTCTAACACCGTTTCCATTTCAAAGAAGACTGATCACGCCACCTGGTAATAAACAGGGTCAGGTCAACAAGGTGTGCTGTGCCAAGGACCTTTATCGTTTCGAGTACGATATTTAGGGAATTACATTTAACTGCACGCTATACATAATATTCTAATTATTTCCAAAATAATTGTTTTTAATTAATTACTCGCAATTAGTTTAAAAATCATTTCTAATAATATATTTCTAAAAAGATCTAAGACTTATCTAACTGATATAGATATGTAGTTCTTTTAATATTAATAGAAACTGAAACGTTTTGGAGTCAGCTACGGAGAAATGATACCTTCATGGTAGTGCATGGGCTCTGCATGACCGTGTGTTTAAAATTGAATTAGCAGGGTTTAATTTAGGCCAGTATTAGACGTTCAGATGTGTGAAGTTTCCACATACGCGGTAAGGTCAAATGGCTGTTTACCGGTCAAATGCGGACATATGGATATGGCAGCTGCCAGTTATGTACATGAGCTAGTGTAAAGTTTCCAACACATGCCGATGACGCCTGCTTTCACACGGCTCCTATCTCAACTTACCAGATACGAGATGATAATTATCCGATAGTTCCTACGGTGCGTTGTGCTGATCACCTCTTAACTCTTTCCGAAGCATTAGATAACATAGCTGCACCAGTTTGACGTCCACTGAGAAGCTGGTTTAGCTGACTCTTTACAGCCGCGCTATACGATATGGTCTTTAACTGATAGTATACATTTATGATGACGCTTTGTAGGCCTGTGACAACTGGACAGGATTTTTCGAATTTTAAGGTTTTTTGAAAGTAGCTATTACTCAGTTGTCACCAGTACATACGTACATCGGTTTCGATGGCTGCAGAGCGTTTGTTGCCCTGTTTGGTTGATTAGATAAACAATCATCAACAACTTTGCTGTGTATTATGATGAAAGTACACTTGCAATATATCAAACCTATCAGTTGGTCTCCAAAAACGACACAGTTATGTATCAAAACCCAGAATTATTCACGAACAGGAAATCTGAGTATGTGCAAGTAGTTGACCGGTGACTGTAACAAATTTTTAGCGGTATAAAACATCCATTTGAACGCATACCACGGGCCACATTCACAAAGCATTTGTGGCGCAATATGTGAACGTGACCATTTTTGCGGTGGTACAATGATTGTAGTTACTTGCAACTAAGGTTTTGGGCTTTCTGTAAATCTGGGACTATGTTCGCGAGGGTACAGTTATTTGAAAGTATTAACGTTACGAGGTCTTTGTGAAAAAAGCACAAGGCTCACTATGGTAGTTACGAGGAAGTAACGTTAACTTAAGGGCTGCTATTAAAACCTAGAACAGAGGCAGTTTGCAAAAGATCGCTTAACACAAGCCACCAATACCCAAGAAAGTGTATAAAGCAAAAAATTAAGGACAGATTCATGCAAAGAGAAACAGTCAACAGTTTTCAATGATCGTGGATAGACACAATTCCCCAGACGGACAAACAAAACCAGTACAGTTGAAGTGAAAGACCACACAAAAATGAAGTTATGGTAAATGAATAGAGTCACTGGTGAACCACATTATCAATATGATCCAAAACCAAACACACACCATACACACAAAACATTTTAATGTGTTTAATTGGGTGCAAAAAAATCTAAAAAATTCTGTGAAGATATGTTTAGATACAGTTTTTAATGTTCTTTTCGATCGGCATAACTTCCTTTTTGTGCTTTCTTTCCCTTTAACCAAATATCATTTCAATTGCGCGTTGAGTGCAACTGTTCACATATATATCCAACGTAGCGATCTCATTCAGCATGATGAACACACGGCTTCTAGCCCCGTAAAGTCGAGAAGTCATGCGCTCTTTGTACATCTGTGAACGTGTTTACAACGATAATCACGTGTCTCTACAGAGATTTAGGACCATGCTCGCGTTGCAGGATAGTTACGAACGCCAGTAGTTATGGACCCTTGTACAACCGGTGCCTTGCAGGCTAGGTATGAGCGACTAACTTTATGGGTTCTTTGTCAAATTAGGACAAAGCTTGCCATGTTACTTACGTGCAAGTAACGATAAAAGTTTTTTCAACGGACCCGAACTATGAAGATATATCGAATATATTCCCTTTGATTACAGTCCCACACTTCGACACAGATATCAGCTGTACTGACAGACTTCTAGTGTTTCTTTTAGTCTTTCTTGGGCTTAACTAATAAAATGAATTTAAGATTTGCACATTTCCAAATTTTATAGTCTTTTTATTTTTTCTTCTTTTGGTACGTATATACATGATATTAGCCTTGAGATTGTCACCGCTGTAGCGTCAAACAGAAAGTAGCAGTCAGTGAAAACCAGTGAAAATCTATATGTTAATGCCTACAGGTGAAATTAATTAGCTTACCTGGCGTTCTGCTTTGATGACTTTAGAGTACGTCACCGTGGAGGTCCTTTCGGGAAGAGCGTTCAGCTTGGTCACGGCAAAATTAGCGATGTTCTGGACATCCGGGCTGTTGATATCGGCCAGTTCTCGACCACCCGGGATTCCCGCCACGGCACACCCCAGGGCTAATGCTAACACGAACAGTTTCAGCATACTTACTTACTTGTGGATAAATCGCAAGTAATCTTCTCTCGTGAATAAGGAGGCCAAATATACGAGAAACTGTTATCGATTGAATAGGAGATGGCCTATATTTTTGTTCACGTGAACTACTTAAATGGAAATAAGTGCAGTGTCGCATTTCGCACAAGACGTTCACCTGTACGTATATATAAACTTATATAAGATTGACATATGTAAAATAGTTCTGTATCCAACGTAAGATAATATGTATCCACTTATACTCTGATCAGAGGTCATTTGCAGACGACTTTGTACTGCATGAGACTTACCTCCATTCTGACGTTGCCGTTTTGAGTCGTAAAACAAGGCGTAGAAAACACAAATCACTATTCAAATTTTTAGGAATGTTGACAGAGTCCTCTCTACACTAACAAATAATTATTACTAATGATAAATAAGGAATATTAGTTAGCAAAATGAGTAGCCGAAGGTTCGAGCCCGATTACTGTCCTGTATACGTAAGACGTTAAAAGCTGTAAACTTGATATATCTCTGGCTTGCTGTTCGGCACAAGGGGATAGGTAGGCCTAAAGTGCTGATCTGACCAGTGTCAGTATACTGTGGCCCGTTGATCGACCAAATGTCAGTAGCGCATGTATGTAATTACCAGTGTGTGGTCCTTCATTCCATTTCCTTCGTTTAGCGCTTACGTCTTTTTGTTAACTCGATATATCTTAATCACTTACGAAACTTTAAAATCGGTTTGCATTAGTACATTCTCGCTATCAGCGTGGTCGGGCCAACCGCCCTGTCAATCACATTAGTACATTCTCGCTATCAGCGTGGTCGGGCCAACCGCCCTGTCAATCACATTAGTACATTCTCGCTATCAGTGTGGTCGGGCCAACCGCCCTGTCAATCACATTCACCAATGTTAGAGACTGCACATGTGTTCGATGCAAACCCGTTGCTTATGTAATTTCCAGAAGTTTCGGATTTATAGTATTTAAGAGATTAAATGAATCACAATACGCCAGTCTAGTGCAGTTAGGGTGTTCATTTTGAGGGAGAAAAGAGTCTGTCTGCTTGACTTAGGAGAAGTGCCGGTACGTGTCAACCGGCGCTTTGTCGTATTTTAGACAGAGCCTTGAAGTAGGACATTCCCTTCGTGGATATACTTCACCTGTGTTTATATAGTCTGACTGAGAACATTTTTTAAGTAGTGATACTGTGCCAGAAGTGAATGGGATTGAAAATCCTATGTTTTCTGTTCAGTAACAGAGCCTAACTGTGTGTGGGGGCAGTGGAATGACAGAAAATATTTCCGGTGAGATATCCCGACGTTGGTTATTTGAATGGTTGTCAGAGGTACATTGACCCCGGTGTACACATGCTCTGGAGGACTCAGCCTAGTGTCTAGATTGTGCTAGATGGTATGTATAAATATATAATTCTACATTTTTTGTTATACATTTAGTGATGTAACCAAAATTTTGTTTAATAAAGGTTTTCCTTTGTTCTTAGATGTATCGATAGCCGTTTCTATTGTATTTGAATTATATCAATGGTTTAAAAGAAAAGACAACACTAAACCACATGTATATATGTATCGATAAAGAATCCCATTTAAAGTTGAAAAATGTCACATTTTATTTTTGCTATACAGGATAACCAAGACACCACAGTTCAAAGTAAATAAAGACACTCACGTAAGGAAAATCGAACAGACCACCATGTTATCAAGTTTAACGGATCAAGGGCGAGATATTTCTACATCGCGAGAAGTTTTCTGTTTCCACTGTGACGTCACCCGTTCTTATAATTCACCAATTTGTCGCGTAGAAGCAGTGTTTACTCAGCTGTTTACCTCCAGCTTACGAGACATTTCTGATATACTTTAAAGCCATTTTCACAGAGAAAGTGGTAGTTAGACTACGTCTGGGGTTATTCCCCAAGGTTTCAACCACGAGGTCAAAATGCGTAGCGTAATAATAATGGGACCGTACTTCGTCAGGTAAAAGGAGTGCCTCGCCTCTAATGCTAAAGAGCTATAGTATCCTATAGTAATATTAATTACAGGTTAAAAAGTAACTTATAGAGTTACCAAGCAAATCATCAAAAGTACCTCTAACCCTTTAGGTCGCTATGGACCCCTCCTCTGAAATTACTATGGTCATATTTTTTGTTGTCTTTTCTTTTAAAATTAACCACATGGTTAGATAGGCCTAGAGATTTTGTTTGACCAGTTATTTAATAAACTCAACCTCATCGTTTGATGTGGATGAAAACGTCAGATTTCCCTGAGCTCCAGACATTTCCAGAGCTGTTTATTTTTAGAGTTATGGGATTGTAACAGTCATCAACTTAAAGTTCCGTGGAGAACTCTTAGAGATTTTGTCAGGAACGCTAGATTTTAAACGTTTCTTAATCGGTACACTAAATCTCGTCGTAAATCTCCAATTAAAACTTCGGAATGGCGAGGTGCACTTCCGTATGTCTTTCTACGTGTACATTAATATTCTGAAAATTTCATTTATACGACGGTGGTCAGCATTATGATGGGAATAAACTGGGCAGTGCCTAGTGGAAACCCACGACCAGACTGGCAGACATGTGACCCATTGAGGCGAATCCGCTAATTCGTTTTGAACAACAAAAGTATATAGCCCTGTGCCTGTACATTAATAGTGCGTGGTTTCACATTCAACAGTCGGTACGTACATGTTTACGTAGCTCTTACGAAGTCGAAGTTTGATGTACGACTGAAAGGGAAAATATCTCAAAGCCAACTTCGCGGTTGGGGCATTAGGCCTTTTTCACATTATATATATAAATATATTCCAATGATAGGTAAGAAAAGCAGTGGGTAAGTTTTATTCATTGTTCCAACATGTTTATTCATGTTTCCATTCTTTGTGTTTACTCAACCGTAAGATATAGATCTAACAGTTTTGTCGACAGAGGTGTATAGGCCTCCATTAGTCACTAATCGAAATCCCACGGACGAAAAGTAATGTGCTAATTCAACGGCAAACATCGAGTGTTCCCAATGTTTTAATATCTGTTAATTGTGATTTGCACAAGCTACCCATAATTTCATCTAAATACACTTTTCATTTACTTTCATGTCAAGATTACGTCAAATGATACTACGGTGTGGTGTCATTTTGATGTGGAAGTTAAACCATATAAAGACTGGTTCAGGGAAATTTCACCTTCAGAATCCGCAATGATGAACCACAGGTTACAAACACAATACCTCAATCATTTCTCCAGGTAAAGGAACATACGGTGACTTCGTCATACCTTAACGCCAAAGATCAACACGTTTTCACGTTTTACTTCCGATCGTCTACTTCTTCCATCCGTGATTGCACCTGATGATTGCGTACGAGTCTTATTCACAACTCTTGACAACTGCAAAAGTCGGCCGGGAGATACTCCACTTCATTAGGTGTGTGTATTTAGGGGTAGATTTCCAGATTGGCATATCGATCAACAAATTCCATGAAATTAATGTGAATCAGGGCTGCTTGTCATGCCTGGAGAGCTGAACGAGTCCTTATATGAACAGTGAATATTGTATTTTTTATCATCAATCATCTGATATCAAAGAAGGCAACGGGAGTCCGATTTCCTGTCATGCCCAGATAAATACTACGGAAACCAGTTAGTGCCAAAAATATTTCCAAACATTGCTCGTAATGAAGAGCAATTATTCACTAATTGCGATGGCCGGGGTAGGTGTGAGTTCAAGTCCATGCTGGCATCCTCTCCAGGCCGTGCGTGAGAAGGTCTGCCAGCAACCCGGGCTCAGACCGGTTTCCTCCCACCACAATGCTGGCCGCCGTCATGTAAGTGAAATATCCGTAAGGCGTAAAGCACCAATGAAATAAATAAATAAATAAATAAATAAATTATTATGGCAATTTAGGGCGTCGTGTGTTATAGCAGAGGAAAGTCTCTGTGACGAGACGAATGACGTCAAGTATATTACGTTTAACATCACTGCATTTTTTTTTAATTCTGCTTAAGGCAAGGGGCTAGGGTACTGTAGGTTGATTATTCTTCAACATTGACATGAACCGTTAAAACAAAACCGTAAATGATGTAAATTGACCAGAGGCCGGATTTCACCTGTAACCTGTGACCATATTTCAACTACCACACTGTCAACTCTGCATTATTTTTACTTTCTATCCCAGAACAACTGCATTCGTATAGATAGCCCTTTACCTTTCCATGATTTGGTATGGTCGAGCATGAATGTAGGCAAGATCTAGCTGGTAGGTCCTATATCAAGTTCTGTCCCTACATATGTAACCTACAGCTTAAACCTACACCTCTAGACAGCTACATGTAGCTATCCTATATGGATGTGCCATCACCGAACTTTCACTTTGACACCGACGTAAATGTAGGCCTATATACGTGTACATGTAGGCTTGCTGCAGTGGCTCTGTACCTAGGCCTACAGTATCATGTACACTGACACGTGATCACAGTCGCGTGCATGTAACATGGACGGAGCTCCCAATCCACCGAGTCATCCGTGTGCTATACGTCAGAGAGAGGAGGTGTCATCCCCCGGGTCCCTAGTCCAACGCGGTGGTTACCTGTACTGTGGGCTGCTCAGGGTAGTGGACATAAAGAGAGATGTTGAGTCACTCTTTGCGCAAACCGGTGGCTATGACGCGGCCACACCGTTCTACTTGTACGACAAGGCGCAGATTGAGTATAACCTGGCGTGCTATACCTCCGCCCTCGACAAGCTGGCCATACCGTACATACTGGGCTATGCACTGAAAGCCAACCACAATCTGGAAATCCTGTCAATCCTTCGGAAGCATAGCCAGGCCGTTAGCCTGACGCTCGTCAGTGGCAACGAGCTCCGGCTTGCCCTAAAAGCCGGTTTTGAACCCCGAAACCTCATACTTAATGGCAATGGAAAGAAGAGCTGGGAACTGAAGCTTGCCGTGGAGAAAGGCTGCTTGATCAATGTAGACAGTGAGTTCGGCCTTCAGCACACTGTCAAAGTGTGCAGTGACCTTGGCAAACCCGCCCGGGTACTCCTCAGGGTTAACCCAGATATTGACCCAGTGAGTTTTTCTGCACGTACCGGGTCATATATGTCACTCCCATGCACGCACTGTTATAACGGTTTAGGCATTTTACCAGAAGTAGATAAATAGAGAGAAGCATTACATCGTGTTTTAATATGATACTTTGATTGGCTGTACTCCCTCACTTCCTCTGATTTGCCACTGGGGGGTATAGACAGGTCGAACCTGGGGAATTGTGGAAAATATCTATTGTCTACAAGTCACGGCCAGTCACCATGGTGACTGGATCTAGTCCGGTAAATGTAGACATTTTTATTGAACGCTAGTTCCTTGCTTTCTTTCTGTTTATGTTTAGTCAAGGATACCCGTGGCTAAACAACTAAGATACCCGCCCAATTTCGTTTGCTTTCATTCTATAGCTCTCCGTCCATCACCATATATATGTCGACGAGGAGAGCACTGTTTCAACACGTACATGTAGATGGTGGCCATTATATTGACAGGGAGGGTATGCCCATAATGCAACTGGAGTGGAGGACTTTTTGTTTATAATGTACACTGGGGCAATGTTGGTTGTTTTGTCTTGTAGTTTCTGGAAATTCTGTGGGTGCAGGCAGCATTGAATTCTAACGTAACATTTGTGTCCGCGTTCCTCCATTACCGTGCAAAATTTTGCCACAATCCATCACAACTACATAGGCCATTCGTCTACACAGGATTGGCAAAAATACTCTGGAGAACGCCAGATCGGCTACTACCTTGATTGAATCCTTATATGGACGAGAAATCATACCAATCGAATGCGGCATGCAATACTCCATTTATGCACTTCTGATCATGATTATATACATGTAGATAATCCTTATTATTTGATTTACTACTTATTCGAACACATTTTTTGGGGTGGAGTGATTATATGCATTTATATAATCATTATAGTTATTTATTTATTTGATTTACAACTTATTCGAACTTATTTCACTGAGAGAAAGAAACTAGGCAGGACTCAAGGGAAATCTCCATGTCTCGTCCGATACGCTTTTTCGAGCAGCCAACCCAGTGGGCGCTGCAATTCAACACGATTTCTCCTGCAGACGAACCCATGGGACCTGCAATCCAACACACTTTCTCTTGCAGCCGACCCAGTGAGAGTTGCATGTCAACACTCTTCCTCAAGCAGCCGACCCGATGGGAAATACCATGCAGCACGCTTTCTCCTGCAGCCGGCACAATGGGAGCTGCAATTTAACACGCTTCCCCCATCAGCCGACCCAATGAGAGCTGCAATCCAACACCTTTTCTCCAACAGCCGATCCACTGTGAGCTGCAACCCAAAAACCTTTCTCCAGCAGCCGATTCAATGGAAGCTGCAATCCAACACCCTTTTTTCAGCAGCAACTAATCCAATCAGAGCTGCAATACCACACGTTTTCTTGGCAGCCGACCCAATTGGAACTGCAATCCAGCGTGAAGTGGGAATGGTCAAAGGCCAACCAAGGCACAAAAATTGTTGTGCTATATATAAAATATGATAATTTATTTTATTGTATATCAGATGTTGTACTGTATATAATTAAATTATATCATACAATTAATTCAGTGGTATAAATGCTATTATGTAGTAGCCAATCCAGTGAAACTAATGTCCGGCGGTATTTCTCTTCCCTGCAGGATGTTCACCCTTACATCTCTACGGGCCTCGGGGAGAGCAAGTTTGGGATAGATTTGACCGGATTGGGGGCGGTGTTGGAGAAGATACGGGATGAGTCATTCATCCACCTGGTGGGTCTGCACTGCCATCTGGGATCCACCATCGATAATACCAGGGTGTTCAGGTGAGCGTCTAATTAAATATCAAAGCAAAGACTGTTTGGACTGGAAATTTATGAAATGAATTTGTAGACAAAGTGTAGAACTGCAGTGTTTACCGATAAAAAGGATGGGACTATAACTTCAGCATCCACGTGAGGATAATGTCCCACGCTCATTGCGCGGTTGCCTGTACCCAAGAGCCATCAGAAACTGTCCATGTTACAGAAAGCTCGGATTTATTTCTTCAAAGCCACTCCCAAACTTCTGCTGGGCCACATTCAGCATCGACACTGTCTAATGTGCAAAGCTGTACAACTACTATACACTGATGGATACATAGATACAGTATATTTATTTATTTATTTATTTATTTCATTGGTGATTTCCGACGTATTCAAGAATGTTTCACTTATACGACGGCGGCCAGCCGGGGTGGGGGTAACCCACGAACATCCGTAGGTTGCTGAAATACCTTCCCATGTATGGCCGGAGGGGAAGCCAACTGGAGCCATATATATGCGTGTATTAGGATATGCCATGCTTGCCACATTGGATATATGTTACGGGTATTTGGGGCGTATATACTCACGTCAACCACTATCAGGAGCAAACCGTAAAGTTGGTTATGTTCTGGTAGAGTTTTCAGCAGAAGTTTATACCTGTGTGGTACCCAGCTGTATGGATGAATAATAATGAAGAAATTTATTGGCTTTACAGGGAAAGTGTAGAAAAGATGCTGCAGTTGACAGGCAAGGTGAAACAGATGGGGTTCAGTGAGATGAAGTACCTGGACATCGGTGGAGGTCTGGCAATAAACTATACCAAATACGTAAGAGAACACGTCTACTCGGATCTCGGATTACGGTTGCTTCAGTACCTTCCCCTGTACTGACGCTCATTTGCATGGTTATGTTTACAGGCACACCCGACACTTAGTGAGAAGCACAAAATCTTAATATGGGACGCCGATAAACCAAGAGAAATCTTACAGGTCGCGACTGAGAAGATGAAGAATTACCCACATACACTAGAAGATATGAAGATTCTCGTTGATGGCCTAGAGGACAAAACGTAAGCAACTTCAATACATGTTTATGTACATATGCTGTGTGATGTAAAGCAAGGTGAGAGTGTTTTAGACACTTTCTCGTTGTGGTAACCTCAACGAGAAATATCGAAAAATTCAGTTTTAGACAAATTTTGTATAGAGTTTTCATGAAAGAAGTTGAGTTTTTAATACATTGATGGCACACACGATATTGTCTTCTGGTGTTCAAATTGGGTTTCGAAAAGGAAATTGGCTAGAAAAACCCCTGAAGGTGTCCGGATATATACGTTGGAAATTAGGCATATTTCATTTATTTGATGAACTTGTCAAGCGCCATAATCAAAAAGTTTTCACTTATATCTGTGGTGGTCAGATTTAGGTAGGCACCTCATACATATTAGGTCAAGACAAGTGATCTTCAAGGAACCCTATATAGACTGCGCGAACGGCCAAACAGTTTTCAGTTAATTTAATGGAAATGTTTCACATTCATTACGATAGTAGCCTCCCAATACAACCTGAATATAGGCTTGTATATTTTTTTCTCTGCAGGCTTTCTCTACCGCAGTTTGTAGACAAGGTGCAAAAGCTATTGACCGATCATCCCAGGGTGCTGAGAGCCATCAACCACTTGTTACCCGATGATCATCAGCTACAGGTAATATATGGTCCTACTATCCAGGGGCTGATTCCGCAATGCCATTTTTTCACTCAAGGCAAAACTTAAATCATCGATGTAATACTAGGTAATTAGTAGCCAGAGAAATTCAAAATTTTTTTTATATATTTTTTCTTTACATGATTTCCATTGTTAACTCACAGGGCTTTAAAAAGGCATTTAAAATCGCATTTGGAAGTTTTTGACATAAGTGGAATCGTACTCTGTTACCATCACTCTATATGTCAAGTTACAGGTGTATGTCGTCTGATCGCCATGCTCATCAACAGTTGTGTCCCTTGCATGTTCCCATATTAGGAGTGTATTGTTTCCCAGATTGCCGTTAACATACATGTATATGAGTGTGCTGTTGCCAGATTGGCGTTAATGCATATATACAGCTGCTGCTAAATGCCGCACACATAATTTCCATTGACAGATTTCGTTAACATGCTAATGTTCCGTGACCAGATTTCTGTTAATTTCAGCATGTGTGCTCTGTTACCGCATTGCCCTTACCATAGATGTACGTTTTCTGTTGCCAAATGCGTTAAAAATAAAAATACCCATATCTGCCAGATTGTACTAAGGTATTATTTCTCTTTTGCCACATTTCCACCCGTACACTTGCATGTATTATGTGCTCTTTTGTCAGATTGTCGTTCCTACTCCCAGGGAGTTAATCTCATCTATTAAACACCTGATCCAAGAATTGGACATGACGCTAATTTTAGAACCAGGACGGTCCATTGTTGGGGATTCCGGCTGTTTGGTGACTGAAGTTATTGGATGTAAGAAAAATGGAAACAAAAAGTGAGAAGAACTAAATGTGTATAAGAAGCCTACATGTATATAAAACTCATTCCAAGCTTCTAACAGCATGGAAGACCACTGATTATTAATAACACTGTAGTCACTGCTCTGGCTTTCCCATCCATGAAAAAAGAAAATGAATGTAATTTATACGCAGATATCTGTCTTTATATATTTTTCTTATATTTCATCAAGGAAGATGAAAAATGTGAAATGTGTAAACTACAACAATAACATTTATCTTAACCTACCGGCTATTTCAGCTTCATAGTAGTGGATGGTGCCATGACTGAGGTAATTCGCCCTTCCTTGTACGGCGCCTACCACCATGTGGAATTGGCAGAGCCCATCCCTGACCCTGAACTCCGTGTATTCGATGTGGTGGGACCCGTTTGCGAAAGTGCAGATTTTTTGGCTAAGGTGAATGAAAGTGATGTCGATAGATAGAAATTATGCCCAAGATATGTTATCAAAATGCGTAGGTGGTTCATGAAATAATACTGTACCACTTATCACCACTTAGCCATGCTTATACACACAAGTCGCTTACTTTTCCATCACCATAGGCTACGATAGACGTATCTGGTTTCAGTCCCATTCCAGGAAAGGGACATTTTAACGTTTTCTTCACACATAAAACTTACCTCCATCGTATAAGCGAAAACTGCTTGTATAGGGTTTTGAACAACAATCAAGGGTGAAAGAATAACTATATTCGGCGAAACTTATTAAATACCTTTGCTTATACTTTACTCACACAGGACCGTCGTTTAGCCACGCCTCACGAAGGCTGTACCTTGGTTGTGTTTGACACTGGTGCCTACTGTTCCAGTATGGGATCTAATTATAACATGAGGGTAAGTAGGTGACTTTACCAGATTCCTGTCATCACACCAATATTTCTTGAGTTGAATTAAAAGTGTGATCCTTTAAAGGAACGACACACCCCATTTTTCTCGGCATCATAAACATTAAAGTGTACCTGCATGGTGACATTTATGGGATAGGCTCAGTCGTCTGACGCCATTTAGCTGGATAGACTTGACCGCTTCCTCAGTTTAATGACGTTTCAAAAAGTATCCTGTATTTTGTCCCCTATAGGTTGGGCCTAATGTGCTCATTGTGTCTGGGTTTTAGTTGGCGTTAAGCTATACGCATTCATTCATTCTCACATTTAAAAGTTCCGTGTAACTGTAGACCTAACCAACAGCTATTTCTAGCCTATATGTTCAGACTATAGCTAAGCATTTACTTGAAGAAGTAGAATTAAACCCTAATTCAGGTAAACTGACAAGAGGCTGGATTTCACTAGATACGTTTCTCAACTATTACACTATCGTTGCTGCTCTGGTTTTACTCCTCCCATACTGCAGTCATTTTATTCTCTTTTGTCTTGTTATTGTGTACATATGTTACATATAATGATGATGACAACACAGCATTTTTGAGTAATTCTAGACCAGTGACGTCTAGTATATTACATTTAACATCACTGCAATTCTTTTCCACCTAATTCTAGAGCACGTAAGTCATGGTACTAGGGGGCGTGGAAATTGTTACTTCTGAAACACTTACATGAACAGTTACAATAAAACCTTAACCGAGGAAAACTGACAAAAGGCCAGATTTCACCGGTAACGTGTGACTATTTGTCAACTATCACATTGTCGTCGCTACTCTGGTTTTTCTCTCCATGTTGTAGTCTTTTCTATTTTATAACGTGTATTTTGTGTGAAATTAATTTTGATGGTATCATCTTTAGGCCTCATAAAGTGTCATGTATTTTACCTGACAGGTTCGGCGTGATAAAGCCGAGATATCATATAAATTCGTGTATTATGTCTGACAGGTTCGGCCTGCTGAAGTCATGGTGGATGGAAAAACCTGGAGAATCATTCGTCAGCCAGAGACGTTCGATGACTTAGCTAAACACTCCGGCCAGGGGTGTCTGAACACACACTGAAATAACCAGTCTCTCCATAGAGAAGAAAAACACCCTCCTTGTAGGTCGTTGGCTCGCGGTGACAGACCACACCTTCAAATTTCACCCCTGCTAGTCTGATCCAGAGTTTTAGGAGGTTTGTCAATTGCCTCCATTTCCACTGTTTTCTACAAAAGGATTTTTTAATACGGCGCATATAAATCCTTATACATGGGGTTTACACAAACAACTTTCTGACAGCCGCACTGGAGTACTGCGGGTATACCAGCCCATACTATTAGTACCATAAATATGTAACTCATTGGCTATTATTCTGCTAGAGTGATGATGTCACGTGCAACACATTTATACAGCGGAAGAAAGTTTATCTCTTAACCAAATATCTAACATGATTTTAGTATAGATTTACATGGCACTTTACGCATACTTCCATAGTCTCACAAATTATCAGAAGTAAAGTCCTCATCCGGAAATCAGGTACAGCAGCATTAACATAGGAAGCCCGGTTTTATATTCAATGACATACAACTCCAGATATGCTTTTCAGTCTTCACTGGTCATATAGGAGAATCAGTGTCTGTGTTATGTGATACTTTACAGAATGGCTCATTCGGTCAATGGTTTTGTCACATTTCGTCATCATTCATTGTTAGAATGCCTTTGTTAAATTTTTTAACAAATGGTCGTGGCTGTGCTTATGCCTACATTTTGTCATCATATTTTATACGGACTTCACATGTGCTACATTTATAAACTTTCGGGATGGACAAATTAAAATTTGGCTCTGAATTTTGTTACAGTTGGGAAACTAACGACGCAAAGTGTAGAAGGGTTTTCTTTGTCACATGTCCTCATCACTGTGATGAATGAATCACGTAAAACAATGAGCTTAGTCGTCGGGTCCCAATATGTGGTTGAAGTTTAGCTTCCCCGCTCTCCCGATTTTTTCATCACCTATGAGGTTACGAGCTAGGTCGGGCCCAGCTTTATGTCGGCAGGTTTGTAAAGTACCATGCTAGGCACACTGCTTTTTCCCGGAGCAGTGGGGAAACTTTCCCGCCGAAGCAAGGCCTTTTGAAGCAACATTCTCGATGTGGAGAAATGAGAAATATCGGAATATTGAGTTTTCCTGAAATAAATTGACTTTAATATTCACTGGTAACGAAAAATTATTTATTTTTTTTTTAATTTGTTCAAATTTAATTTCTAAAAACAAATTGGGTAGAAAAATCCCCAATAAGGTAATTCGGGTCAAAGCGGTGTAGTATACTGCTCATTCCTGCATTTACGATCACGTTTTGTGGGCAAACCGATAATTCGTGCAAGAGAACAATATATATAAATAAATCAAGCAATACATACACCTACATGTTTAACAGCTATATGCACCAAGTTTATTTCTGTCCCGTCGTGAGTTGTGTCCCCTTGTAATAAATTTCGTATTTTCAGTTTCAAAAGTATATTCCGTTACAGAGTAAAGCGGAAATCAACACGCTGTCACATTTAAGTTCAGGATGTGTCAATCGGTTTAATAAAACAACTATTGCGTGTTGCAGAGTGGAATATCGTGATTTGTCGCCTATCAACAAGGAGTCCTTAGGCTGTATATATACCCCAACTGTATCTTCTTGTCAGTGAGGCCAAAGCGCGGCCAATACCAGAACATCATGCCGAAGACACCAGACATGACACCCCATCCAATCACATTATACCGACATTGGGTCGACCAGTTCCGTTTCCTTCCTCTTACCTCTCCTCGCTGAGCACCATGCGAGGCAACACCAAGGGCCATTTTTAAAGTCTTTGGTATAACCCAACTCGGGATTGATCCCAGATCTCCCGACCCCGAGGCGGATGCTATAACAACGAAGCCATTGAGGCGGGTCGCTGCACGCTCGGTGTACAGCAATAGTCTCGAGCCAACAAATCACAATGTTCCACCCTGCAACATGCAGTAATTGTGCAATACTAATATCAAAATATGAGATCCAGTGTAATAACTTCATTCATTCACTAATTCCTTCATTCATTTCAAAAAACAAAAAAAAAAAAAAAAAAAAAACTTTGTCTGTGCTGATGAAGAACAAAACAACTATTCTGCAAATCTATAACCATTTAATTTGGTGATTTCAGTGAACAACATCTTAACAACTAGCGTATCAAAGAACCACGCTTTTTCCTTATACAGGACCTCAATATACCAATACTACATATGCACATACCAAAAACAATACTTTGATAAGAATTTAAGAAACTTAAATACCACAAAAACTTAATTGGCTAGGCTGCCTTGGAAAATAAAAACATATTTCACGAAGTCAGCACCCATGGATGGAAAAAGCAATGGATATTTACAGCGTTGACAGATACAGGTGTTGCGCTGTCCAACATAAATTATACATATACATGTAAGTGTGTGCATGTGTGTATGTTAATCTTAAACAAAACAATAAGCACCAAAATGCAATAAAACATATTTTTTGCCTCAGCCCCAAAACAGAAAAATAAGAACTGTAGCAAGCATTTCTTACCTAATGAGACTTTAATAAAACTTGAAGAAAATATGGTTTCATATAGGGAGCTCAAATAAATAGTAAATCAAAAATATGGAAAGCAAGTATTAATACGAATATTATGTACTTAGAATACTTTGCACATTACTTATTTTTTCAATAGTTTGAAGTTATACATTTGACGACCTTTCTCTTGTTTCTAAAATACACACATCCCTGGTTATAACGCCAGTTTGGAGCCCAGTGACTCCGCTGGCGGTATAAAGAGGAGCTATAGGTCTATACGTGTACATGACATACATTCGAAAATGAGAGGCTTACCTAAGGTGTAATATTCAGCCTTATAAAGACACACATGGCCAATATCTTCCACTTCTACAGTATATTGTTGGCTATCAGTGCACACTTCATACAAGAGACCAAAGTTTTTCCGAGCTTACCATCACAGCATTAGCGATCGCGAGTAACACAACAACAACCCAACTCCGCTTTTATAACCATAAATGCCTTAATCGCCATGATTTGGGGAAACAAAATGCAGGCGCAAGTCAAGGGGCAATCGAAGACGATGGCCAGGGAGCCAGATAAATTATCAACGGAAGCCGTTCATAGATGAACCCACAGAGGTCGGATTATTTCCTATAATTTCCCCTTTACAAGTGACTGGCTGCTGTGTGGCTTTTAAACCTTTGTTGCCAGTCACAGTGAGTGTCCGGTGACAAATCCCCTAAATTACTTTGCAGAACTTTTACGGGTACAAAGATTTTTTCTAAAATTAATCTCCATCATTATTTATGGATGTGCGACTTCCATGAATGCACCAGTTACACGTGCGAACACGGTAATTAATGAATGCACCTGATGCTGCACAGGATCTTCGCTGGCGGTAAAACCAATGTTAATAGTACTGTTTGTTCAGAAAAGGGGCCTGGTGGATGGCGGTAAGCCACGTTGGCAGAAGCTTACAGAGAAATGCATTAGGGATTTTTATGTTAGGCTGTTGAGCTGGCGTTAAGTGAGGGTGGCGTTACAAAAAGGAGTGGTAAAGCCAGGGATGACCGTGCCATTATAAAAGAACGGACAGGTGACTAGAAAATAAATCGAACACTGAATATTGGGTCTTCCTTCCTAAAAAACATTTAACAACATTGTTCATGATAAACAATACTAAACAGGAGTAACAAAAAAATAAATGTGGCACTCTGAATGTCCTTAACATGGCTTTTTGCAAATTGCAACTTTGAACTCCCAGTTTCAAAAAAATAAAAATTCAATTACCTATCACTGGCCAGTTATATATCAGGTGGGTGTTACTATGTACCCGAGTTGGAGTATGTTTGACTAGAAATGGTTCAGCACACGTTTTGTGTGGGTCAGTTACAAGTAAAAAATAAAAAAAAAAGCATTCGAAGCAAAAAACAAAAAGCAACAAAATCTGTCATGAAAAGAAATATCACAATACTGAAGATTCCAAACTGCTTACAAAGGTAAAACCTGATCTCAAACATAAGAATATAAATTAAATAAGTAACATGGCCATTAAATGCAAGCAGCAATAAATATCTCTGTGCCCGGTGAATTGCCTTACAATCAATTCAATCCACATCACTGGGTACTTTCTGAGCAACCCAAGTGTTTCTTCTAGGACTATAAAGATTTTCGCCCACTTACAATAAACGGTTGCAGCTACAAGCAACTGGCATTATATAAACTGTGTCGAAGTCGCCAGCGTCTTTTAATAAAAATAAAAATCTGCACCTACAAATAGTCTTTCTTGGCTCTCACCTCTGCTGTCATTTATAATACAACAACAAAAGTGCTTTTTGTTAACAAGTGGTCGCTTCACTGTAAAATATAAATATAAAATATACTCAAAACGTCAATGGCGGAGATTTACATAAACATCAAATGTACATGTTTATCAAAAAATGCCATGAACATCTTATCCAAACTAAGTTTAACACAGAAGTATGGTCCCAGCACTAGTAATAAAATGACAATATATGAGCACCTTGTTTCATCAATAATATAACAAGTATAAATGCACTCAGTAACGCTTTATATATTACCAACAGAAATTAAACAAAAAGACATCATGTACATATACCAACAGATGTTTCTAACCCCTTACTGAGAGATACCTAGTAAAAGGTGATGTCCAAAGCACATGCCCCAAACCCAAAAGCATGCCCGATCCCACAGGAACTTGTCAAAAAACTTAGAAATACTTGCCCATGTAAACCCAACAGCCCATGCCCCTACCTAGAAGAACATGCTCGAACCAAGAAGCATGTCCAACCACAGGGGCATATGTCCATACCTACAAGAATATGTCCTAACCCAGCACCACTGGCCAATAACTAAAAGCAATTGCTCATACATAGAAGTATATGTCCAAACCCAGAAGCCTTGCGTGCCTAAATCCGGAAGTCCATGCCCCTACCTTGAAGCACAAGCCCAAACCCATAAGAACATGTTCAAAAGCTACAAGTAAATGTCATATATTCCCATATAGTATAGGTCCTAACTCAGAAGCACTTGTCCAAACCCAGAAGTACATGTTCACATCTAGAAGTGTGTGAGATGGACATGCCCATACCTAAATGTATATATGCCAATATCCAGAAGCACATACCTGTATCTAGAAGCATATGTCCATTCCTAGATGCATATGTCCAAAACCTAGAGGTACATGCCCCTATCTTGAAGCAAATGTTCAAAACCAGAAGTGTCCTAAACTAGAAGAACATGGAAGTACTTTGCAGCAAGTGAACCCCTGTAGGCAACCCCTCCCCCCTCCTCCCAACCAACGGATGGATAATTAATTTACACAATGTTGATATTACACATCAGCCTAAATTATTATGCACATCTCAAAAATAACACAATAAAAAAAAAAGCAAACAATAAAAACAAAAAATCATATTCACTTACTTAACAAAAAGAGTTCCAACTCCAGTAAAGCAGGTTATAAAAAATTCATATAACTCAACCAAAAATAGTCTAAAAAGCACATTACATTTACCAATAAGTGAATAACAAGCGTCTCGGGCCATATCTCACTTAACAAAACGAGTTTTAACTCCAGTAAAGCAGATTATCAAAACCTGACATAACTCAAAAAAAAACTGTCTAAATAGCACATTACATTTACTAATAAGTAACAATGTAATGTTAAGTTAATTATTACAAACATCTCAGGTTATATCCTCAGATGTGGTTTCATCTCTTTCAATAATCAACATATTCCATCTATTTTAAGAATTGCCTCTATTAACATCCACTCACATGTAAGTCTTACATTCATATTTTTTGGACTACCAGTATGCCTTCAGCACAGGTGAATCAGGCATCACTTCATATGTACATTGTTCATCACACCTTCAGCACATGTGAATCAGACATCACTTCATACGTACACTGGTTCATTACACCTTCAGTATATGTGAATCGGGTATCACTTCATACGTACATTGTTCATCACACCTTCAGCACATGTGAATCAGGCATCACTTCATATGTACATTGTTCATCACACCTTCAGAACATGTGAATCAGGCATCACTTCACATATACACTGGTTAATTACAGCTTCAGCACATGTGAATCAGGCATCACTTCATACATACATTGTTCGTCACACCTTCAGCGCATGTGAATCAGGCATCACTTCACATGTACACTGGTTCATTACTCCTTCAGCACATGCGAATCAGGCATCACTTCACATGTACACTGGTTCATTACTCCTTCAGCACATGTGAATCAGGTATTACTTCATATGTACGTTGTTTGTCACAGCACATGTGAATCAGGCATCACTTCACATGTACACTGGCTCATTACTCCTTCAGCACATTTATCACTCCAACAGCAAATTTTTCATTCTTTTTCATCACTTCACAGGCATACAGCAAACAAATCAAATCTCTCACTCCCAATCAATATTCTTTCATATTTGAGACCGCAGACATCTGGGCACTTCACCCGCTTGAAGCAACGGCAAGCACACCGTGCGGTGAAAGATAACATTGAAAGGAATAGGAAAACGAACAACACTGGACAACATTCTGAGAACTACAGCTGATAATAACCAGAAATTACAGTATGTTTTACTATAGAACAATCTGCATAGCATATTTAAATTATGAGCGTTAACAAAACCTAGTTTGGGACTTATGAGGCCTTAAAGCAGAGTTCCCTATTAACTCCCTTATTATTTTGCCAATGTTTTTACCTCCATGTCTGTGCGAGCAAAACGTGTTGGCACAAGTAAAACCGCTATTGCCTGGATGTCTGTGGTCTCGAATTGCCAACACATATTGATCAATTCAGCGTCCATAGATTTTAATTTCCAGTCATGCTGTATGTCTACATTAGCATGGTATAAACTTTCATGTTAAGCTAGGGCTCTGTATATTCCTGTGCTGTTCGATCTAGCAATCCTGATAACGCTTAACTGTAAAGTTTTCATTGAGTCAATGCACTGCCTAGTCAACACCCTACTGTAGACACAACAGTGGATGCACATTTGTGTCCAAAAATGCCTAAGACTGAAAATCAAAATGACACATTAAAGCCTATCCAATGGGTAGGATGTTGCGAATCATCTCAGCTTCGGACAATGTTGCGATGTCCTTGGTTACGCGGTTTCTCTTGAAGGATGCGTTGCAACTTGGACAGCTGAAGCCACTGGAGCCAGCAAGGTAGCAACGGTTACAAGACTGAAACAGGAAGAGCACATCCAGGATAACTTACAAAGAAATGTGGTCAGGGTCACAAGCAGGGAATTTTTCATACCCTCAATGGGTTTCCAAAATAGCTCAAAAGTGGTCAAAAAAGTCCTTATTTAAGAGATAAAAAAATTTTTTTATAAAACTTAATTATGTGTTTACTTTGATTAATTTAATAAGCTGAATTGGCACTGCAGAAGTCTCTCCAGATCATGCGGGTTTTGGCTGAGACAGAGTGGGGGGCTCGTGCACCCAACAATAACAACTGCATTGATAACCTCTATGAAATCATGGTAGTTCATGAGAGCCCCCACTCAGTCTCATCCAAAACCAGCGTGATCTTGGGAGACTTATGCATTGCCAATTTGGCTTATACAGTTTATCCCTTTATCAATATACTTGCTATTCAGTGTATAAAAATATTTAGCCTAAAATTTGATACATTTTAACAGTTTCTTGATGTTAGCCCAAATTGAGGGATTTGAAATTTATAGCACCCAAGAAGCTCCTGTTAAAACCTAAAGGCCTACAAAGCATAGGGTTGCACAGTTGCAGTGAGTCAGTGTTTTAACCACCTGAGCCCATCATGGTCCCTCTCCATCCTTTTGTTACGAGCACTAAGGACAGCATCAAAATCGTAGCTGAATGTTAGTCTACAAATTAAACTTCAAAGTTGGGCAGCTGGATCTGTATCGGCCTAGCACACTCATGGGCAGAAAGACACTACTCCCTATTATAATTTCTGCAATCTCCGGAAAATGTGACTACATGATCTATCAAACTGGTTGTTGTGGAAGCAGAGAGTCGGGGGATTGTGAGAAGGAATACTATGCCTGCATTAACTTTATTAATTTATTTGTTGAGTGTTTTTTAAACTGTACTCAAGGATATCTCAGTAATAACTGTAGTCAGCATTACAGTGGCAGGAAACCAGACTGTGACCCAACAACCATCTGCAGCTTCCTAGTAAACCTTCCCAGGTATAACTGGAGATTAATCTGGATTGAGCTGAACTTCAGCTCAGATTAGGAATCTTCTGAGTCAATGTACTACTCTAGTACACTAAACCCTTGGCCATGGAGGCCCCCGCCACCAAGGAGAATTGCTTTTCCTTGCAGTTCAATATGTTAGACATGACAGATGTTAGAAAGAATTACCCTGACCAGCACGGATACTCACCCCACAATGTCTGTACTGTTGGTCAAAACAACTCTGACATATTTTACAATGATTGCGGGGACTTTTCACCTGGTCACACAATATTCCTACAAACAAGTGGAAAACAATACATATACACACATATACATTTACATAGGCATGTGCTTTTCTCAAATTTTTCAGGCTCCACAAATCCAATCTGGATAAGTCAGCTTTTCATCACTATGACCAATGTCCGACAGTACACACATTACATGCTAGTGGTTCACCCTGCACGTTTCCTTCACTTATAATATATTGGCCACCATGGTATCCAGTCAAAATTCTTGAGTAAGAGGAAAAACTTTTTTAGAAGTATACTTGGTGGTTTATTTATTTATTTATTTGATTGATGTTTTATGCCATATTCAAGAATATTTCACATATATGAAGGCAACCAGCATTACAGTGGGAGGAAACCAGACAGGGCCCCAGGGAAACCCACCATCATTTGCAGGTTACTGGCAGACCTTCCCATGTACGACAAGCCACACTTGAAAACTGCCACTAACAGCTACATTTAGACAGGCAGCCTCACTGGTCAAGGGATGAATACATGTACAGTAGTGCGTCAGACATCTTACATCAATGGGCCTCTGACCCAGGAGCCTCTCACAAATGCAGTCACTGTGCATTCAAGTTCAGCTCATGCTGGCTTCCCTTCCGGCCGTATGTGGGAAGGTCTGCCAGCAACCTGCGGATGGTCATGGGTTTCCCCCGGGCACTGCCCTGTTTCCTCCCACCTTAATGCTGGCCACCATCGTAGAAGTGAAATATTCTTGAGTATGGCTTATAACACCAATGAAATAAATAAATAAATGAGCCTGCAAAAGGAGCAGCAATGAAAGTCTGGCAGAAATGGCATACCTAAGCACCAGGAGAACCTGTACCTGGCAAGACAGTGTGGGTACATAGGGCAGGCCATCTCCCCAGGGATACAGCGGCGTATCATCACCCGCTTCTCACAGCAGGACAACACCACCTCCGTCTCCAGAAATTTCTCAAGGTTTGTGATCTGCAGATTAATATTAAACAGTCCAGATCAAGTGAAATATTCATTACATAATCTTGCGAATAAGTGAAATATTTAGGACATAATCTGTGAATAAGTGAACCATTCATGACATGATCTTGTGAATAAGTGAAACATTCACTACAATCTTGTGAAGAAGTAAATTATTTATGATATAACCTTGTGAATAAGTGAAATATTTATGATATGATCTTGTCATGTAGAAGTGAAACCTTATCCATTTTAAATGCTACTGTACAGTGACAGCTGATCTTAACAAAAAAATACCTTTACCTTGACATAGTAGAACAACACCTACACAGAAGCTAGTGTCCTTCACACTCACAATGCCTCACCTTATAAATTGTGCCTTACTTAGTAATGGCAAGCTAATAATGAAAATACATTTTGTTTGCTGCAAATGTAAATCCACTTCTTAAATGTCATCAGATATAAACTCAGAATCAAGAGCTTTCTGGAAACAACAACTACGGCCCACTTTTACCAAACTTTGCACGTCCATTCCTTTTTCTCGTGACCACTTCCCCTTAAGGTGTTGTAGACCCTCCAATAGCCCCAACAACTACGGCCCACTTTTACCAAACTTTGCACGTCCCTTTCTTTTCCTCGTGACCACTTCCCCTTAAGGTGTTGTAGACCCTCCAATAGCCCCAACAACTACGGCCCACTTTTACCAAACTTTGCACGTCCCTTTCTTTTCCTCGTGACCACTTCCCCTTAAGGTGTTGTAGACCCTCCAATAGCCCCAACAACTACGGCCCACTTTTACCAAACTTTGCACGTCCCTTTCTTTTCCTCGTGACCACTTCCCCTTAAGGTGTTGTAGACCCTCCAATAGCCCCAACAACTACGGCCCACTTTTACCAAACTTTGCACGTCCCTTTCTTTTCCTCGTGACCACTTCCCCTTAAGGTGTTGTAGACCCTCCAATAGCCCCAACAAAGATGCAATTTCAACTGAAGGACCCACCGTTTGGAAGATTTGAAGCTCCCTCAGAGACTGGTCGTCTCTCACATCAGTTGCATGTAATGATGTATGTTACCAAAACTAAACTGTTCAAAGCATGGGTATAGAGGCCCCAATTTCTCGGTTTTCATAATACTGGATAGCAACTGCTAAATCTTGCCACCAACTCCTCAGAAAAGTACAGATGGGATGTTTATACAGCATTGAGAACACCGGTATGTACACAAACAAGCATAGGCAACATTTTACGCTGACAGTGATGGATTAATTATTAAACAGTAATGGATTAACACTTCAGACCTTCGCACCGTGCACATGTGCATGTTCCTGTTGGCAAGTGCCTGTTTTTGACTTGTCACTATTATGTGAACTGTAGACAGAGAAAAGCCAGCTGGTGTTTCCCGCATTTACTGTCGAGAAAATTACAACCATGTGGCAGACCATTAAGCTTAATTGTCCTGCCATCAATCTGTGGTGATATGATCTATTTTCAACAATTCAGCCAATCCAGGTAGCTCAATGTATTGAAAATGTAATGAACTGGAAGTGTGAGGGTAAAATTACCGAGGAAGAATGCGAAAACCAGTGCGCTTACCACAAAATATTTTAGCAGCATCTGAAGACAGTATCGGGCCCGAAATCATGCCGACAAGGTGTTCAATTCACACAATCATAAATTGATACAGACCTTTTACAGATTAAACTTTTTAAGCAAGCCATTCGTCATGTTGACAGCAAGTTCTCAAATACACGTCATGTTTATCGGCTAATTTCAGTGAATTCATACCTGTATGCATGAGTTTATGAGGTCTTACATAAACAGAAGCATATTGCATTTCCAGTAAATTTCAGAGATATATGAAGCAGCAAACAAAGGATGAAAAGCAAATTCCAGATACTCTCCTATGTCATTATTTATTTAGCGATTTAGTGACCCTCTAGTATTTATATGAATAATCCTATCCGTCATTTAGTCATGTTGTGAAATACCTGTACGCTGACCGTTGTTCAGTGAAGCATGAGTGTGTTGCTTGGCTTTGTCAACATAGTCCTCCCACTCCACTGGTATCTAGCTGTGATCAATTAGCAATGATAAAAAGTAGTTACAAGGGATAACTTGAGATTTTTGGCTAAACTTGACCTCATATACGCTAACCCATAACACTACAGATTTAGTTCTATGCAGCTTTTTGGTTGATAACTATACGATCCTGAACCTGGAATTTGGTAAGCTTTCTCTGGTTTATGATACATGTATGCTAAAGGGCTATATACTGACCTTGAGTAAGTTCTGCAGGAGGCAGCTGTCAGTCTTGGCTTCCTCAATATTCACATTGGCCTTCTGTAGAATGTTCAAACAGTTCTCACACCTCCTGCACTGACAGGTGTCGCCGCAGGCCTGCATCTGCTTCATGCAACTGCACCGCGTGCTTTTGCAGCCAGACACACAATGACATCCATGGTTGGGATAATGTCTTCTCGGCAAGATGGATGGAGACTGACAGGTTAAGTCTGCAGACATAAAATTATATGTAGAGGAAAACTAGAGGATAAACATCCATATGCATTGACTTTGCATATTAGTATCTGTATCATGATGGTTCGTCAGAGCTTTGTATATTTATAGATATATATTTGTGCTTTGTAACATATAATTTCGTATTACTGGATTTTCTTTTAGGGTTAAACATTTCAATGGAACAGATTTTGCACTGTCCAAGTCTTTCAAGTGACAATAAGCAGTCACTAAGGTAGATAATTCCACAATGTCACATTCAATGAAGACTACTCAAGTTGTCTTCCTCAAATTAAGGAGTGCATTGAATGCCACACGTGGGGAAACTTTGTAAGTAGCTTGCCAAAGGTCAGCAGTTTACTTCAGGCACTCCAGTTTCCTCCATCCATAAAAATGACTATCCTCATTGAAGAGAAAAATTCCCAAGTTAATCACGCTTCCAAAGACTTCCAAAGAATTTCTCAACAACAACAGACTACTAACTTTCTTATTAAAACACTGAAACCTGGTTTTCATTACCATTGTTGTCATCCTTCTTGGCCTTTTGGAGAACTGGAGTCAAAGGCACCACATCCCTGACCTCTTTGATCAGTGTTTTTCCTGGCTGTTCTACAAAAGGCAACTGTAACAGCAGCTCAAACTTCACATCAAACAACTGCAGCTGGTGTCTGAGCTTGCCCACACAGTTTGACCGCAGATGGATCTGAAAGCAATGTTCACGACAATGAAGCCAACTAAATAACAGACTCTGAGGGCAAAGGTTATATAGATAATACTGTTCCCCTCACCAGGATGTCACCAAAAGTGTGTTCATCAGGTGGAGATTGGAATAAAATGAGGGCTGCACAATTTTAAATAAATTTATTCCGGTATACTTCGATTTTACGTCGCACTCAACAATTTCAAGTTCCCACATGAACAATTCCCACTCTCAGTGCTGAGGAGCTAACATGTACCATTTTCGAAGTCTTTGGTGTGACCTGACCCGGGATTGATCCCAGATCTATGACCTCAACACAGACGCTCTAACCACAAGGCCACAAGACCAAGAATTTAATTAAATTCCTCCTCCAGGTTGTAAGTACTTGTCTATATGTCAAGAATGCACATGCGTGTTTTCAATACATAGAATTTGAATAACAGGATTCCCCTCTTTAGATCTTGTGTGATGTTACATGGCTTTGCAATCATTTTGCCTGTCAATTTGAGCAAATCTGGCCTTAACAAAAATGTCAACAGATTATTCTTATCAACCGGGAAACGTGCTATATGACATACATGTACATGTAATTTACTGTGTTGGACAATAATTCATAATTAACTCTAGTGACTTTGAGCAGATGTGGCTGAACTTACACTCAAGATGGAAATTCCAGGCATGCACCCATTTATTGCCACTGACTTATGTCCTTGTATCCAACCACCATACATAATCTTTCCTTCAAATGTCCAAAATAAGAAATAAACTTCTGTCGTCGGTATTACTTAAGGCACATCTAAAATCCTAAGTTTTCTTCATATGTATGGTACAAGAACCTCGAAACACTACCTCTCTTGAAAGAGCTATCCATTTTATTCAGACAAACTGTTATCATCAAGAAAAAACCTGTAATATTAACTATTCTTCACAAATTCTATCCCATAACACACCCCTTTGGAAGAAGTGGTAATACAATGTTGTTCATGTTACGTACATCTATTAACGTACAGAGATCTCTTGGGTCATTTCACTCTCACCAAATAGGCGTTTTCAAAAATGTCATGCGCCTATTTGTAGGCTTTAAAATTTAGAGTCACGACTCACATGGTGGTAGGGCACATGGTGCACCTCTCCTTCGGTCATATCATTCTCCTCAGTACGATTGTAACGGGCGTTCAGGTGCATCCCAAACTTGGAGTCCTTTCTCAAGACTTGTTCCCCCTGGTAAACCTTGGGTGGAGTGCCCACCTCAATTTTCAGATCGTTCCCATGGACGCACAGGCCGATGACGTTGCCAAAGGGGACCTCTATCAACGCTAGCTGTTTACGATGGGTCTCGTGGACCTCCTCCATCTCATTCAACTGGAATTCATAGGCAAACTTCCTGTAATGGAAAAACAAAGTCATATGTCGCAGTAAAAGTTTTGGGATGGGATTGAAAGGCTGAAGAACAAAGACTTGCTCTCTTGGGTGTCTGAGACCAAAAATTTGACCACACCCACATTAGGCCACACCAGTTTGAACTGTAGCATAGATCATTTTCCACTGAAGGGTACGAAAATAAAAGCTAAAAGTCATCTAACTTACGGAAAATGTCAACTGTTTCAGAAATTTTTTGTGTTGAGGACATATGCAGACTATCAAAACCCTTTTGAAAAAAACAAAACAATTACTACGAAAAACCAAAAAAAATCAAGATCGAACAAAAGAAAACGTTTCGTTCAACTTCCCTTTTCATTCTGCTTTCGGACTTTATTGTGTATACTCCACTGTAGAATACAAAATAAAATTCGTGTTTTCTTGCAAAAATCAGCTATACCATACATCAAAATCTTCGGACAACCCCAAAATTGAAAAAACAACAATTTATTACAGCATTTCACGTATAAAGAGTAGGAATTATGTTCTCTTGATCAACAAACTATTAAATTAGACTAATCAATTTATGATCCATCCAACTATTTTCAGTTCACAATGTTTCCATATGGTACCTATGTTAATATATCACTTGATCAAGCCTTTAGATAATAATGATAGTGCAGAAGATTTCAACATTCAAGAATGAATTTATTGTTGAGGGAATCAGCACTTCGAAGTAACCTGCTGAGACTCACTTCTTACTGAAAATGACCTTGACCTTGGCAGTTTTGATGTCTCCTTGCCCACATGTGTACTGAAATAGAAGTTACAACCATGAGTAACAGGAGTTCGGCAAGTTTAGCAAATGCAATACTTATATATGTTCTCTTTGGGGCTTGTGCAGTCGGAATAATACATGTATGTCCATGGGCCAATTCGTCCACTGCAGAATAAAAACGCCCATAGCTGCATGGTTGGCTGGACTGAACATCCAAAATCTTGAAATCTCAGACCAACCCTGGTACCAAGTTTCATTTCAGAGTAACTAAGCATTTGAAAAAAAAAAAAAGATTTTATATGTACATAATATACGCCTGTACAAATATGTTCACTGTCAGAGAAAGTACTTCATGGGTTTTGATGAAAAGTTAACACAAAACAATGAATTTGGAAAGAATAGGCTTCAAAAATATGTGTTTGTGAATTACAGTTCTCATCCTGTCACAAGGTTTAGGAGTTGGGGCACTATTTATCATGACAGCCACAGAAGTATATACACAGATGTGCACTGTCACCTTTGTATCTATGTATCCACAAGAAAATGAAAATGGACACATGGGTTACCAGGGCAACCATGGAAATGGACAAATGTGAAGTGCAACACCTCGTCATCGGTGTATCTACATATCCACCAAAAATTACCCCTGTGCTTGGAAAACAATTGTTGTTGTAACCCAGACATTCAGGCAAATCTATTCATTCAGTATGTCTAGAGAAAATTGTGTTCTGGTTACCATGACAAGTACAGAAATCGACAAAAGAGAATTGCAACCTATAAGCACAACTGCATCTGTGCGTCTACCAAAAATTAAAACTGTACATGGAAAATAAGTGCAGTTGTAGGCTGGACATAAAATCATATGTATTTATATGTAGTGAAAATGGCAGTCTGGTAACCATGGCAACTGTGAAAATGGCCAAATGTGAGACGCAACACATCTTCTCGCCTACATCTATGTATCCACCAAGAATCAAAATTGAATATGGAAACAAAAGTAGTTGTAGCTCTGACATGAAGTCACATGTATTCATACAGTATATATACCATAGTACCACTGCAAGCACAGAAATGGCCAAATGTGAGTCGCAACACATCGTCCAAATGTGTATCTATGTATACACCAACAACTGCACAAGCATGTGGAAAACTATTTGCGATATTGCCCAAACACGAAGTCATGTATTATACACTATATACAGATGAAATTGCGATCTAGGCAACGGCGGAAATGGACAAATGTAAGTCACGACACATCATCACACATATATGTATGTATCCACCAAAATTAAAACAGTACGTGGAAAACACTTCAAGATACAGTCGGGACACAAATGTGGACGGTCAGGCGGACAAAACTGCTATACCATTATACAATTACCAGCACTGGCGGTTGTTAAGAAAGTTTGTGAACATGTTTAGTGCATCAAAAAGGGTAAAAGGTGGCATAATTTTGTCCAAACTGCATGAAAAGGCCCACAACCCCAAGCGTGACATGTAACTTTCCATGTTAAATTAAAATTTTAAAATTACTATTAAGACAAAAAGTCATTTATCATGCTGCCCAAAGAGCAGATGCATGTATATGCATATACTTATATTAATGTATAACAGCATACTGAAGAATTTCCCACTTACATTTGAGAGCGGCCAGGTTTAAGTGGGGAGAGGAAACAATTATTTCATATGTTGTATGTAGGTGTACGTATTTTATTTATCCTTTTCTAAATGGCTTGGCTATAGTACCTTATAATTTCCAATTTCCAAACAGGAGAATTCGAAATGCTTTGGCCTGAAGAAGGATTTTTTCAGCCTCTTGCGTTCATCTTGTAGTTTTGGAGAGAAAGCATAGCTGGGCCGGGGCAAACAGGGTGCTGTAGTTGTAACCATGCTGGGGTTGACAAGCCCTGGAGTAACCAATTGAAGTAGAAAGAACTTGATTTGGAGCAAAAACCGATGTCTTCCTACTTTCAGCCATAAGTGGCAGAATCATCTGAATCATGATATTTATGCTTAGTATATATAACAAGGTACACAACTTCAATTTCCCACACATCAACTCTTTCTTACTTTCCACAAATGGACTCAGAACACCGGAATAAATTCCAAACTCAACCAGTTCATTTGAAAGCTGGCATATTAATAATTTTAAGGTATTTAAAAGTATGTTATTGAAAGAATAATTCACTTGATTTCATTGCAGAAATATCAAGCCAGAACTCTACTCTTTTTTACCGGTTACCAGCCTGTCTGATTAAACAAACGACCTACAAACTTAAGTGTTTCTGGCTTTGTGAAGCCAACTGAAAACCCATTTGCTTGCAGATTCATACACCACCATAAAGCTTAATCTATCAGCTTGCAGATTCATACACCACCGTAAAGCTTAATCTATCAGCTTTCAGATTCATACACCACCGTAAAGCTTAATCTATCAGCTTGCAGATTCATACACCACCGTAAAGCTTAATCTATCAGCTTGCAGATTCATACACCACCGTAAAGCTTAATCTATCAGCTTTCAGATTCATACACCACCGTAAAGCTTAATCTATCAGCTTGCAGATTCATACACCACCATAAAGCTTAATCTATCAGCTTGCAGATTCATACACCACCGTAAAGCTTAATCTATCAGCTTTCAGATTCATACACCACCGTAAAGCTTAATCTATCAGCTTGCAGATTCATACACCACCATAAAGCTTAATCTATCAGCTTGCAGATTCATACACCACCGTAAAGCTTAATCTATCAGCTTTCAGATTCATACACCACCGTAAAGCTTAATCTATCAGCTTTCAGATTCATACACCACCGTAAAGCTTAATCTATCAGCTTGCAGATTCATACACCACCATAAAGCTTAATCTATCAGCTTTCAGATTCATACACCACCGTAAAGCCTAATCTATCAGCTTGCAGATTCATACACCACCATAAAGCTTAATCTATCAGCTTGCAGATTCATACACCACCGTAAAGCTTAATCTATCAGCTTTCAGATTCATACACCACCGTAAAGCCTAATCTATCAGCTTTCAGATTCATACACCACCGTAAAGCCTAATCTATCAGCTTGCAGATTCATACACCACCATAAAGCTTAATCTATCAGCTTTCAGATTCATACACCAATGTAAAGCTTAATCTATCAGCTTTCAAAAAATGTTGTCTGGTTGGTATTGGATTTATTATTTATCTATTTGATTGGTGTTTTATGCCGTACTCAAGAATATTTCATTTATACGACAGCAGCCAGCATTATACTGGGAAGAAACTGGGCGGAGCCCCGGGGGTAACCCACGACCATCCGCAGGTTGCTCGCGGACTTTCTGATGTACAGCCAGAGAGGAACCCCTCATGAATTGGACTTGAACTCACAACGCCCACCTTGTTGAGAGGCACAGGGGGTTGGGATGGGAGGACTTTTCCGTGTTTTGTGTTCAGTTATGTAAACTTATGGCTGATGTCTGAGAAATTGACCTTGTACCTTGTACACTATATCAAGTATGTGTGTAATTAATTATGTACCACTTTGGCAGAGGACAAAGTAAATTAAGGCCCAATAGCTGGTGTGCAAGCATATATCTAAGTTACAAAACAAACATTTTTGTTTGTTTTTGTTAAATTTTGTTTTGTTGACAACATTGCACGTAAACTGAAACAGCTACTGACTGAGGCAAAGATTCAAACTGAGAGGAAAGCATCTGATCTACTTCACCTACCTGATGAGCAGCTTGTGTTGCTGGGTGCAGGCTTGTCCTGTGCAAAAGGGATGAACCATCTTTGCACTGTCTTTGAATTCTCTGCAGAACCACTGGAGCTTGTAACCTTTCCCTCTCCTGGATGAGTTGCTTTTTCTGCCTGACCTGTCGTGTTGCCACCAGAGTATACGGAATAATCTGACGTAGAGCTGCTAACATGGGGCACTAAATATGGGTGGGGTTGCAGCTGGAAAGGTTGAGCATGAGAAGAAGGGTGAAAAAGTGGGTAGGGCTGGGCTGTCCTTAGCTGCACCTCCCTTGGTGGAAGTATGGGCCTATAACAGTCACCTACTTCTCCAGAGTGTAACATGAAGTGCTGAATGTTTTCAGCTGGAGGCTGGAACTGATGTGGAGGATTTGGACACTGGGGAACATAGGGTCCATTCAGTACTACAGCTCCTCTGTACAGGAACTCCCTGGTAGGGGTGGATGTCTGAGGGCTAGAGAAGCTCGTCTCTGCATTTCCAAGATGGCCATTCAACGGGTTTAGCTGACGGGTACATTGTCCTGACAAGCCTCTAGGCTGCATGCTCAATGATGTGCTGAACGTTGGAGACTCCCCAGTCAAGTTTCTGGACACTACAGGCTGCAATGGAGGCGTGCATGCCAATGAATCTGAAGTGGCTGATGGACTGCGGGAAACACTTTTCTCTCTCAGTGCCTCGGGGCATGCTGGATGGCTGCCAGAAAGTAGGATGGGTCTTTGCAAATTATTTCTTTCCGTACTGCTGTTAGGTTCTTGGCACTTTTGACCGCAGGCCAGATTGGGGATAGAGGAGAAGTCAACTGGGGTTGCATCACCTGGTGTTCTTCTGGTGTGAACATCTGAAGATGACAAACAGAGATCTTGCCCACCACAGGATGGCTCATCTGTCACAGCATTTGACTGGAGACCGTCCGTCGTAGTAGTATGCAGTACAGGTTGCTCTTCTGAGAGCTCTGATTGGGTTCTGGTAGAGGATTCGTTTTCAGGTTGCTTACATTCTTCAATGCCCTCGCTGGCTTCACTGGAGTCAGTTTTAGATGATGCTTTACAGGTTTCAGCACTTTCCAACAGTTCTCTTACAGTTTTAGTATGAAAGTCACTTGCCATGCAGAGAAACTTCCCCTCTTTTGTCTTAATGGACACTGCTCCACGTTTTCTTGAGCTAAACCTCATGTTTTGCTCGCAGCACCTTTGGAAATGAGAAGCATCTGCAGTAAGTGGCTGGATAGCTGAGAACCGACCAGAATTCCGGGCATAGAATTCCAGTGGACATGAATATGGCAGAGTGCAGCCAACATTGTCTTCTGGAATAGGAACTAATGTAATGGGTTCTCTTTCACCCACATCATCAAGAGGCACAGACTTACTTCTGTCCAAACACAGCTGTCCGCGAGAATGTACATTTTGGGGGACATCATAATATTTATTCAGGTATGGATAGGTTGGATACATCACATGCTGATACTGTGCTCTCTGCATGGTTTCCCATGTCTGAACTGGTCTAGGCATAATGATATTACCAGGGTGGACGACTGCGCTGCTTGTATTAGAGTACATTGGCTGGATGGGTGGAGGCAGAGGTCTTATTATATTGGCAGGGGCAGGCAGACGGTCATTGTAAGGCATTGGCTGAGGAAATGAAGTAAACTGGGAGAGAGCTGGAACATTGGAGGAGCAAGGGAACTGTTCATCTGTGTTTCCAAAGCTCAGTGGTGGCAGTGGCGGGATGTCTCTAAATGTGCCGGACTGGAAGTGACCATTAGCATGGCAAGCCGACTGAACAGCCACTGGGTTTGGAGGAGTTGTTGTAGGGTCAATGATAGAAGAATCACTGTCACTGGAATCTGAGGTGCCTGAAATCACCTCACACAGATCTGACACAGGACTAAGGTGAGACAGGTATGGAGGTGAAGTGTCGTTTTTGGTAGCAGAAGATGCCTCAACACAGTGGGGTTCTTCAGAGTAATGCTCCATCACGCTGGATGTGACCGTACTGCTGTAGACAGGGACGGCTTGATTCCTCTGACTTGTGCCATCAAATTCTAGATCACGCCAATGGTGGGCTGCAACATTTCTATGGTTGCTGAATGTGTTCTGGGAAGATGTTTCATTGCCAATGAACTGTTGCCAGGGTTCAGGGACATCTATAATGACTGAAGACACATTTCTTTCAACTGCATCTGATGACCCGGAAGACAGCAGGAAGTCACATCGTCTCGCTTCATCTGTTCTGTATCTTGGTTCATTAGATGCTCCACTTCCTCGTTCCTGATGCGGTTTGCGGTAAGATTCCGTTGGAGGAACAAAATCTCTGTTAGAGAATGAAAACTCTGTGTCAAAGTCAATATGATTTGCTGTGGGCTCCCTGGAAAAGTCAGTAGAAGGAAAGAAGCTGGACAGGAAATTCAGCGGGGAGTCCTGATGTATGTCTGTTTCACCCTCTAAGCCCACCCATTGGCTTGACTGGTCGGGGGGGTGTATCTCCGGAATTCTCAAAGGAACCGATTGTTGCTGGCCTAATGGACTCCTTCTATCATCTCTGCCTACCAGTTGGGAATCACTTGCATCACTCTGCGACACACTGCCAAAGCCTGAGGACATTGGGTAATCCAGGTCACCTGGATAAGACATAAATCCAGCATCGTGAGAAAAATTTCCTTCTATAGTCAGAGACTTCCAAAACGATGTGCTTGATTCACAAGGAAAATGAAATTCAGATTGCGGAGATGACCTTTCTGACCCATCTTCACTATAAATATTAGAGGTCATGGCACCATCATCCACATGATCAAGGTTAAACAGAGTTGTACATTCAAACCCTGTTGACAGGCTGCCACTTGATGACGGGGATTCATCCAAAATGTCTGTACTTAGGTGTTTAGAAGGGCCCACTTTAGGATTTTCTGCACAGTTGTCTTGCTTAGTTTCCTCATTTTCAGTCTGGTCAGTTCTGGGGTGAGTACTTGTTTCATCTGGGAAGGTGGCATCAGCACTTTTCCTTGGTTTGAAATCTGATAGGTCACAAAGAACTGGTTTCTCTGCCAAGTCCCCGTCTGTTTCTCTGTTGTCATTTTTTGATTCCATTTCAACCCTAAGTAGGTATCTTGTCTAGGTAGAATCTGAAAATAAAGACGACACATGGGCTTTAGGTACCAGCTGGTCATGTGGTGTGCAATGATAAAGAGTATCTGGGTGGGGGAGACGGTGGACTCTGAGCCTTCAAACAGGTGCCTAACATTTTTAAAACACCCCTGTGGTGAAAGTGGTATGACCCCAGATACATTTGCCCAGTATGTATAACATGAACTGCATGGTGATACTATTTCATCCAAAGGGGTGTCAAAAATATCAGGCGCCCATTTGCAGGCAAGGGGGGTCCCTTGGATAATTAAACCACCAACTTTTAGATTTTTTGTAAAGGAAAAGATCAGTTCTGTGGAGAAGCATCATAACTTTACAGGTGACTGTTTCACTCTATGTTCAAACTTGATTGACTGAAATGGTACCCTACCACAGCATAGAACCAGCAGTCAAACTATTTTTGAGTTGATGCAAGCATACATATATGTTATTAAAGAGCTTGAGTGGGATTGCAATTTTAGGCTAAGGGCCAGAAATTACCATGTGAAGCACATGACTGTTCTATGGGCTCACAGCCTGGTTTCCTTTAACTAAGTAGTAGATTTTGACTGCTGTCAACTTGAGACACTGATCGGAATTATCCTTCAGAATGACAAGAAAAACAAAACCCAATAAAAAACAATGAATTAAATAAATACATCATAAAACAATACATGAATTCAAAGGGGACTGTGAACAAAACAACTTACACATTGTGAAAAATATACAGCCTGAAACTTGTTTGAAGTCTGTAATATTTACTTTGAAGGTTTTTGAAGGTTTCAAAAATATACATTTCCTTACTTTGACAACTACTTTACGTTACAGTTTCACCTTCAGTACATGCCCATATGCATATGGATGCATATTTTCATGTTTATTCATAAACCAACAGCAACGGTTACAACTTTATAAAGGCTGAGTGAGCGTTGTTGTCGTTGTCAAACCCTGTGAAGTATAATACCCTTCGAAACTGCTGATGAAACGAGACATTGACAACATCTACAAGGCATAAGTCGGGCAGTTTAAACCACATGTATCTGCTTTGCATACCTTGAAAACCATGCATGAATCCTCTCTTCAACGAAAACCATAATTCTTGTTGAAACCTGGGCTGCTTCAACGTTTCTGCTCGTCTGAACTTTGACAGTTCTTTAACTAGAGTTGAACAGCAGCACATGCTCCGCGAGACGGACGGTGACGACGTATGATTGGTCGCCAGTCCTTTTCGGCAGAGTGCGCACATGGTCGGCGAATCCAAAACCCGTTGTAGGGATGTAGTGGTAATTTTCAGAATTTGTTATCCCTAAGGATGTCCTTGTTGGAATATGACCAGTCCAAGTAAAGGCCTAATTATTGAAATGATGCTATGAGAACAAGGACCGGACTGAAATTAAAATCATATTTAGCTGACTGAAGGGAATCATGCCCATAGGCTGTCAGTTAAACTTTTCACCAAGTCTGGTAGGTGTACTTGCATTTCTAATGATATCGGGAAGGGGTAGGGGTGGAGTGGGGGGCGAGATGATTGTTTTCTAAAATTGCTAGACCGCGCATTTCAAAATTGCTGGGATTTTATATACTCATCTGACCCAACCAAATATACAATTTACTCTATGTAAAATGCTTATGATTGTCCCTACTTGAAAAAGTTACAAAATAAAGACAATTCATTATGGATTGCGATGTTAGATAGGACGTCTCAATGTACTATATTCTACAAGTCTACTGGAACTATAGAGTTCCAATGAACAAAGATATATTAGAAGAGGGGAAAACACCTTGCGTATCTATTTCTGTGTTATTATCATTCCACTGCACTTTCAAACTTCCTTCTAAGGGGTAAAAATTAGCAGGTTCAAATTAAACTGCAGTGAAAGTAAAATATGGTAGTTTCAATAAAATCAGAACTTGTTTGTTTTTTTTTTTTTTACCTCTACGCCACGTTAGCATCACCGACTATATTACGTAAGTGTATATACATATATTTCTTTCATGTGTATCTATGCTGGAACACTGTTTAGAAAATGACCAGTCCATTCATAATCACACTATCAGTGGTGAGTTTAAGTTTGTTTATTACTATTATTAATAGGTTGTGTATCGTTTGAAACATGCCCGCATCCACTGTTGGTCATAGTTTGTGATGTATCGATGAACTGATTGGAAATCTTCTCGGTTTCTAAATTTGTACCAGAAAGAAATCCACCACGTCTACTTTTTCACGTGTATATCTGGGCCAGATTCATTATTTTGTGAACTGGAATTAGGCGTAAATGTAAATTGAAAAAAAAAAATACAAGTGGGTATCAAAAATGTTTTGATAAAGCTTCGCCGATTCTAAGTGAACATACATTCTAACGTAGTTCTTCAAAATATTCCTGAAAACAAACTGATTTTTTGGCATGTTATAAATTTGCAGCCCACTGATCTACAATAGCAAGTGATAGTCGACATACAGCAGACTTTTTATTTTTCGCGTGTGCGTGTTGAGTTGTCTGCCCTTAAGTGTCAAATCCTTTTACAGGTAACGCAAAGTGCGTTCACATGTTGTGAGGATGGCGTTCACATTTGCGGCGTTTTGCTACATTTTAGCGCTGATTTTAACTGCGGTTCTTATCTTTTTTGCGATATTTCACGTGAGTTTAGGTCTCAGTTTGGCCTTATTTACAGTACGTGTAAATGGTTTCCGGACTGGAACAAAACAAAGGGAAAATCCTCTATGTAAATATTTGTGCAACAACAACACACGTTTTCTCTCCAGTCCTTTGATTTTAAGTTATGCAGTCGATAGTAGATAGGCGTATTTCTTTCTGAACATGAGATTGTCTTCATTAACAGTTTTTTGTATTGGGAAGCATTTGTATATATACATGTACTTCAGCTGTCTTCAGGCCACAAGGATCCCTGCGTGTACTTCAACTAGCATTCCCGAGCCATTTTTGAGAAGAGTAAAAGCCATAGCAAACTGTATATATTTAGAAAGCATAACACCTGATTATTACAAAAATGCAGCCTTCAGATTTCTGAAAATGATGTGGAAGCAAGTCATGGCCTCAAATTTAGGGGTTCCTCTTGGTCGAAAATAACCCCATTTAGATTTGATTGAAAACATGTATGAAGTTACTAAAATATAGTTCTATATGTTGGATGATTGCTGTATTTCATAAAAAAAGACATTGCAGTAGTGAATTAAGGATTAGGATGTGAAGTAAACATTTTAATCTTTATACCCCAAAATTAACTGTCAAAGACTTTGGAAATACAGCTTTGATCAGATATTCTGTTATGACTTAAGATATAGTTTAGAAATAAATAACAATAATATAAAATAGTAGATAAACATCCCCTATGCCTAGTCTTAGATTAACGTTAAGACACCACATTCATTTCCACTTCAGAATATTTATGTTTGTAAGCTGTACCTACTACTGCAAGCATGCACACTACAGCTTTTACGTGTGTAACGGGTAGACCCCCATGCCTTTCCTGTCATAAATAAACACCTTGGTCTACATTGATAACACTGTTAAGTTACAGAAAAGTGCTTTAATTTTGATACCCTATACATTTTAATAGCGTATATCACTACGAAAGGAAAAAAAGCTTTTCCTTGAATCAGACGACACGCTCACAATTCTTTCCTCAGAAAAAATCCCGCATTAAAATAACACATACGCACGGTTCAAAACCTTGTCCTCTAGACCCAGTCATCTATAGTTTGTGTCACCAATGTATTTGTATAGAAAGCAGTGGTGCAAGGAGGGCACTGTTTGGGGAAGTTAAGGTCAGCTTTCAGCCATAACTCATGGACTTGTGGCTTCATCTCTCTTAGGGATAGCCTAGTTATACAATCCATACAATATGATGTCCTGATCATCCAGAAATATCTAGCAATCAGTATTACAGTAGCACTGCACTTCTTATTTTACAGATTATTGCCTTTGATGAGCTGAAGACAGATTATAAGAACCCTATAGATCAATGTAATAGTTTAAATCCGGTAAGTACAAGCACTTCGAAAGTGTTTTAATTGTTTTACCTCTAAGTAAGCAAGTTAACAACTGGCAGTGCGTGTGATAACTTTCTGCCTGCAGATTTGTGGTCAAATGACCTAGCTAACAGGTGACTAAACACTATTGAGTATCAAGGCCACATCAAGGATCCCTGTGATATATCAAATGGATTAAAATGATACCATAAATCACATGGAAGAAGGCAGCATTACAGGATAGAGTGATTGAATTTGAGTGTGGAGAGACAGCTAGCAATGTCTGGTAAATGATTTCACGAAATAGAAAAGACAAATGGTGTGCTGTGAATTTCTGAAAACTTCACAAATCAAGTCTTTTAATGTATCGTAATGAAAAACAGATTTACATGGGAGTTTATACTCTGAAACTGATTGCTGCCAGTTACATCACAGTTCAGAGTGTATTGCTAACTGGTTCTGTAGTATCATTGAAGCATCTGTAATCTGTGTACTAGTGAGCTCAGCGACATTAGAACTGTGCTGCACAATTGAACACAAGATATACTATGTTCTCGTCATATTTTGCTGATTTTCAGAAAAGAGCAAAGCCCAAGAAAAAGATATTTGAAATTTTTCTCTGCTTTAAGTAGGTTTGTCTTAATTCCCTTTAAATTGTTGTCATCCGTTTTTCATGTTGGTTAAGGAACTCACTGCTGTTACTGGTAAACCATTAGTGGTTTCTGTCAGAAGTCCACTAGCCCTTGATCAGTGAAGGTGTAACCATTCATTCACATTGTGCAGTAAGTCAGGGTTTGTGAGGTACCTGCATGATGTTGTGGTTTGCAGTGATAGGGCTCTGTGTAGTGCCTTGTCTTAGTGAAGTATTAATCAGATAAATAAATTAATCAGATAAATCTGTTAGTCTGATTGTTAAATGTGACTTATTTTCAACTCTTTTTCAGCTGGTGCTGCCAGAATATGCAATTCACATGTTATTCACTTTCCTGTTCATCTGCTCCGCTCAGTTTGGGACAGTGATATTCAATATTCCCCTTATAGCCTACCATATAAGAAGGTAAGATACCATGGAATTTACCTTGCAGTATGCTGTGTTAGATACTGTTATACTGTGATGTTAAGGATACTAGAACCCCTTGTAAGCAGAATTTCACATTTTGCCTACTGTAACCGAAAACATGTATCAAATATGGCCATATGTATATATATTCTGAAAGCTCAATAACTGCTTATCCCAAAAAACCTCTTAAAATTTGTCGAACGTTAATATTAATCAAAACAGAGATAAAGTTTGAAAAAAATAATAGTTGTTTTTTAAAATGCTATTTTTTGGCCACATTTTAAATTTTTTTAAATTTTTTGGGCCCAAGTGGCTAATATACTATGTAACCTAAAGGAGGTATCACAGATTTTTAATATTCACCTTAGATTGTTCTGAGTGTTCATTTAAAGGTAAAACTTTCATCTTTGAAGTTTGTTTACTTATGTCTTTCAAACTTGAAAAGATAGCAAAAATTTGTGGGAAGTTGTTTAGCTTAAGTATTTAGCTGCATATGTGCTAAGTTTCATAGCATTATGTTGAAAAATAAGCAAGAAATAAAAGTATTTCACCTCACAACCATCTCAAAAATAGAACGAGAAAAAGATAAAAATTCTGGAGGAGCATTATGCGTGACAAAATTCCTCATTAATTTGTTTGCCAATTAATTTTAATCAAGAATTGTCCTGCCTCCAGTTAAAATGTGAACATATCAACCTAAATATGTTAAATTTTGAAACTTGTCATGCTCCATGAAAGCAAAAGTTGGTGTTTTATCTTGACATTACCACGCAAAACCTGCTGGAATGAGTTTTTACCCCCCCCCCCCCCAACGGGAAGGTTTAGTGATGAGGGCTGTTGTTTTAGTTAATAGGTCTGCTTGAGTAGTCTGCACAAGCAGCCATGCACAGTTTATAGCAGGGGGCAATACACTTTTACGAAAGGCAGGTCTATTCACAGCAAGTAACCCCCTACATTAAGCCAGTCGCCCTAATGAGGGAGAACTAAGAAAACCTAGCTGCCTTGGTTTTCAACATGTTATACTTCTTTCAAATTTGATGTATTTAAAATTCAGATTTGGTTTTCATCTTAAAATGAGAAGAAAGATAGGAAAGTGGAGAATAAGAACATGAAATGAAAAAATTTGACTAAATTTTTACCCAGAGGGTTCTTGTATTCTTGTTAAGAATCATTAACACCAAGCAAATCAAGTGATTAATCAGTACTTAGTGCCAAGTGTATTATAAATCAGGTGAAACATATACATGGAGTTTATATTATTAGAAGTAAATCAAAAATCACCAAATCTTCACTGGCATAAGATATTTTGGTACGTTTACACTCTGGTTATCATTATATTATGTATGATTATGTTAGAAAAATAGTAGCCATCAATCCATCTCTTTAACACCACTGTGTGCACAGTCTTTGATGTTGTACAGAAACTCTGGTAGGACGTATTGGGGACATAAATGTACATATGAGTTTGTGTAAATGATCTACCAATTTTACAGACAGTCCAGTGTGTGGGGATAACAGTAACACCCATAGGAGTTGTTTTAGATCCAAGGGGCAATTTTCGGACATCTGTTATCCAGAAGACTTGCCAGGCACAGAATTTATTCACCCAGCCACTGAATAGCACACTATCGTTCAGTTCAAGCAGTGACATGTTAAGTGGCATGTTTTCATTTTGCTTATGCAGACATCGCCGATCAAAAGTTTTCGCAGTTTTGCTTGATGACACGAGTTTGCCAGGAAGTTAAATTTCCAATCAGAAAAACGTAAATGTTGGCATCATTTTAAAATGATTTACATTTTAAAAGGTATCCTTTTACAGCTTTAATGTTCCAAATATTGACCAAATACTGTACAGATACCTCATGACAGCCCAGACTGATGTAATTTCATTGGCCTCATCATTTTCAAAGTTATCTAATGTCCAGACTGACTATATTAGCTAAATGAATTATTTTGTGTATGTTGATATTGGCATGTAGCATGTTTGTTTGTGTATTTTGCACAGGTACATTAACCGGCCAGTGATGAGTGGCCCTGGCCTGTACGACCCTACATCTATCATGAATGCTGATGAATTAAGCCGTGCCATGAGAGAAGGATGGGTCAAACTGGCCTTCTACTTGATCTCTTTCTTCTATTACCTGTACAGGTGAGTTGTTATGGTTAAGTGCAAAGCTTGGACACAGTTGCCTCGCTTTGTCCCACCAAAACATTGTCGAAGAATTACAGAACACTTGCAGATGTAGTTCAAGGAAGTCAGATTAAGGAATTGGAGATGTATTCATTATTTCAGTGTGTTTATTACATATCACGTGGCCGAGGTGGTTAGCGTGATAACACAGCGTAATGACCGGGGAGCCTGGTCTTCAACATCCTGTTTTTACCTCCGTATGAAGAACAGCAAACTAGCGCAGTGCGATGACCCACGAGCCTCCCGCCAGTGTGGTCAGTGTGAGTTCAAGTCCAGCTCATGCTAGCATGGTCTGCCAGCAACCGTTCCCAGTGTGGATCATTGCTGTTTTCCTTCAGTGTCTGCGTGGTTTCCCTTCACAGTGATGCTGGCCACCGTGGTATGAGTGAAATATTCTTGAGTACGGCATAAAACCTCAAGCAAAGAAATAAATCATTTAATACATTTATATGTAATTTCCTTTATTTATTTGTTTATTTACTTAATTGTTTAACACCTTAAGAAGAATTCAGATTGTTTACTTTTGCGATGACAGCCGGAGGGGGGATACATTTTTGTCACCAATGTATCAAAAACTTCATTTATTTCATAAAAACTAAATATGAAATTTGTGTGAAACTCAATTTTTCGATATTTCTCATTTCTGACTGTGTCTGTTACTTTGTACATTTACTATTACACAGAGAGATCTAGTTTATTTATTTTTGTGATTGTTGCTTAATGCAGTACCAACATACTCAGAAATTTTCACAGTGGAAGTCTTTTTTAAGGGTTAAGGTAACCAATGTGACCGGCATAAACCAGTGGCCTTTGGCAAGTTACTGATGAACTTTCTCCCTATCTGTCATACAAATATGTACATGTATAGCACATTGATGGAAGACAAGTGGTGTTTAGTAAACATTACGCCGCACAAGTGACCACATGATCTTTGTTAGCTGCTTGACACCAAGCAGTGAGAGGCGAGACAATACTGGCTGAACGGTCCGGGCTAGAGCAGGATGTTTCTTTCATGGCATATCCCACGGGTTTGAGCGTTCCACTAAAGTTTAGACCACTTTAACTATGATTATTTTAAAGAGCTACATATATTTTTGAGTGGTGCAAAATCAAGAGTCAACTGAGGAAGACATAAAACGTCCGAAATTTGTTCTCGAGTGGTGCAACATGTGACCCTACCATGCCAAAAAACAGCGACATCATTTCGCACAGGGAAGTCGCTCTGTTGTCATAATGATTAAACCTGCACATTGCGTAAAGTTGTAAGTCACCTGAATTACGTCAATGGCTAGTTTGCTCATTGATGGTGACTCTCAAAGTTCTTTGGATCTTAGAAAGGTATTCTGAGGTTTATTTGGAAGTTATGAAATACAACTTTTTAGGACTAATAGGTAGGGCAAATGCTGAATATATCTCAATCTGATTAAACACATTCGGTATTGTGTATTATTGATCTCTGAATCTCTTCTTTTTTTTTCCCCCTCACAGTATGATTTATGTCTTGGTATCGTCATGAAAGCTGATCCACTGGAAGCCTGAACAAATCATTATGGCGCACCTGTATCCAATGATGAACACTTTATCCTAGGATGACTTCAAAGGGAGGACTACTGTACCGTCTGAGAAAATGGAATTCTGGAATTTTACAAGAGGATTTGTCTCGGCAATTAACTTCCTCCGCCGTTGCACAGAGATGGCGTGAAATATGTGTTAGGCTTCAGTATATTGTAGCATTAATTTATCCCCTGATTTCTGATTAATTCTAACAAACCCTTGCAGCATTCATTTGCATTATTATGCTGATAGGAATGTCACCCATCATTCTGTTACTTATTATCCATGATCTGTGAATATTCATTCATTAGGAATCTTTGTATAGTTTGTGCTGTAGATAGTTGAACAGTTAGAGCCAAATGTATTTTGTATGTATGTGTATTTATTTGATGATTCTTTGTAGGACATATTTGACACTACCCTGTGCAGGTATTAACATATTCAGTATTTTTGTTGAACAGTAGCAGAGAGAACAAGTTTTAATTCGTTGTAGCATAATGTGAACATTTTCACATTAAAAGCTTCCTATGAAAGCTTTCTGTCTGTTACACCAATCACTGTTACATGTATTTTGTCACTAGAAATGTGAAAAAATAAACTACCCTTGGTCATCTGATCATTTTTGTGCCACATCATCCCACCAGTATGAAATTGAGTTTGTTTTACCCTTTCAAGACAAAATATGTGGCCTGTAAGAATGCTTTGATGTTTACAGTGGGGTTCAACCATCTTAATATCAGATTTAGGAATTAATGTGACTGATGTTAAAGAGCTACTGTGGTGTCAAACCCCTGTGTACTAAAAGCTAGGTAAACTGATAAAGATTGAGATAATCTGAATAGCTTTTGTAAATTGTAAAAAAAAAAAAAAAAATTCCAGTGTATTAAAGCTGATATCGTATGTTTCAGTGGAGAACATGGAAACAGTGTTTCTGGCCCTTTCTTTTTGCCAGGTGTGACATCACACATGAACACATGACATCACGAAAAGCTGACGCATATCCACAAATAACGTTGCCCATTCAAATGCTCTTGAAATCATTTTAGTGCAAATTCAGTACTCAGCATCACATCTACGTAATCCGACATAATCTAAAGGATATCATCACGACACACTAAGGAAATTTTGCAGACTTATCTGAAGTTTTTCATTTTTTGAAGGAACCTTCAGTTAAATAGTGTTATTCATGGAATATCCACTTGAACAATGGTGTTAATTTTGTTCCGTAGGATTTCCTTCACATCAGTTTCTACTGTGACCAGAGTGGCCCTTTAGGGCAAACAGATAGGTTATTTTCTGCAAAAAGATTTACTAGTATATGTTTGTGAAAAGCACATCTACTCAGTAGTTCATAACTGTTATGGTATTTGTCATGTGTATCATATTATGATGTATGTGTATCATTTTATATGATTTCTGGGAAAGCACAAAATTGCATTTAGTGGACAAAATGTATGGTCCTATGCTAGAATTTACGAATGGTTCCATGGGAATTCATTGGGGATTCCATGTTAATACGAAAGTAATATGTATTCAGAAAAAGTTATTTTGATCATTATTTTCCTGACTTTATCAGTGTGGATTTGCCTATGGAATTTTGGCATTCATTTTTATACTGTTCAAGTGTTGTACGTAGTTGTCCACGCTATAGTGCTCCACCACAAAGTATAAAATTAACACTTTCTTTCAGTATATGTGTGAAATAATGCTGTCTTATTGCATGTATTAATATGGAGATTAAAGTAATTTTGTGTGTAAATGTCTAATCTTTGTCATACCCTGTGCCCCAACTGTTGGAGAATTATGATTATGGAGAATTATGTACTATGATAATGTGTCCAGTATAGGCACTTGTTAATATACAAGAGACGTAACTGTTCTCAACAGTTACCCAGCAGTAACAGGTTCATAAACAGCAGGTGCTGTAATGGGGCCTAGTACAACATTGTGGCTTAACAGGCAAGATTCTTAATATATGTAGTGTTCACTCTGTGAGAAAATGTTGACAGAATTGACAGGCTCAAGATACTTCGTTCTGACAAGAGAGTCAAGTCCCTTTGTTAAAAGATAGGTGTGTAACTCAACCATGTTCCAAAGCAGTAACGTCATTTTGTACTGTCGCTGTTGTCATTATGACATAACTCAAAAATTCATACTGGCGTACTTGGTAAGGTCTGTCAGCAGTCTGCAGATGGCCAGATTGCTGGCAGGCCTTCACAAGTTCTCCATCCATTGTAATACTGAGAAAGGCACCCATTATAATGCTTGAGGAAGGTGTAAAACACCTGTCCAATAAATAATTAACTCAGAACGGCATATTTACCCTGAAGCCATAATAAGAAGCAACTAAAGGGTTGGTTGTCATCCTTATGGAGTATGGTATTAGCCTCTCTATAATACCGGTACTGTTGCTGTAAAATCACATCTGGTCAAAATGGGACATTTAATACTCTGTTGTACCACAGAATTTGAAGCACTGGGTTGGAAAGTGTAGATCCCCAGAGAGCTTTTTTTTCGGCTCTTCAACCTTTTTGACCATTCAACACACTGAGCTTGGATGTATTTATTTACTTGATTGATGTTTTACACCGTATTCAAGAATATTGCACTTTTACGACGGCAGCCAGCATTATTGTGGGAGGAAACTCGCAGAGCCTAGGGGAAACCCACGACCATCCGCAGATTGCTGGCAGGCCTTCCCACGTACGGCCGGGAGAAAGCCAGCATGAGCTTGGCTTGAACTCACAGTGACCACAAAGAATGGCTGGAGTTTTGTTAGCTATATAGGGCAATTGTCCCCTTTAAGGATACTAGAACCCCTGAGGGGTGAAATTTGGTCAAGTTTTTTCCATTTCATATTTTTATTCTCCACTGTCCTAACATTCCTCTCATTTGTAACTTAAATTTGACACAAAGTATAATATGTTGTGGACCAAGGCAGGTCTCTGATTAGGGGGATTAGCACACTGAGGGAGGTTACCTGCAGTGAATAGGCAGATCTATGGTAAATATCTATTGCCTCCTGCCATAAACCCCTGCAGGGTACCCAAGCAGATCTGTTACCTAAAACATCAAACTTAATTCTAGCATAATTTACTCGAATAAAACACCAATTTACGCTTTCATGGAGCATGATAAGTTTTAAAATTCCACACAAGTAAGTTGATATGTTAACATTTTAACTGAAGGCAGGACAATTCTTAATTGATATTAATTGACAAACAAATTAATGACAAATTTTGTCATGCATAATACCCCTCCTCCTTGGTCTTTTTCTTCCTTTCTATTTTTGAGGCAGTTGTGAGATGAAATGTTGCGAAACTTGTAGCTAAATACCCAAGCTAAAAAGCATTTGCACAATTTTTTGATATCTTTCCTAGTTTTAAAGATATTAGTGAAAGAATATCAAAGTTTCAAAAACTGTTTAAATTTTTGAAAGTTTTAACTTTAAATGATTACTCACAACAATCTAAGATGAATATGAAAAATCTGTGGGACTGTTTTTTAGTTTAAGTAGTAAACTATCCACTTGGGCGAGAAAAATTTATAAATTTGCCAAAAAATAGCATTTTGAAAAACAGTTCTGATTATTTTCGATCTTGCTCTTTTATTTGATTAATATTAAGAGAAATTTTATAAGCTTATTTGAAATCTGCAGCCGTTCAGCTTATGCATATGGGCATATTTGATCAATAGTTTGGGTTACATAATGCAAAAGGTGAGATTTTGCTCATGAGGGGTTCTGATATCCTTAAGGGAGGATGTTTTCATCGATTCGAAAACCAGAGTTTTGAGAAGTGGCTAGAGCGTCACCTCCAACCTGAATCAGCCGAAGCCTGTAATCCTTTATCGATTGGTGCTCAGAGGCATAATAGAGAAGAGAGGTCAAGCATGGGTCATAGTTACCCAGTGTCAGTGTGCAGTGATTGCACAGAGGTGGGGCGTCCTGTTTGGTGTCTGGCATGGCAGCTAGCTACTGTGGCATCCTAATGAGACGGATATGGTGCTCTGGAACAAGCCTGTTGTATGCAGACACCACAGTGATATGAAAGGAATAATGGAATGTTACCAAATTTAATGAAAATCCTTAGCAACAAACAAACACGTGTAAAACAAGTGATTGATGATGTCCACTGTGGCTGTCTGCACCTCCGAAGGTTGGTTAGATAACTAATTTCACCCAGTGCAAAATTCGTGGTGTGCACATCTGTATTCCTCCATCACACGGGGGAAAGCTCAGAACTATCTTGTCAAAGGCCCAGACACTCCAATTGCCACCCATAAAACTCACTGCCAAATTTGAAAAATACTTGAGTATGGAGTGAGATACCATGCTACTTATTTATTTATTTATTTATTTGTTGCCTTACGGTAAAGCCATACATGTGCTCCACATATATGATGCCATAATATTTTTCACTTACCATGGCAGTCAGTTTTATATGCAGAGGAAACTTGAGTGCGAGATATAAACCACTGACCTTTGGCAAGTGACTGATGAACTTTCCCACATGTGACATGCAGATATGAACACCATATTAGTGGTCTTCAACAAACATTTGATAATGTAAATGCATTCTCACGTGAGATATACACATATATACTTCATATTATATGTTCAACAAACGTTTGATTACACAATTGCATAATTCCCACTTGTGCACACACTTTAACGAACATTTGGGTACACTAATGTATCGCCACACAGGCATCGTTGATTGCTTAATTACTGTCACCAAGGCCCCACGAGCCAACAGTGAGAGTTAATCAGAGAATCTACAAAGTATCTGTCCAAGGCTGGATTTGAACCTGAAATTCTTTTCGACTGGTTTAAAGACAAGCGCGTCTAACTGCTAGAACCCAACTCATTCCCTGTCCACATGAACTGAATAAATTTATGAACAAAACCATTGATAAATGAATGATTACGGCTTGATGCCAATTTGGCAATGTTTCAGCCATATCTTGGCGAGAAATAAATATTGGTTATTTGGTAATTCATTTATGTGTTTGATTGATGTTTAACACTATTCTCATGCAAGAGTGTACCCATCTCTTTTGTAAGACAGCAGAGAGGTTTATCAGTGTGGGAAATTGGAGGTGCCAGGAGCCTATAATGAGAGGATAAGCTAGAGTAGGTGAAGTTTGAACGACTAGCTGGGGTTCAAATCCAGCTGATGGCAAATTTTCTGACAGAACGCAGGAAATTTTTCCCCCGTATGTACATACGAATTGATGTATAGAAATGACCTATTGTGGTGAAATATTATAGGCCCCATGACTCCATTTTTTTGACAAGGCAGAAATGAGACGGGATGGTTCAGATCAAAAGTTACTTCCCTTGACGCACATGTTGTCTCCAGAAACTTCTGAAAAGATGGCGGAAGCACAGAAACAGCAGGTAAACGTCTCTGTCAATTGTGGGTTTAAAGGTGTTTTAGTGCGTGAATAACTTTGCATGTGTTCTTAGAAAGAGGATAGTTTAGGGAGAATAGCTAAGGATCACTCGATTTGCTGTGGATTGGAGGAGAAACTACTGAAGTCGAAAATGGTTTCTAAGCGATCACACTACGCTGTTATTCTTGTCTTAGTCAGTGTCAGTGGTCATCAGTTGCTCTTCATCGTGCATGTCAGCCACAACCCGGTTTGGCCACTTTCTTTTTTTCCTTTTCAGTTTTTATCTCTCTTTAAAATGTAAAGAACTAAGTGCTTTAAATGCATTTTTGTAATGGTTAGTGAGTAAAATCAAACGTTGGATCAGTATTGAAGCTGTTCCGTTATAATATGCAGGCGTACCCTACATGTAGTTGGACCATGCAACATTTGTCAGTAATGTACTGTATTAGAAAAAAACATACATGTACAATATATAGTTTAGCACATTCACTCACAGTAAATCCAAATGATAATGGATTATCCAAAATCACTGAAATATAAGATTGTTATACAAGTGTGACTAGTTCAATTAAATCAAATGTTGAGTAAATATCAGAAATTGTTGAAAATAGACCACAAAGTTTAATGTAATTGAACTAATGTGTGACTTACTGGATAGGCCTATATTGTTATTGTTGTCCTCCTCTTGACACCATTTCTATGGTACAAGTACTGATGTCAGGTTAAAACTAAACTTACTTATTGATGTATTGACATATTTGAGGCCATATAAATGTGGGCTTTTGTCGTTTTACTTGCATCTATATGGTTACGTGCACAGACAGTGAAGTGAAAAATATTTTCTAAATTACGCGGAAGTTAATACAAAGTTTTTCTTCACAGTAACAGAAGTGCAAAACTGATTGTCTTGTTGACATTTACATTTTACATGTGCAGTGCAGATTGTCCTGTAATCTAACATACTATAGTTACCACTGATTGTCAGGCATAGTTTTCAGAAATATCATGCATTGTTTTTCATTGACATGTATCCCATGTTACCTTCCACCTCACCATCTACTAACCACTGTCTCTGGCAAGTATTGGGCCTATATGTGTGCATACAGCCTCGAATTCTCAGTGGTGATTTTAATTTTTCAGCCAGTGTTACCAGTAGGATTATCCTATGGCCAATACATGTGTTTTGCATTTTGACCCTAGTCCCACAATAGTATTGTGAAAAACGAGTTTGCAGTGAACTCCTTGTATCTCACCATTGTTGTAAAAATGAGTGTCCAGTTTTGAACTGTTACATTGATTTCTTACAGAACTTAAACAGAAACATGTAAGTTCAAATGAAGGCAAGTGCCATGTTGCATGACATGTTGTGCTAGAATTAAGTACAAGAAGGAAACAGGAACCTGAACTGATTTTGATGGAGTGACTAAATGCGAACTCATTATCCACCATATGGAGGGATAGGCAGGTAATAGGGCCATGTGGTTAGGTACATATTCGCAGTAGGATTGTGCTGTGTTGGCATTGGAAATTAAACCTAACTGAAACAGTTTGTGGTTCTGTTCTGCTGAAGGGGCTTCCTGTCTGGCCTTTATCAGTCATTGTGAGCCTCTGTCACTGGCATCTGTCACTGTTTTAGGTCCCTTACAATAACTTCACATCCCCTATTAAATTGTGCACTGTGAGGCTGTAATAAAAGTCATAACAAACCAGAAGTAAAGTAAGAGCTTTGTTGTTACCACATATGTACTACTGGTACTCGCTTTACTTTATGTGGCCTTTGGATCTCAGTGACCTTAGATTACGGGTTCACCTCACCCCCCACCCTTTCCCCCGTGGATCACAGTGATCAACATAGCAGCAACATGAAAATAAAACTAAATGGGCACATGTGTGCTATATTCTAGGCAGGGGTGTATCAAAAATATCTGCTTGTCTCTTCTTTCACAAAACTGTCCCATCAAACATTTTCTGCTGATATGCTGAAAACGTAGGACAGTTTGTTTGGGTCAGATTCAACTTTTATTTTACTATTTGTTGCATTTCTTATTTCAGCTTACTTTTATTAAGCCTTATGTGGTATGCTCAAATTTTCATTTTCTTGTTTGTGAACAGTTTCTTTTCTTCATTTCTACAGCAACATAATCAAATTGTGAAAATGAGACTGATGTTCAGCTACACTGCACCTAAAGCCACAAACATACATGTGCTTTATAAAGTTATATGCAAGTGCAGATGGGTACGGTGCCAGCATTGACTTCTTCCTTGTAATTGTAACAAACACATTAGGCTACACTTAAACAGGTAGAGGCGCTAAAGAACAAAGGGAATAAGGCGTTAGAAGCTGGTGACTGTGAGGAGGCGGTGTCTCTCTACACCTCTGCCCTTAACCTGTCTCCTAAGAACCATGTACTGTATAGCAACCGCTCGGCAGCATACGCCAAAGCTGCCAAGTACCTGGAGGCTCTAGATGACGCAGAAAGGTGCATTGAGGCGAAACCCGACTGGCCAAAGGTTAGTGGACATAGATTCAAGGATGAGAATTTTCGGCCGATTGGCAGATTTTGACTGATTTAAATTAAAATTAAGATTTTCAAAGTATCTAATCCTTGACCAAAATGGCTGCTTCTAGGTGTTCTGCGAAATGGGGTAAGCTAGTAGAAGAAATTTCATCTGATTTTGATGGAAATGATTCTCTTCCCTGGAGACTTGTGATTTTGTGTATTATCCTGCCTTGGAGCATAAAAAAGAGCTTTTGTCTTGAAACTGTTACGATATCCATTACAGTCAAGATTTTATGTCACCACAGTATTTTCTCTCGACTACACAAAGCTCCCTTCCATGGTTTGTAAGCCAGATTTCATTTTTGGTGGGTTTAAGAATTTCTTTAGTAAGTTTTTTAAACATAGTTAGAAGAGTTTTCCATTTGAAACGACATGCTTTTCAGTAGTGAAATACATTTCTCTTAGTCATTTCTGTTGGACACTTTGTTTTCAGGGATTTTCTAGGAAAGGGACAGCCTTGTTCGGGTTGAATCGGTATGAAGAAGCGGTGCTGGCTTTTCAGGCAGCTCTGGAGCTAGACCCTAATAACCGCCAGGCTCAGGAAATGATGGCAGAAGCCCAGGCCAAGCTAACAGGTGATATTATCACTGAGGTAGTACTCTAAGCTTGAATCCAGCTCTCCCTACTTCAGCTGTGGCCTTGAAGTTAAAATATTTTATAGCACAGGGTTAAGGACCAATCAAATTAACAAATAGAGGAAGGGCATTGGGCTCCACAGTATGGTGTATGACTCCAACAACAAGCCACATAATACGAAGATTCAATTCCAGTCTTGGACACAAAGTTTTGCATTTATGAGACCTTGTTAACAAGATGCTGTCAGCGGTTCATTTTTGTAGCAAGTCATATGCAGGAAAGTGCATCAGTAACATGTGGAAGTTCTGTGGTTTCCTTGTGTGTTTTGTCCGCTGGATACTTTGAGTTTAGGTCGACCTCATGCTGACTAACAATATGCGGATCGTGGGTTTCCGCAGGTTTCTGTCCGGTTTCCTCCCAGCATATGATGTCTGCCATCGCGTAAGTGAAATGTTCTTGAGAATGGCGCAGAACACCAATCAAATGAATCAAATAAGTACAAATCAAATACTATTTATAATATCAATCATATGGTCTTGTTACTGATGTGTGTTATACTTCTTTACAGCAGATAACCCAGTCTTCATACATTTCAGGACCTGGAGGAAGCCAACCCATCAATAATCCGTTCATGATGCCAGATCTGTGGGAAAAACTGGAGAAAAATCCCCAGACCAGAGAGCTGATGAAGCAGCCTGACTATAGACAGCTGGTGGAGGATCTGAGGAGAAACCCCCTAGATCCCCAGTATGTTAACCCCAGAGAGTTTGGGTTTGCGGAGAGGCATTGCTGTACATGACAAATTTTTCATAAGGGAATAGCGTTTTAGCAAAATATTAACTCCTTCAAAATAAAGCACCAAAATGTCGAATGTTTTTACATTCAATTCAGTATAAAACCAGAACTGTTCCCATCATCTTTTGAATTTAATGCATTAAGGGCAAGATCACATTTGACATATTTGAACCTGTCAGTAAGATCAAAAATTTGTACATGAATTTTGAATTCGCTTACCTAAAGCAAAAAAATAGAATTGTTTTATGCCTAAATTAAGGCAATCTGAAACACTGGAATGTATGAATCTTGATGAGGTTGTTAATCCATGCATCTTGCATTATGATAATATTTTCTGTGCACACTATTGTCATTTATGAAAAGGTTAGCTGAATCCTGATGAGAGTGTCACTGCAGGTATATTGCGGAGAAGATGTTTTAAACATGTTCATTTAATTAAAAACATATTTAAACACAGTGTACCAGTCAAACAATTTAGGAAGGAAATGAATTTTGAATTGTTGGCAGGAGGTTTTTTTTTTTCCTTTTTTATTACATGTAGCATCAAAAACTCTTTAGTATGATTACACAACCTTAACCTTGAAATTAAGAGAGTGGAATTTTAATACTATTGTCAGGCAATAATATATTCTGTTTATCTTTTTCAGACGGATGCAGGACCCACGAGTGTTGGCCACGCTGGGAGCCATGTTAGGGGTAGACCTAGACAAAGACTCCATGCCAGCGCCTCCTAAGGCCGACAAACAATCTGCCTCTGAAAATGGCTATGTACCAGTCAACCAGTCACAGTCCACCAGCTCCACGCCTAACCAATCAGCTAGCACCGAAACTCCACAGTCTAAATCTGGCCCCTCCTCTCAGGTAGACAGTACCCATAATGCACCCAAACTCTCCTGGACCATCCAAACACATACACATATTGACAGTGTACAGTTTAAAGAAATGTTAACGTTTGTGTTTTTTTTTTGTTTGTATTTGTGTTTAGGCTCTCCAGGAAAAGGACAAGGGTAATGAAGCATACAAGAAGAAAGATTTTGAAACTGCTTTAAATCATTACAACAAGGCATTTGAGCTGGACCCATCAAACATTACCTTTTTGACCAATAAAGCAGGTAAAGTATTTTACAGTAAATCTGACCTGAGATGAAAGGTAATTCCTCTTGAATTTCACTGTTGTGTGTACGTCTCTAAGATGGCACCTTCAGTGGATTCTTTAATAGTACACTGATTGAGTAAACACTGAAAGGCCGCAGATTACAACTTTGTTTTACCAGGATGAACAACCTCGTACAAAGATACAGGTGTGGTAATAAACAGTTACCTGGGCTTTATTTTCATCATTTTTTACCAGAATCCGTGGATTTCCAAAGATTTTCTTTGCTGGAATCCACCAGAATCTTGTACCCAAATCTAGTAACTGTATCACAAGAAAGTTGATCCAAGTGAAGATTTCAATAAAGCATGTAATTTCAAGTAAACAAATTTTGGGAATTCCGTATTTTATAACTTCAGGCCTTGTAATGCGAAACAACTTATTATTTATTGTAATAAAAGTAGTAATTTGAATGTGACCTTTTTTATGGGAATCCCAGTAAATTACAGCAGATTTTGTTTATGGGAGTTGTGACAAGAATTCGATTTCAGGATTCCCATTAATTCTGGTTACTCTCAACAGCCAGTACCTCCTGAAAGTGATTCAGCAGGTTGTTAGGTTAAAGGATGGCAGGCAGATTGAAAGATTATGCATTGAAGGTTTTAAATCCTCCAATACATGTACTTACTTCATTTACTGTATGAACACATGGTAACTCTCCATCAGACACATCGATGACATAAAGCTTCAGAAAAAACTTCTTGTACCCCTGTAAATTGTGCACGTTGATTTGAGAAGTTGGTTCTTCCCCAGCTCAGCTGGTTATTACTGGACATCAGGTGGGATCGGCCGACCTTTCCTTGGCTCTCACCAAGGACAGTTTGACTAGATGTACATATTTTATGTGAGCTAACATCATTTCATATGTGGTGTCATCATTGTTGTGCTAACACAATCGGCCACTGAGGAACCCCATGCTACTGTAGACAGAACTGGCATTATCAAAGCTGAATGTGTTAAGTAAATTTGCATGTTGTGTTTGTTTTCAGCTGTGTTTTTTGAGAAGGGAGATTTTGACCAGTGTATAGAGGTGTGTCAGAAGGCTGTCGATGTGGGGAGAGAAAACCGAGCAGATTACAAACTCATAGCCAAGTAAGTCAATCATGTCACGTTTTCATGAATGAAAAATATATCACAAGCAAGATAAACGTGAACAAATTCACAAGTGTTATTTTCAAGAGTTTCAAGTACACGTAGCCTGAATTTCTGGGCTGCACGACAGGTAAATCCAAGGGGGCTTGTTAAAGCACTGTAACCTCTGGTAGTCAACCATACAGCTAATTTCATGCCGTTGACGTGAATCTTCATCATATCTGACGACACGAGATGGAGCATTGATTCCAAAAAATTTGAAACTTATTACAAAAAAAAAAAAACCTGTCTGTAATCCTGAGAGCTTTTTGATTGTGCAAGGTGTGCCCCAGTTTGCATATGTATACATTGTTTGAATGAATTATCATTGGTGTGCAGATTAAGGCAACTCGGTTCTCCTCTTTAAGTGGAGAGGTTATTCCAAAAGGTTACAGCAACTTTATACCATGAAAGGGCTATTATGGACAAAAAACAAATCAAATTTTCATGGTGATCATTGACTAGGCAGAATGCCTCAGCTGCCTTTCCTCGTAAGGAGAAATTGGCATTTGGCCCGAAACTCACGAGTTAAATTAGTTTAACACACGCACTGCTACAACAAAGAAAAGTTTTACCTGTACTCCAGGTTTTCACTTTGGGATTGTTTTGGAAAGTAATGTGACTGAAACATACAATGACACCCTAATTTTTTATACTGATAATGCAGTCAGGAGTTCAGAACAATATTCATTATAATCTAATCAACTTGCTTTAATTTAATTTCTTAACATTTTTTTTTCTCAAAGACTTTTGCAATCAAAAAACCCTGGGCGTTACATGCTATTTGTTTTAAATGTTGTGTTATTTCTACTTGGTTTGCAGAGCTTATGCTAGAATAGGGAATGCATATTTAAAAAAGGAGGATTTGGAGAGTGCTCTAAACTTTTACAATAAATCTGTTTCGGAGCACAGGACACCTGAGCTGGTGAAGAAGATTCAAGAGGTAAGTGGGGATAACTCTTGTCACTTTGATTTTCTGTGGGCTGTACAGCCTTGTGGGCTTCTAAATTCTAAAACTTTAGTGTATGGCTAATAAATTATTAGTGGTCATTGTCAAGGAATCACAGCAGAATGAAAGAGAAACAAAAAAAAGCTTTTAGTATACTAACATGCTCAGTTAACTTTATGTCAAGTACACAACCATATCGATCTGCAGCTCATTACTCAGACCCCTATCTATGCTTACTTGGCATGGCGGACTGCCAGACACACCCTCTCATGCGCCACGTGTGTGTTTTACATGTCCCCAGAACATTTCCTTGACTTGCGTACTTCGTAATTCACAAAAAATAACTATATGTTATGGTGGTGTTTTTTCCCAACTGTAGCAAATGTTCAAATTAGAAAAGAAAACAACTTAAAGGCTCTGAATCAACAAGTCCTGGTTGCTAGCTGTGATGGTAACTCTTCTGTGAAAGGAGAAACAAAAAGTTGTTCTTTCGGTTTGGTGGAATTCTCTGACACTTGGTTAGTTGTTTGTTGTAATACATATTGTGAACAGAATTGCAGAGATAGTTGCGCATTGCCAATTTGTGGAAATCTTTGCATAATAGAAGTTGTCACTTTTTGGAAGGACTATTTGTTATGCCAATGACAGAAAGAAATGTTGAAAATCACGAAAGACAGCTGTCATAAGTTGCAAAACCATGCAAATCTGTGAAAACTTCCTCCTTCCAGACAGCGTGCAGCAGCATTGGCCAAATGTCGTCTTCTAGTTCTAGGGCCATGAATTGTGTGAATTCAGTTGCAGCAACAACGCTGTGATAAATTTCAAGGTTTTACTGGTTTTCAATAATCATTTGAAAAATAATCAAGAGTAGTTAAAAAGTGAAAACATCTAATACACCCAGGCTTATTTGCCCTTGAAAATTGGAATAATGTCAAGTGCACAACCTGTCGTGAAATCTGAGCTTTGGCCTGCCATAAATTGATTGTTTTTCTTTTTCTGTTCAGTGCTTTCGATTGCCTTGTAGGCCTACGGTAAAGCTGGCTGCCATGGTATAAGTGATATATTATTGAGTATAACGTGAAACACCAATTAAATTAATTTTCTCTAGTTAATTCAGTCTGAAATGTGTTAAAAAGCTCTCTTTTATATAAGTTAATAGGTAGCATATTTTAGTCATGTGTAGTACACAATACGCTGATTGTAAGCAGCCACAAAAAGCCTTCAGCATTTGGTCGCCACATGGCGGAATGCACTGTACCTAATAGACCTATACCCCCAAGAAGGCCTTTTCATCATGCCCCTCTCATTTCCTGGCTAGGGGTCTGTGACTGCGTCATCAAATGTAAAAGGCATTAAAGAAGAGTACTCATATGGTTTTTCAAATTTAACACACACACACTGGTTTGTGATTAAGCATTGGTTTTTTTCTGGTTTTTGGGTGCAAATTCCAAGTCACAAGGATTGTCAGTAACCTGTTGAAGGACAGGGGTTTACTCTGGGCACACTGGTTAGTAGTATTAAGACTGGGGGTTCTAGACTACCTGGTGCTGGAAGCCGCCCCACCCCCCTAGAGAGCCCCCAGTGGGTGTTCCAAGCACATCAAGCCATATGGTGTAAAGCTACATAGATAATTTGCATTTGTATACGTATGCAAACTGGTGTCTACATTTATAGTTAATTGGCCATTATATATGTACACAGACACACATTCACATTTAGAGATAATTGCCATCTGTCAGCCAGCCATCTGTTAGAGACAGAACAGAAACATAACATAGCTCGACGTCGAAAAGAAAAAATGGCTTCAACTGAGACGGCCTACCTCTTCTGTCCCAAAGCCACCATGCAACCGGGCGCTAATCTCTGTACCCGGTGGCTAGAGGTCGCGCGGGCCGACCACGCTGAGATGGTGCTTGAAGAATAAGGTGACACCATACCCACCACCATGCGCTCGCGCATTCAGAGAATTAGAGAAAAGACGCCCCAATTAGAGAAAAGTGCGGGTGTGGTATACCAGTGATCATGAAAGGACAGCGCAATTCTGACTGGCTCCTCGTCAGCTCCCGAGAGCACTGCGGGAAAAACTGCCTTGGCGATTTCTGCAGGATCCATCGTGCGCGCATGCGCAAGAATTCCCCCATCGTGATGCCCTGCCGAAGGTGTGACATCGGGACGCAGTCAGAGGCTCACCTATGCGGGCCTTGCGGGGCCGACCGTGCTCTAAAATACCTTGTTAGAGCCAAAGCCCAGGCAAGGTGTATCCATCCACTTGTTATGAGCCAGCCATCAGTCAGTTTGGGTAAAGAAGGTGCCCACGTTTGTAGAGCTGTAAGCCCTCAATCGCCTTTTCAACTGATCACCGCAAATCGAATTTCCATTTAGAGGAACGTGCGCCTACCGTATATCCATCCATAGCTGCCATGGTGACTATGGATGAATACATCAATCAGCTACTGGCAGAAATGACAGAAAATTTGGCTCTCTCTGATGTAGTCCAGAGCATCCTCCAGGAGTGCATTCCTGAAGCTGTCAAGGATCACCTGCTAAACCCCTTACAGCCTGGGAAATATCTACCTCTCCCTCCACCACACAAGAAGAGGGTAGGAGGAGGAAGGTCGTTGACGGAGAATTTGACCCAGTCCAAACTTTCCAAACCACCAAGGACTACCAGAAGGAGGTTCTAGAGCTGTTTGAGGGTGCTAAGACAGATGAGTTCACATTCCAGGAAAACCTCCCGGGCTATTGGAAGGTATCTCCATAGCTGGCAGATGGCTGTGCCCGAAGGGCATCCCCATGGTACAGACCCTGGAGTTTTCCTCGAAGGGATGCGCCCCCAGATCCAAGAAAACCTGGAAGAAGAACTCTGAGCCCTCTGTGGTGTAAAGTTTCAATTCGCCCTCAAGTTCCAGCTCCGAAAGAACAGGTCTGGTGGTGGTGAGGAGTACACCGATCCTGTGCTCCACCACAAACAGGATGCTGTCCTACAGGAGAGTGAAATTGAAGCTGCACTTAACCAAGCCTTCCCCAGCATCCAAGAGCTTCTTGAGAAGTGGACACAGAGGGTGTCTGGGTGGGTTGTCGATCAGGTGGGAACCCTTTGGTTTTACATTGCTAGATACCAGCCACTGAGAGGTGGATTTTAAATAGTGCCATCAGCAGCTGTAAGGAACAAGAAGGCAGTCGTAAATGTGAAAAACAAGGATGACCACTGTCTCCGTTGGGCTCTTCGGTCTGCCTTGTTCCCAGCTGAAGATCATGAGAGCCTAACACAGTAGAGCACTTTTTACAAGCTCTCCCAAGAAGAGGAGCGGAAGGTCAAGATGATGCTAGCTAACCCGAAAGCCTTACCCATGATCTGAGAGGACTGGAGGGCATACAGCATTGCAACCACCTGCTATGTATGTGGAAAATCGCTTATAGTTGCAGGGCAACAGGTCTCTGTCTGCGACCACTTCCACATCACTGAAAATTACAGGGGTTCAGCACACAACGCCTGCAACCTAAAGCTGCAGCTAAGCCACAAAACTAACCCAAATCCCAGTGGTGTTTCACAACCTGTTGGGCTATGACTCACCTGCTGATGCAGGCGATCTCAAAGGTGGAGGGTCGTATATGCTGGATCCCCAACAACGCTGAAAAATACCTCTCTTTCTCCATGGGGCAGCTCTGCTTCATCGACAGTGCCCAGTTCTTGGTGGCATCTCTCGACCAGCTGGTAGCAGCCAAAGAATTCAAGGCATTCCAGATCACAGCATGGTATGAATCAAGATGTGAATTGCTCATGCGCAGCTGTGTTTACCCGTATGAGTACATCGACTTCTGGCAAAGCTTTGATGAACCTCAGCTCCCCACAAAGGAGGCCTTCCACAGCAAACTTTTGGACACACATATCAGCGATGAGGATGATGCCCATGCAAAAAAGGTCTGGAAGGCCTTCATCTGCCAAACCCTTGGGGACAACCACGACCTCTACAACCGCATTGATGTACTACTGGCAGATGTCTTTGAGACATTTTTGGAAGACCTACCTTCTGCAGTATGGCCAAGACCCTGTGCATTACTACACCAGCCCTGGTCTCTCCTGGGATGCTGTCCTCATAAAAACAGGTATAGAGCTTGAACTGCTGACAGACTGCAACCAGAACCTTTCATCGAGAAGGCGATGAGAGGAAGCATCTCGATGGTCTCAAAGCATGATGCCCGGGCCAACAGCCCCAGGGTGGAAGACTTTGACCCAAAGAAGCCTAACAGCTATATCCAGTACCTCGATGCCAACAACCCCTACCAGCAGGTAACTGCGATCAACTCGCCAAAACCATCACATAGCGTCCGGCAGGCAACCCAGAGGGTTATATTGTGGAAGCCGATCAAGAGTACCCAGACGAGCTGCATAAAGTGCACAACTTTTACCCAGCTCCAGAGCGCATGGTGCTTTCGAAAGAGTGGATGTCGGAGTATCAGCACAATCTCCTCGGCATTGGGGAACACTGTGTGCTCCATTATCGCAACTTACAACTTTACTTGTCCCTGGGTATGCACCTGAAAAAGATTCACCGTGTTTCTGCTTCCGACAAAGCCCCTGGATGGAGCCCTGCAACCGAATGAATACCGAGCTTCAGAAAAAGTTGACAGGTGATTTCAAGAAGGACCTCTACAAGCTCATGAACAGCTCTGTCTTTGGAAAGACCATGGAAAACCTCTGCAAGCAAGTAGATGTCAACTCAGGCACCTTATCGCCTGCCCAGCCTTCACCAGAGCCAACATCTTCAACAACAACCTGGCAGAGATTCAGGTTCACAAGAGCCTTCTGACCCTCAACAGCCCCATCTATGTGGGGAATAATAAGATGTACGACTTTAACTACAACCAGATGAAGGCTCAGTACGGAGATAATTGCCAGGTCCTGTACACGGTCAGTCTACTCCTCGAGATCCATATCGAGGATGTCTACAAGGATATGGCCAAGCATGCACACCTCCATGACACATCCTACTACCCAGTGGATCATCCACTCCATTCTACAGCAAACAAAAACATCTTAGGCAAGATGAAGGATGAATGTGCTGGGCACCCGGTGTTGGCCTGCGTACTAAGATGTATAGCATCCTTGAGACCAGCGCCCACAACGTCAAAAAGGCCAATGGTGTGAAAAAGAATGTTGTGAAGAAGCATATCAGGCATTAGCAGTGCAAATAGGCTGTCTTCGAAATGCAGACTTTCCGCCATGGTATGGATGTACTGCGGTCAGAGCACAATCGCATCTACGGCAGCATCTGAACAAGGTATCGCTCTCACCCTTCAACTCCAAATGCTGGATAGCTGAAAATGGGGTGGGCACAAAGATACCCTTCCAGCAGGCTGAGCTCCTAGCGGTGCTGTAGTACCCTAGAAGCTGAGAGTCAGGTGGCGCCACGAGAAGTTCCTTGCAGACAAACCCCCTGCTGCGGGCCATCTAGCAGATTGTACAACTCAGGCTAATCAGGTTTAGTTACCAAGCATTCGAGCTGATTCACATCTAGGGACCACACTGGATCACTCGCAACCACCCTCTACCTCGCCGGGTTAGCACAACCTAACCCAGCAGGGTGCTTCTGTTCGCGATGGCCAACAGGACAGCCTGGAACAGTGTGGGAGGGCTTTTGGTTCACCGCTTTTGCCTCGATGGCCTCAGAAGGCCGCTTGCCAGTGAGGCAGGTCACTTCTCCGTTCAAAGCTGCCAAGACTGCGGGTAATCATTTCACCCACTCAGAAGAATGCCCAGAAGGGAGCTGCATGTCTTGGGGGTATTAGTGCCCCAACAGTTCCCCTGGTCCTGATGGATGTCAACATGCCCATGCCTGACAGAAACCCCATGCTTTACCATCAGCTGGTTCACTGCACCCATGAACTCACACCCAGGTCAACCTGCAGCAGTTTAGGCCACCTCAGAGGGCCCCGCTGATGGATACGGTCAAGGGCATCAGCAACCTCGTCGGCTCTTTTTGTGGTTAGGGGCTCAGCTGCTTTGAATCAGTTGGCAACATTGACCACTGTGAGAGCATACTTGTAGGTGTGCTTGCCCACCTTGTTTTTGTTTTTCACGGGCAGCAGCCACAGGCTTAGGCAGATATCCTTTTGTCGCTCGGAGGTTGGTCAGGCCCTTCAACACCTTTGCTGCGAAACACAGTGCGGTCTTTTTTTGTGTGAACGACTTGTGTGTGCTGTCAACCAGTACATTGGCCAGAAGACCAGAAATCTTGTTGCGATGCGCACAGAAGTCAACCACTAGCATCGGTGTGGAAAAATAACTTTAGGCTCACTGCCTGGTAGCCCTTGGGGCTATAGTATAGTATGTCTTTTAGAGACAAATAGACAAATGATTGGCTATAGTAGTAGGCACCATAAGCAACGTACTCCAGATACCTGATCAGTCTCCAACACACGGAATCCACATGCTCAGGCAGCTGCCCGGCCCTACCCCAGAAGTGATTGAGAAACGCATCGCAGCTCTGTCGTCCTCCCGCCAGAGAACGAGCGACTTTTGTGCGCTACGAGTCAGCACATGGGCCATATGACCAGGAATCTCACCGACGCAGGCATAGTAGTTAACCTCTAGTATCGCGGAGTTGAGCTCTTTGGGCAAACAGTATGGAAAAATAACTCAAACCTCACTACTCATGGCATGCCTGCCATTGCAGTGAGGAGCTCTTACTGGAGTCTTTTTGGAATGCTCGGTGAGTTTATAGGCGACCAGCCCAGTTACATCCATCCCGAGGAGGATGAAGGCGATCTCGCGTTCTTTTTGGCCATCTGACAGTGTATAGAAATCGCTTAGGACAGGTTCGCGCCCTGTGTGGCTAAGAGTTTTCATCATTAATCCAGTCCAGGCGCTGTGTTCTGTTTTGAGACAACGCTACCTCTGCCGTCTGGAGCTGTTCTATAGCTTTATCGCAGCGTTTACGCTCCGCGTCGAGAAAGTTACTACCTGAGAAAGCAAGTGCATTTACGAGAGCTCCCCCAACCATCATTGTGATCGAGGACATTTCCATTTCATAATATCTGCAGGAAGGATCCCGTTTAATTAACATGTTCTTAGTCGCCATCACGAGAGCCAACCGGATATCACAGGGGGGTGAAGTCTAGCTTGGGAGGGGGCGCCTCCAATGACCATCTTACCCAATCTGGAGTATCCCATAGCTAAACCAGAGACTACTGCACTGTGATACAGCGCGTTTATGAGCATCTTACTGTCAGTAGTCATGCTGTTATCCAGCTACCCCAATGGGGACCAGTTGGCACATTCCTGCTGCCGCTGTTGCGGAGCAACTAGAGAAACACCCGGAGACCTCTGAAACAGGCTCTCTCCGTTCTGGTGGCCTCAAGGCCGCCTGCTGTCCTGCTGTAGCAGCACCATGGTGTTGTGATTCCTTGGCTGCCTAAAGTCTTTTTGGTAAGGTGTAGCGTTCAAGCACCTTTTGAAAAGTCATGTCGAAAGCAACCTGCGAGTAGTTCAGGCTGGAATCATATCACCACAATTACACTTGGCCCGTCTATCTCTTTACTCAAATATACTCCACCAACATGGTAATTGGTTACCTTCCTATTGAATGAAAACGCCTTATCAAACATACAGTACCACCCACGCCCAAGAGCAAATCGGGCGTACTATTTCATGCGGCCTGGCCATGCTTTGTCAATACTCTGTACTCGCCCAGGCTGTGCAGTGTCTGCAGTCTGTTACTGCTCTGTACGCGCTCTGATTATGCTCTGATCACTTGTCGACAGGCCTATTCACCAAGAATTAGCCATGATGCATCACCGCCGTAACAATGTACATGTGCATCCACGATTGAAGGGTTGCCACATGTCCATAATTTGTTCATATTACTGATGATGTAAACATATTTTGGTTGGAAAAACATGTGTGAATTAATGGTTCCAGTTATATATGGCTGTAAAATACACAAACAGTTATAGCTTGTTATGATTATTTTGGAATAATTTCTGTGTACATTTCACTCACAAAAATTCCACGTCACTTGTCCAGCAGAAATAAATAAGCGTCTAAGTGAGGAAAAGCGCTTCGAGATGAGTAATTTAAAATGTCGTCTGCTGCTAGGTTATGAATATCACACACATTAGAATCTTTTCAACCAATCAGTGAATCACATCAGAGGACATGTGATGATTAAACCAATCGGCACGTGTAAGTAGGGTGTTCTTTGATATTGCGCATCCCTAGATGTTGCGCAATCGTAGTTGCTGGGCTAAAATCATGGATAAACATAATTTTCGTATAATTTTATAGCCCCTGGCTGTTTTGAGAGAGTTTAGGCAATTTGAGACTGTCAAACACCCAGAATTAAAAGGAAAGGCTAACAGTGCCTTTCTGTTAGTGCTTGTGTAGTCAACGGCTGGACTGTCGGCAACCTCGATAGTAATCCGACTTCCTGCTGCTTGGTTGACAGATTTTCCTTTGTATCTCGGTTGATAGCATAACAGAGGTTTTTTATGATTTAGTGCAATAAAAAAGAATAGTGGCTTCAAAGGTTCATGTTTGCTTATGCACCTTAGTCATGGCAAAGCGTTTGGCTTGTTTAATGGTTATTTGTTTCACACCACGTGTTGTACATGTATACATGAGACTTGATGAGTGTCATGTGTCATATTGCTTCTCACAGTGGCACGCACACATTAGTACCGGATGAACTCTTCATTAACAGTTGTGTTACTCAACATGATTTAGATGTTGAACTAAAAAATAACTCAATCCAGGAAATTTTATAATGAAATTTTTAATAACTTTGTACAAGCCTGTGTTCTTACCTCGTACGTTGCCTTGTTGTCGGTTTTGTAATGGCGAAGGTTTCTTTGGTGATACTTACCAGTCTGCTTTGAATCTCAAATTCTTCACCCGTGGATATTACACTGTGTTTCCTCTGGCTACAAAAGTCCCACAGAAGATTGTATCATGTTCGATTGCAGCATATCTATTGTTTCTGCAACCTCTGAGCTAAGTGATAACCAGTAGGACAACTGATGTTGTGAGAAGTCAACCAGAAGCAGCAGGGCCACGTGTACAAATGAAACTTTACCCTGAATTAATTAGCAAATGATATGTCTTCATTAAATTAACAGTCACAGACACTGAACTAAAACAAAGTTTTATAGTCATCCTATACATATATTTGGCATTCCTTTTCTCAAAAATTTTCGGTTTCCCGATTTTGGCATGGTGATCGAAAAATCATTCTGCCTCAGTTCAATGTAGGCAATGGGCAGGTGATCGATTGGTTCGATCGCCTGCTATTTCGAGACCTGGTAAGCTGCATATTACCAGCCGAACTACATTTGTTTTCAAGGCACAGACACGTATAGTCTTACGCGGTAGGCGACGACTGGTTGTCGATTTCCCGCGGTGTGGCCATGGTCTGGGAGCGCTTTGTTAGCCGTCTGAACGAGCTTTGTCAGCAACCTCGACGAGCTTCTCAGCAGTCTGGGCAAGCCCGATTTGCTGTTGGCCGTGAGCGGTACTGTATTTCTGAATATGTTTGCTACACTGAGCGATGTTCAACATGGACGCAGTGTCCTCCTCCCCGCATGTCTAGACAATGAAGAAGGCCAGTACAAGATCGTCCTACTCGATCTGACTACTCACTGGCAAATATTGGCACCGGCATACGTTTCAGGTTGAATGATAAGTCAATAGTCGTGCCAAGCGGCTATTACACCTTCTGGACCCTTAACAAAGAAGTGCTCCGACCGGAATCAGTAAAGGGGTCAGACTACCCAAACTGACGCCTCAGAGAGAAATATTTGTCCACCTAGAAGAGGTGAGCGCATCTAAAAGCATCGCCGCTGTGTCTACCAGTTATGTAAGGGGCTCTACTCCTCTGAGTGCAATCGCGGTATACCACGAATACATACACTCAGCAAGGACAGTGGCATTTACCAATCCACAGCACAAAAGACTGTCGGCTTGTCTTGTGTTGGGGCTTACTATAAAGCTATTAAAGATTTACACCAACCTATAGATACAGCATTCTTAAGTGTAACTTTACACATTAGCCGACGTGATGGACCCAGTGGGCCTTAGTTGCACTAGCCTAGCCTTATCGAATCTTGCAGATCTCAAGTGTTTTGAACAGCAAGGGGTGGATGGATGGATATACGCCCTCCAGCTCCGGGGGGTTGTTTATGCAGGAAAACCGGTGTCTTCGTGGGGGATCCGGAGAACCACCGAAGTTGAAGGAGCTCGCCGATGTGGAGATTGAAGCCCCAAATATGCTCCAAAAACTCACCCTGGTTATATCTGATGATCCTGAGGATAGGGTGTGGAGTCCCGCTGAATCAGGTGATCCCAAATGGTTCATTGATCTGGTTGTGAGCATGAACCAGGTGTAATCAACACATCTTGGTGGTGTTCAGAAGGTTTTGAATAATGGTACAGCTTACCTCTCGTACATGGCCAAGGGAGATAAACTTCATGTGAGGATACTGCCGAAAGGGGGCCATGTGATCGGAGGACGTCCAGATACAACATCTTACCTCAGTATCAACACACCAGTTAGCCTCTTTGGCGTGGTATCCCCATATTCCATAATCATGCTGGATATTATGGTGGGCACTAATCCAGTTTCCCATCCCTTTCACATCCTTCGTGGCTTGAAGATCGGGTGGCTGCAAAGGCATACCGTTAAAATCGTAACGATAGTTGTAAAAACGCTTTCGGAAGGAACTCATCAGGTTGAGACGATGTTAGACAATGTCCAGGCCGCTGATCAACAAATGATGGGGTGAAACCGCATAAATCTAGAGCATGGCCTTCAGTTGATACGGTTAAGAATAAGTTTTAAACCTGTATCGGATTTAGCACCTACATAAAGATGGCGCAACTGTATTCAGCACTAGATCCATCCACCCCCCTGACTGATCTGCATGAGTATAGATTACAACATATTAGCACTCTGAAAAGAGAGTTAGAAGACAAGAGAGACACCAGAGCCGCTCTATGGTTGGAGTGTTATCCATGATAATTGCGATGCCTATAGCTGTAGGCATGGAAGGCGCGGTCTTAGCCTGTGGCCTTGTCAGTGGGGTGGGTAAGTTTGTAAGCCAGCGCCTGTCCATCAGCAGTAAGAAACACAATAAAATTCGCTTACTGGCTGAGAGTAAGCTTAATACCATCACCGACCAAGTTTCTACGGCACTGATTGACGGTAAGATATCGGATACCGAGTTTCAGTTAATACTCGGTGAAGTCGAAAAATACTGAGAAATGAAACAACAGCGCATAACTTGATTTCATTAGATAAGATAACAAGGGACGAGTTTGTGCACCAAGGACGGAATGTAGCACATGCATCTTGCATGAAAAAACTATCCGCCAATTGAACTTCTCGACAGAGAGGTGGTATACCTGAGTTCGATATACTTGCAGTTTTACTCGCAAGTTGGCTGTAAGATGTGTCCTTCGCCCTTATCCAGTATACTCATTGTGACCTCAATTTGGGTCAGGTGGGGTGTATCTACATACATTATGTACAAACTTGACAACGCCATACAAGACCAGAAATATGAAATGTCCATACTCAGAGATAAATCAGATAATTTAATTTGCTCTGGGTTTTCAGGTCTCGATGGTAAAATAGATGAGGCCGTGCCGCCAGACTCCAACTGATGGATTAGCTGAATTCCCTGAAAATACTGATTTGTTGAAGTACAAAAAAAGAAAAAACCTTGTCTCATCTCACTGGAGTCCTGTATTTTGTAATTTCTTTTTCATTTATGCGCTTTAGGACTCCAGAGGCCTTTTTCCACTGGGAAGTGCTTCCTATAGGCCTGTGGGAATTGGTCACCCATGTTAGGCATGCAAGCCTTGTGCAATACCGCATCCGTCCTCGGGCTGAACCATGTGAGATAGATGTGACTGGTGTGTACGGTATAGGTCTTTGGAAGATCCCACTGCTCCACACGCCGTTCGAGTATCTTAGCTGCAAATTTATATATTTATACTTCCCAGACCCTGTTGCATATATTGGTCGCAAAAAAAGTATCTTACGTAGAAAGGCGCGATAATAAAGAATATCACATTAGTTTTTGTCCAGAGAGACTGTTTTCGCTGAATTCTGCAGTTAAAAATGTGCTCGTCATCCATCCCACAATGCCATGCGGTAAACATGGCATCAAAAACTGAGGGCTCTGTTCACATTGAAAAATCGCTAATGTAGTCGCCACATACTTCTGTATTCACACAGCTAGTTGTAGATTGTATTTTATCAACTGTTAGAATTGATTTATACACAATAAAGGAACGAATATGTGGCCAGTGCTTTTACACAATTCTGGTATATGCATAAATAGGCCAGAAGCCTTAAGCGTGCCATCAACATGTGTTATATGTAAGGAAGTATTTGAGCTCTGGGCTGACCTTTAATCTTAATCCGATATCAATTAGCGGCTGCGGCCCACATGAGCTATGTACAGTATACAGTCAGATGGTGAACCCGGAAGTATGTGAATTCTAGCTGCGAACCCGGCGAGGTTGGTGAGCCGTCCCTGGGGCTATTATTTATGATTGTAGACACCCATTTGCATACATAAACAGTCGCCAATTATCTATGTAGCTGGACACTATATGGCTTGATGTGCAGCAGAAATTAGTCGGAATGGGGGCTGGGGGGCGCCCTGGGTCGTGGGACGGTTTCCTCCACCCATAAATTTGCTTGCCGTTGTATATTAAGTGAATAATGCCACTGAGATAAAATAAAATAGCTAAGTAATATGCTGCACATGAGCAGAAGAACAAGAGATTAGAACTTCGCTTTTGCCGTACGTTTTGCATCTGGTTCATAGTACAGTGAGCACTGAGGTGGTAGTCTGGGGAAGTTTATCCTGATTCACCTGATTCCCTTTGTTTCAGGTTAAAAAGATGCTGGAGGAGAAAAAGCGATTAGAATATTTGAACCCCGAACTGGCCCTGGAAGAAAAAAATAAAGGGAATGACTTCTTTAAGAAAGGTACACGAGTGATACAGTATGGGCACAAATAGAAAGTTTGAGTGAATTGGCCATGTTGATACTACATGTAATTGTTGACTTTGCATGACTCGGTTTGTGGACTGTGACATGATAACTGTCAGTCTCATGGCTCAGACTGGTAAGGGACATGCATTGCTTTTGCGTTACTTTCATGTTCCTTGTTACATGATAGACCACTCGCAACTAAATTAATTAGGACTAAAAAAATTAAGGAAACATTAATGTTGTTAACAGATCATTTAGAAAAATCTTACTTTCTCCTTCCTTCAAAGTAAAAATAATCACAATTCATCAAACCATGATCCTGACTCACTAGTGATAAGTGCTGCTGAATTGCCTCCCTTCAATGCCGAGTTCTTTGTGTCTGTCCACAGGTGACTACCCTCAAGCCATAAAACATTACAATGAGGCCATCAAGAGGAATCCAGATGACCCAAAGATTTACAGTAATCGTGCTGCGTGCTACACTAAGTTGGCTGAGTTCCGACTGGCCCTCAAGGATTGCGAACAGTGTATTAAACTGGACCCAAGTTTTGGTAAGTTGTTCACCGTTTTCAGCTTCATTTGGCTTCTCTCTTTAGGCTGAAATCAGGTCTTCGTTAAATTGAAGTCTTTTTTTCTTGTTCTGTCTGCAAAATGAAGGATTTTACATACTGTAGGATTGAAACAATAATATTCATCATAATAAGAGGGATAATGACAATAGTAAATTGTTCAGTGTAAATTGGTCAAGGGGCATTGTAGTTGGTAAGATTCTAAATACTTTGAGATTGGGTACCCCTAGCCGACTTTCCGCTTTCCAATTCATGTTTGCGCACATATATATCTTTTACAGTGAAGGGATATTTAAGGAAAGGAGCATGCTGCCTTGGGTTGAAAGATTCTACAGGAGCCCGTCAGGCTTACGAAAAGGCACTGGAGCTGGACCCAAATAATGACGTAAGTTCTTTCTTAGAAAAGTAAAATCTTCTACTTGTTATGCGGACCTCCAAGGTGGAGTGGCTAGCGCAACTACCAGTGCAGTTGCTGTGAGTTCAAAACCAGGTTATGCTATCTTTCTTTCCAGTCATACTTAGGAGGGTTTGCGAGCAGCCAGATAATGGTTGTGGTTCCCTCGGGCTCTGCCCTGTTTTCGCCCCAAATATTGCTGGCTGCATTGATATATTTTGGAGTCAAGCTTAAAACATCAATAAGTTGATAAATAATAAATAGTAGCCCAGCCCTGTAATGAACTGTAGTATACTGCATATAGGTACTCTGGCTTTTGGCTTGTCTGAAAACCTCAATGCCCATAAGAAAAAGATGACTCCACTTTTGAAATACAGAAGCAAAAAATCAGTTGAGTAAATTGATTATCTGCCTATTAAGCAAAAATAAATAGATTCACTCCAAATTGTATACATGTTTTACATTAAAAATGGTGATGAAGTTGTTTCCAAGATTTTTTCGGTGATTGATAGAGAGATTCATGATGGTGACAATACCCTTTGTTAGGTAAGAACACGGTCTTTCTTAACAAATCTGCCTGGGTTGTTGCACAGGAGGCGAGGAATGGGTACCGCAGTGCTGTTGTGGCTGAGGGCCAGGACCCTGAGGCAATCAAGAAGAGAGCAGAGGCTGACCCCGAGATCAAACAGATATTGTCTGACCCAGCCATGCAGCTTATCCTGCAGCAAATGCAAACTGATCCCAAAGCCTTACAGGAGTAAGTTATCACACCCTCATCCCTCACATTACACTGGAAAGACCAATTTTTCTTCAATTTTGATCTATTTTATTTTGATTTTGATTTTGGAGAAGACTAAAAAATACATTGGTTGGGTTGTCCAGTTTCAGGGTTTCATGAAAAAGGATTTTATCCGTCTGCACGGAATAATCCCCTCTGAATATGCTTGCAAGGATGTGGAAAGGTTAAGAAATTACAGACTATCTTATTATAGGACTGTAATCTGATTCGCAAGAAATCCTGCAGATGTTGCTATCACGTTCTGAACCTAATACTAGGGCAGAATATGCAGATGGGCCAATCTGGCAATGTTACTTGTCTGCATTTGCAAAGTTCTGACTTTACGATTAAACCTTTGCTATGTGACATCTTCCTTTCATGAAGTGAACCTAATAAAAATGGCTACATTTACATTAAGGTTCTTAGTTATACTCCTAGAGAAATTGTAATTTGCTTTAAATCTCTACATTTACACATTATGTAACTGTTGTTAAATTCTTCTCTTTTGTTTCACTTCCAGTCACTTGAAAAACCCAGAGATAGCAAGTAAGATCAGCAAATTGCTAGAGTGTGGAATAATCGCAATCCGTTGAGGAGTTTCCCACATCCAGGGAACCAGGACTTCTTCTGATACGTGTCAACATTGACAGCAAGAGTTGTTGTTCTTGGTTGGGATATAAACAGTATATATTCTCTCAGAACTCTGGTTCAGTTGTCAGTGCAAACATCACAGGATTTCATGAGGGCTGGTCACAGAGTGTCAAACAGAATGAACCAAGGCCTGTTCTTATCCAGACTTGTTGCCGTAATAGTGCTGTGGACATGTTACTCTATCTTCATTTCAAGGGGCCATGTTATTCTGAATTTACTAGAAATGCAAAAATGATACTTGTCAGTTTGTGTGAATATGACATAAAAATTTATGGTATTTTTATCCCGATGTCTTGCCCCCGCCCCTGTTGATCCAAAAGTTGATGTTAAAATAGTCATATGGCTGCAAAAATATCTTCCTTGATCAGTTTTCCTAAAGAGAGATCAAGATTTACATACATGTAAAAAAGAACAACAAAATTATATCCTCCAAGACAAAAGTTACCACATGTAATGACCAAGCTGAAAAACGTTGAATGAAAGTAATATATAAAGAATCCATAATCTCAAACCATTCCACATGTAAATCTTGAAGAGCAAATTATTTAAAGTCAAAATAAACAGTAGACTGCAGTATTATCGAGATGGTTCACAGGGAAGGCAACTGTGAGGTTAGAAATTGGGTTTCTGACATCATGAAAATTTCCTGTCTGTTTTGCACTTAGGACAGTTTCCTGCAGATTTCTTTCTCAGAAAACATCAGTTATTTTGCTTTGTTTTGTGATCTTCTTAGTTGATATGTCAAAATGATGATTGTTCAAGCTTCAATGTAAAGCATCTTTTCAATGGGTTACCAATATGTATGTGTATAAATCTCCTCCCCCCTGTCCAGTGGACGTTGTACCTCAGTGCAGAGATATCATTATGCGTTACCAAGGTATCCTCAAGTGTTACAACATATCCTTACATGTTACCAGATTGTCATCGTTTCACTCTCTGACATTAGTCCTATTTGAAATAAAAGTAAACGAGCTTCACAGTCAGGGCATGTCTTGTATGATCTGTATTTTTAATATCAAGAACTGTGATAGGCGCTGGTAATGGAACTGCTGGTTTTTAGTGTTCAATTTAGTAAATGTAGATATGGTCAAACGGTTGAGGAACTTTGTTCAGCTGTAGTGATACAGTGGATCATCACGCTAAAAAGTAGGCCATTCTTAAAAAACTTTGGGAGGCCTCCGTGGCTCAGTTCGTTAGTGTGTTAGTGCAGCATTATGACCCAGAAGCCTCTCACCAATGCAGTCATTGTGAGTTTAAATCCAGGCCCCGGTTTCATGAAGCATACTAAGCTAAGTATTTGCTTAACTTCCATGTTGTAGAGATAGGAAATGTACTTAGCTAAGGCCTACTTAGCACTAAGTATGCTTCATGAAAATGGGCCCTGGTCATGCTGGCTTCCTCTCCATCTGTACGTGGGAAGGTCTGCCAGCAACCTGCAGAAGGTCGTGACTTTAGCCTGGACACTGCCCAGTTTCCTCCCACCATAATGCTGTGGTATAAGTGAAATATTCTTGGAGTATGGTGTGAAACACCAATCAATAAAAAACTTTGTTGGGCATAATCCAATCCTGTGATGGAAAATAGGGTCAGTTGGTAGGGAATTCTTATTTTTTATTCTGGCTCTTGAAAAATATAGGGATTTTGAAGAAGTTATCATGGAAAGAAAAAGAATAATAAAAACTTTCATCAGAATACCAATAAAAGAATAAGCCCTTACTTTGAAGGGTTAGTAGGGTTACGCCCAATGAACATATTTTTAAGAATGGCCTTACATCTGCCCTTCGTGTGATGTTCAAGAATTGTCACGAATGATGTCTAAAGTGGTATGTAATCAGCCACCAGCTTACCAGTAAGAGGTCGACATTATCAGAGTTTATTCTGCTCAAAGAAAGAGTAGGGTGGGAGGGGGAACAGACGACATTGTTTATCACTCAACCCTCCTCAAGGCTGCATTGCATGTGGTGATAGCTAAACTATTCAAAGATCTTACTTAGAACTGAGTTGTGTCTTTCAGCCAAATAGGCAACACCTGGAATTGCTTTTCACTTTTGTATTACACTAAAAGTTATTGTAAATGAAAATGTTTGCCATAAAGAGCAGTACTGTACATGACAAGACCTCAAATTGTGAGTTGTGGGTTCAGTCCTGGTAATGAGGTACTTTGCAGATACCCCAGCTCTCACTGTGTAGACAGGCTTTGGTGACAATAACTGGTTGACAGTGCTCGTTGTTTTAAAGTTTGTGGAAGGCCTTTTGTCTTCGACCAGTATGATATGCTTGTGCAAGTGGGAACGGAACTTGCCAAAGTTCAGTGGTTTTTTCACTTCCACTGACTCTTAAAACGTGCCACCAGTGTGTATGTAGAAAATTTTTGCATGTGGCATTAAGCTACAATCATTCTATCAATCAATCAGAGTTGTCCAAGCAGTCCAAAATAACCCTTAACCACTGAGGGCAGGAGCTAGAATCGAATAATAAAATGGCAGTAACCAATCACACACTTGGTAAAGTGCCTTCGTTTCCCGTTCCTATTGGTCAGCACCAGTAATGAACATGCTTAACACCGTACATGCCTCAGCATAGGGAACAACAAGAATCAAATACACTGATCTGAAGATCACAGCAAATCCCAGATGCCTTAAGTGTATAGTCACATCTCTAGTGTGATAAGGCCTTTCACTGACAACCCTGCACTAGCCAAGTGGTTAGCCTGTGGTCAAGTGGCTGGCATGCTGACGCAGTAGAATGACCCAGGAACCTCTCAACAATACTGTCATTGCGAGCTCAAGTTCAGCCCTGGCTGGCTCCCTCTCCCGTCTAAAGTTAGACAGCCTGGTTTCCTCAGACCATAATGCCAGCTGCCATCGTAAGTGAAACATTCCTGAGTATGGCAAAACAACAACTATAAAAGACATACAGGCTTACATAGTACATTGACACAGTAGTCAGTGACAAGAAACACGAATTAAGAATCATAAAATTTTCACTCCAATCTGAATTTATTGTTAATCTTTGGCATTTAACAGATGATAGCAAAACCTGCTGTTAACTTGATATTCCTGTACCAGGCACCAAACAATTCAACCTGTACAGGTATGTTCTGTATTGAAGACCTCCTGTGCTCCATGTTGAAGACTTCTATTTTCTTTATTGACAAGGTGGTATTCTCAAGTGGAAATCCTTTGTCTAACACATTTGATTTATCACCACAAACAGTGACATATGGTGTCATCTGAACAGCCAGTTAACTACAGAATGAGAGAATCCAGGAAAAACTTGAAATTATGCATTAACTGTTCCGTTTCACAAATTTGCCACAAAGCCAGTTCCATGACTTCTTTAAACTCCAGTGCCGTTGTTGTTTGCTGATCATCCCACTGTTTCCCCACAAACCCTTCCCCTTGCGGTCTGCTCGTGTCTCACATCTGACCAGGCTGTCCAGCAGCTTGATGTAGAGATCTGAGCTGGGCAGAGGGTCAGGGTAATCCACCTTACAAAACCCCTGCTCTACCAGGGCTTTGTTCACACACAGCAACCTATGCAAAAACCCCTGAGGACACACAATAGATCAAGGAGAAAATTACACGATTCAAAAATGTTCGCAATACAATGTAGAGAAAAGAGTATTAATAATAGCTGTCGGCCTACTGGTACTTGCTAAAACAAAATCGACACATATCACAAATAAACATTTCAGATACTCAACTGAATGCACAGTATTAGAATAGTATTTCTTTGTTTGATTTGTGTTTTACTGTGAAATCAAGAATACTGCACTATACCAAGGTGGCAGCATTGTGATGTCAGCCAGCAACCTGCAGATGGTCATGGGTCTCCCCGGGGCTCTGCCCGGTTTCCTGTCACCATAATGTTGGCCACCTTTGTATAAGTGAAACAATCTTGAGTGCGGCATAAAAAAATAATAACATAAATCCCAAGGTGTTTCCCGGAACATCTTTGGAACTACGTGATTGTTGATTTAACAGGCTATATGTCAAATAATCTGTCTGTACCATTTGAACATATTTCTAACAAAAACATATATACAAGTGACATAAATGCTGGATCATTCTCAATTTCTAAAATACATGCACATCAATTCACTGATTTAATTTGAAACACTGATAATACAAATACTGAATTTCACCAAACGAATTGCTGCATTCAGGTGACACATTTTACCTAATTCACCTTGATTCATCCACCTTATATGGCCAAGTCAGAGACTTTTGATAAATTCCTCATCAGAAAAACTTTACACTCGTGCATTTTTACAGGGAAAACTTTAGGTGAAATACAGAAAATTTCACGAACCTTTTCTAAAAAGACAACACTGTCCACAGCATCATGGACAACTTGGAGAGGAGTGACCTTGACAACATGTCCCATGACCTTGTCAGCTAGCCATTTAGACCCCACAGGGCTGACATGTACCCCGGCCAGTCTTACGGGCAACAGGCCCTCTGAGAACAAAACAGAAACTTGTGTCATGAAGCAAAATGTTACCATGGAAAACTGGGACAATTTCAGAGTTAAGTTAGGCGTTTTGGTGGCAACCAACCATGTGGCAATGTTGTTTATACAGTCCGGAATGTGCTTCAGGAGTGATTTCCCCATTACAACATATGTAGATAATGACCTGTGATATTTATCTCCTGCTAGAAGCCATCTTCACAAGAAAGATGGTTCACATGGAACAAGTGATTTCCCCATTACACACAGATAAGACATTGATACCAACACCCGATGGTAGCCAACTTGAGGTGCAAGATGGTCCTAAAGAAATACATCATCTCCCTGCTGACACAAAACTGGTGATGGTGTTGATACCTATATATGTCCTGACAGTAGACAGGCGGTGACATTGACACATGTACCTACCTCTTGACAGAAGCTATTTGAGGTGTAAAAGATTGGGTGGATCACAAGGAACAAGTCATTCACTCATGACCATTTCACTGGAGAAGACACTGAAATCTACCTCCTGAAGGAAGCCATCTCCAGGTGTAAATGGGCACATGGTTAACCACACAGAACAACCTATTCACTCATCACAAACTAGAGAAGACATTGATAACAGCCTCCTGATGGAAGCTATCTCGGGTGTAAATGGGCAGATGATCCTCCACACAGAACTAGCCATTCACCCATCACGAACTCGAGAAGACATTGACAACAGCCTCCTGATGGAAGCGATCTCAAGGTGTTAATGGGCAGATGATCTACCACACAGAGGAAGCCATTCCCTCATTAAAAACTGGAGAAGACATAGATAACAGTGTCCTGAAGGAAGCCATCTCGAGGTGTAAATGGGCACATGACCTACCACACAGAACAAGCCATTCCCCCGTTACAAACTCAAGAAGACATTGACACCTACCTCAGGAAGGAAGCCATCTCGAGGTGTAAATGGGCAGATGATCCTCCACACAGAACAAGCCATTCACCCATTACCTACTGGAGAAAACATTGACAACAGCCTCCTGATGGAAGCCATCGCAAGGTGTAAATGGGCACATGATCCTCCACACAGAACAAGCCATTTGCCCATTACACACTGGAGAGGACATTGATACCTACCTCCTGACAGAAGCCATCTCGAGGTATAAATTGGTAGATGATCCACATGCAGCACATGGTCTCCATCCACCGCCTTCACACAGCCACGAAATGAGATGTTCTTGGTGAAGAACTCCACAGGGATATCTGAGAGCTTGGTGAATTTTTTGTGCTTTAAAAATAATAAACAAGAAGCTGCACAAACCCCTTGACTTTGCACCTCTTTATGGCACCTTCCCTCAACCACACTGATTGGATGCATCACTGCCCAGCATAAAACTTTGGGGATATTGGGTTAACAAGAGTACAAGAGCTAAACTAGTAAAGAACAACTTATAACCTGAAAAAAAGAAGGTCAAAGATCAGTTGTACTGTTTCCAGCCATATCAGGTATGGGGGACCCTTACCAGTGAAATCACACATAAAGTTTCACTTTAACAAGATAGATTCAGGTCACATGAAAGCAAATCAAGGTCAAGTAAAATATCTGACAATGTTCATTTTTGATGGGTTTCCTATGGATCTGGAGATATAAAAGTTCACCAAATTTTTAAATAATATACGTATTGGTTTTCAATGATTTTCTGGTAACTTACAGACAAACAGAGAGGACTACACCAATACTCTTCTGTCCAGATTGACTGAACATCCTCTGCACATTGAATCTCATGCAAAACCTATATCGTGGTAAAATGCAATGAATACATGTAATCAAAACTCTCTAACCCCAGCAGACAAGTTTACTGCTAGGTACAAGTCTTGCAATGGTCCAGCACATTCTGTCCTAAGATAGCCAGAGATTCTGTTCCTCACAGAACAGTTTATCTCTAGCAAAAAGTCAAGGTGGCATTCTTTTCCCACTGAATTCTGCTTGCTGTCAATGAAATATGAGCCAGCTTAATCATCACCTTTCTTTTCATTAGAGTAGGATATCAAAGCAATATTCTTAATTAAGACTTTAGATTTTAAAAATCTACCTGATCTTTTCCAGCATCTTATTTTCGTAATCAAGGTAAAGTCAAGTTGCTATACCACATGCAAAATTCACTTGTGTGTATCGCGATAGTCATGCTTGTGATTGCAAGAAACAGACCTGAACCAGCTGAATTTGCAGGATCTGACCAACTCATTCATCCGCGAGCTGATTGCCTATGGCAAGGTCAAGGCTTTCATCGAATAAGCCAGCAAGTGGTGCTAACATTCAACACATACGATTGTGAAAGATCTTTGAAAGATTTGGAAAAATTGCTTGCAAACACTAACGACCATGTCGGTAATAGTGGACAGCGCAAGGCATATCAAAGAACTGCTGTGGACAAACTATTGATTTCTGAGCGATCACTGCATGTGTATGTGTACAGCTACAATGTTTAGAAATGAGGTAAACCATACTTTTGACCCACCACATGAAGACTTCTGGCCAGTATTAATGCTCCTACTGCCCCAACTGCATACAGTCCATACTGGAAGCAAGAAGAAGTAAATATACAACTATCGGTACTGAGCTACATTATACACACCCAATGATGAAGACGACACAAGCTTCTTAAAAACATGAAGCTTGTTTGCAATGGCAGCAAAAATAATAGTAATTAGAGTAGTGTTCCTCTAATAACCCAGACTTCTAAACAGGACTGACTTATATGATGAACTGGTCTGTGTGATGGAGTGGCCTGTGTGACGGAGAGGCCTATATGACTATGTGGCCTGTGTGATGGATTTGGCCTGTGTGACAGAATGGCCTGTGTGAGGAAGTGGTCTGTGTGATGGAGTGGCATGTGACGGAGAGGCCTATATGACGATGTGGCCTGTGTGATGGATTTGGCCTGTGTGACAGAATGGCCTGTGTGAGGAAGTGGTCTGTGTGATGGAGTGGCATGTGACGGAGAGGCCGATATGACGATGTGGCCTGTGTGATGGATTTGGCCTGTGTGACAGAATGGCCTGTGTGAGGAAGTGGTCTGTGTGATGGAGTGGCATGTGACGGAGAGGCCTATATGACGATGTGGCCTGTGTGATGGATTTGGCCTGTGTGACAGAATGGCCTGTGTGAGGAAGTGGTCTGTGTGATGGAGTGGCATGTGACGGAGAGGCCTATATGACGATGTGGCCTGTGTGATGGATTTGGCCTGTGTGACAGAATGGCCTGTGTGAGGAAGTGGTCTGTGTAAGGGAGTGGCTTATGTGACCGAGTGGGGGACTAGAGCCTCACATGTGGGGCTATTAGGCAGGTAGCTTTTGCTCATCTACAAAGGACATAGGCATTCATAACTATCAAGCCATAATTTGAAGTCCTGCATCATGACTCTGGGGTAGTTTTGTAACAAGATATAACAAGAGTTCAGGTGAACACAATATACACACAAACACACTCATTTGAAATGTATAAACGAATACCAGCAGCATTGTGGTGTGTATAAAGTGTGAGAGAAAGTACTTCATGGGTTTTGATGGGCAGAGCACAGAAAACAATGAGTTTGGCAAGAAATGGTTTCAAAAATATGTGCATGTGAACGACAGTTCTCATCCTGTTACATGGTTTTAGGGTTGGGGACAATAATTATCAAGGCAGCCACGGAAGTACATATACACAATTGTCCATCATTACCTCTGTTTGTCACCTCTGTATCTATGCATCCACCAAAAGCTAAGCATCTGCATACATACATATCACTCAAAAATTAAAGTTGTATATGAAAAATAATTTGTGTTGTAGCTCTGACAAGAAATCATATCCATTTATAAAGTACCATATGTATAATAATGGCAATCTGGTTACCATGGCAACAGTGAAAATCAACAAGAGTGAGTCACAACACATTGTCACCAAGAATTAAAATGGACTATGGAAAACAACTGTTGTAGCCAGAACACATCATCTCCTCAAGCCATATCTATTTATACAGCATATATTGGGGAAAATGTTCATTTACTTACCATGGCTATCACAGAAAAGGAACAAATGTGAGTTACAATTCTTCCTTACATCTATGTACCTATGTGTCCTCCAAAAATTAAAAATCCATATGCAAAACAATTGGAGTTGTTGTATGTATTTATAAAGATGATGTAAGGATAAGAGCCATCTTGTTACCATGGCAACCATGGAATTGGACAAATGTGAGTCACAACACCTCGCAATCAATGTATCTATGTATCCACCAAAAATGAAAACTGTACTTTGAAAGCAATTGGAGTTGCAGCCAGATGATGAGCTGGATACCATGGCAACCAAATAAATTGACAAAAATAAGTTGCGACATTACCACATGAGCACATCTGCATCCCTGCATGCACCAAAAATCAAAACTGCACATGGAAATTTGTAATCTCATAACCATGGCAACCATGAAAATGGCCAAATGTGAGTTGCAACACATTGCCTCATCTATACCTATGTATCCATCAAAAATGAAAAATGCATGTGGAAAACTATTTAAAATATAGCCTGGACATGAAATCATGTATTTATAAAGCACATACAGGGAAAATGGCGATCTGGTTACCAAGGCAATCGTGGGAATGGACAAATGTAAGTCGCTACACATTATAACATCTGTATCTATGTATCCACCAAAAATTAAAACCATACATCGCAAACTATTTGAGATATAGCCCAGACACAAAGTCATACGTATTTATGTAGTATATACAGGGAAATTGGCAATCTGGTTACCAAGGCAACTGCAGAAATGGACAAATGTAAGTCATACCTGTATCTATGTATCCTTTAAAAATTAAGACCATATGTGGAAAAGAATTTGAGATATAGCCCAGATAAAAAATATGGACGGACAGACTGACAAAATCATTATACCATTATACGACTGCCATTACTGGCCGGTGTACAAAAACACTCCAGAGTCATGGTGCAGGACTACTACCTTGAGCTACACTAATTAGTCCGACATCATCTGCAGCTGTGTGTGTTTAATATACTGACGTATTGCATACAGACGTCAGACCAAAAACCACCGTATTCATGGAGGTTGCAGTAGAGACCACTTGGTCGCTGGGCTACTCCCTCCTTTCGAACACCTAGATCTCCAAAACCACAGATCCTTTTCACATAAAACTGACATGGCTGTGTTCCTTAATAATTTGCCTTCACATTGATCACAGATGGTCAAATGCTGATACTCCAAAATGGCCACAAATCTTTTTTCACTTCTCAACACACATAACCAGGATGACCCACTTCTCAGATCGTGTTTTACCACAAATCGTGTTTTACCACAGATCTTGAGTACCCCAGCGACCAAGAAGTCACAACTCATCCTCCACAAATACAGCAGTTTTCAGTCTGGCATCTGTTTCCAATACCTGTCTGTTAGTCCTACGTGAACTCCATTGTTGTTTTGATATTTGGATGTCGCTACACTAGTGGAGTCATACAACCTTCCATTTAATTCCCTTGGAATAGTAGCTGCCTAGTAATTCTGCTGCCTCGCAACTGCCGCTTGGTGTGCCCTTACGGAGTGGAACATACCTGGGATGTTGCGTGTGCGGTCGAGCTGAGAGGTAAGAGCCACAGTTGACACCTGTTTTGGGCTGTAAGCTTTGTTCAGCAAGGACTTATCTGACTTGGCGTGAAAGCACGCAAGCTCTACCACCGTTTCCTGATATGGCCATGATATCCCGTCGATCCAGTATATAAGAGAGGTACTGAAATACCAACCCGGTAGCACTTGTAGCCTTTAGGGACATTCCAAATATCAGAGCGTCAGTGAGTTCATATAGGACTACCTGTCAGTATATTAAATACCAGCTCGTCTCGGATTAGTCACTGCTGTGTAGCATGATGTAATGGAATGAATCAGGCGATTTGCAGAAGGAATAAATCTCAAGCATGAAGTAATTAATACTTACACGTATCATTCTTATGTTCCTGTCAATAAAGATGAACACATCGTCAAGTAAAGACCGATCTTTCTTCGTCAAGCTGGTAGAGGCTGTGGAACCCTCCACTGTGCCAGTGTGGCGACGAGTCGAATTAGTGAAGGCCTTTCTCCCACTTTCGGTTTCCTCCGAGATTTTGTCCGGTGACATTTTAACATTGAGCAGCGGTTTTACGCCATCGTGCTAAGAATACAACTGGAAAACATGTGTAAACAGTAATGTAAACATTTGACAGCCTAGTCTATCATTGCTTGCAGCCCACCGATTTCTTTCCTCACACACAAAAGACTTTCAGTCAGGGGAGGTAAATGTACCTTCAATAGCACTCTGGTTCCTGTTGATAGCGAAAAGAAACGAAAAAAAATATGTTCAGTTGCTTTGCTGTGTCTTGTCCTTTGTCAGTCTATCAGTTGGCACTAAACAACAATCATGTAACAAAAAAAATAATAATAACAAATTTAATCCTGCACAAGAGGGAGATTAATCACTCCCCACTCTCCATCCCAGAACAAGACAGTGATGGGCCTTATAAAGCCTACCAGCATGCAAGGACACATCCTAAACTGCATAAGAAATAAAAGCCATGCGTTTCTTGAATCACTAACTGGTAGTAATGGGGACACATGGTATAAATGCCCGGCATGTTACTGACATCAAATGTTGATATTGCATATGGATGCATGGTCAAAGGCCCTGCTTCACACTATGTGACGATCATGCCACCTCAAATGTAAGATTAAAACCTACTAATTCGTCTAATTTCTGGTACAGGTAACAGTGGTGCCCAAAGCAAAAAATCATCTTTCTCTCCAAGTTTTTCAGCAAAGTAATCAGAAGGATTAAGGCAGGCCCACCACCTTTCGTGATGACCATGCATGAGTGACTGCTATAAGTGAAATATTCTTGGACATGAGGTGAGCAGGAATGATATAAATAAATGCTAAAACTTAGACATAAGAAATTTGCATATGAAACCTGGCACACTAGTTTCTGAATGAGACAATTCTGATATACCAGTAGTGAGGCTACACTGAAGTCCTACTGAATTTATGTAACATACATGTAACTCTATGACTTGTAACTTTGATTTGTCATATTTTTTGCATTTCTTTTATTGGATTCGAAGTCAGCCACTGTAGCTGATACTACATTTTTCTGCATAATGTAGATAAACATAGAATACTCATTAAATATACCATAGATGGAATACTCATTAAACTGGTCAACTACCAATGCTAAGTAACGTATAGGCCTACTGTACTTGTTCCATTGGCAAGTATAAAGCTGGCATTTACACATACATATATCAATTGTATGGGAAGTAAAGCGCATACATGTTGATTACATTTCATTTATGTCATAAGATTATACGCTTAGGTTTATGAAAAACAAGATGGTCAACATAACAATAATATGATTTGTTTGTAGCTGCTCTCTGAAGTTTCACAGGATAGCTTTTAAAGTGCCACTCTGGTCCGAATACAAATTGCGTGGAAATATTACAATATGAAAGAACATTGAACATTCATTGAAAAACAAAATCTTCGGCTGTGTCTGTAATATTTTCTTGATGTGACGTGATAAAATTCCCTGTATGACGTCAAATTAGGCAGATGTGACGTTGAGTAACGCATTTATGCAGGGATGATGTCAAGAGCGTTTGAAAGGCCAGCGTCATATGTGTATACATGTCACAGATGATGACGTCATGTGTTGGTGGCTGACGTCACACCAGGCAAAGTGGAAGCGACAGAAATATTTTGTTTCCGTATATCTGACAAAACGTACAATATCTGTTTTAATTCGCCACAATACTTTCAGAATTTAGGAAAGCAATTCAGATTATCACAGTCTTTGTTAATTCATCTTGCTTTTAAAGCACAGATGTTTTGACACCAAAGTAGCTCTTTAAACAAAATCCATGATGTAAAATCTAACAAACTGATACTACATTGTTTTTTTATGACTGGCACATTGGTAAAAAAAATGATGCAAAGGGTAGTACATGTACATGTAATTGTGTTCTTTGTCAATTGGACAATATTATCACCCCAAAATAATAATCATGGAAAAGATATAACCCCGATATAATAATAAGAGAACACCAATAACCCCCAATATGATAATCAGAGAACATATATAACCTCAATATACATTCAGGGAACAAAAATAATCCCAATATAATAACCAGATAACAAATATAAAGTCAGTATGATAATCAGAGAACAAATAGGCTATAACCTCAATATAATAATCTGGGAACATCTATGAGCACAATATAATGCATGTAAATGGGTTCTGTATGTAACATACAAACCTGGAGGAATCTGTTAGAATGCCAGATTAAAATTACACACATTGATCTCATTAAACAATATCCTGGATCAATGCATGCATAAATACATCTAAAAATCAAAAAAAGTATCAAACATTTGATGCGATTTTGTTCAGAAATAGTTAAGCAAAAAATTACATTCATTTTAGCATCCATTACTGTAAATGCCTTTCTTTTTTGCCGACATTAACTTATGTGAACTTGCTTCGAAAACAAATTTGCTGGATTTAAATTTCGCGGGTGTGTGGAATGGGATACTATTTATGAAGACAGTAAAGAAATAATGATGAACACAAAACTCATGGGATTCAACACAGCTGAAACAAAAATTTGAATATGCCTACAACATGTATATTTTGCAAAAAAATCATTCCTGCTATATTCGTGGAAGTAAATGTCCCGCGAATAAAAAGGCATTTACAGTATTTTCTCTTCATGAGGGAGAATTTTACCAATGAATGAACAGCCTGTCATAAAAGGCCATTTAGACAATCTATCCATAGCTTTCTCAACTGTCTCAGCCAAAACAACAAACTATGTTAGCTATGTAATTCATTATGATGGGCAGATGGCCACAAGTACCGATTTTGTTGACCTACATATGTGACAACCAAGGTTTATGTTGGTCAATAACACATCCTAAATGTTCATACGTGGTACAATGTGCATGTCATGATCAAACAAACATTAACAATTTGACTCCCAATTAACATGCATGTAATTTCAAAAATATATATTTTTAGCCCCGGATAACCTCATACCTCCAAGATCAATGTCACATAATTATCTGCAAATATGGATAGATAAAACTCAGAAATATTAGAACAATTAATGATTAGTTGTATATGTATCGTGATTTTAATGCCAACAGCTTTATTATTCAAGTTTATACAAACTTTCATCTCATGAATTTTAGAATCATTGATATTAATTGCTCAAAATGGTGTCATTCACATGTAACAAATCCACAGGCCTTATTCCAGATGTAAGTGCCTTGAGTGAAGCGAAAGTTTAAAACTGCTTGTTACACGCAAGCAGACACTACATAGACACTACATAGGAGTTAGAATTGGGTACAAATCTTATGGAAAAACAATTTAAATTTGTCCTTAAATTATCCCTAATACCATGAATACTGAAGTTTTGAATTTTTATTTAACAGTTGTGGAATTTATACTCATATGTACCAGTATTACTACTTATGTAGCTGTTACAAAATAGACTTTTACAAATGCATGCCCATTTATAATCGTCAACACTTCATTAGAAAACAGCTCTCTGAAAACACTGAGAATTCAAAGTAGATGTAGTACAGGTAGATGCGAAAACATGACACTCTAGGCATTATTTCTTGTTCATAACTGCATCACTGGCTGCCCTTAGAATGATGGCCACGCCCATGGCCCCGGGGTCAGCCTGGGTCAGGTGATCGCCGCTGACGTAGCTAGCTCGACCTGCCTGAGCTCTCATACCCACAGTGGACTCCGCACCTGTCTCTGCTGCCTGAAATCACACAGTGACTGATAACTGCATTATTTATCTGTTTATATATTTATTTAACTCCATGCTCAAGAATTTTTAACTCTTTGATGTCAAAACTTTTGTTTTGTTTCTTTTCTTTGTTTGTTTTTTGATAAAAAATTAACCAAACTTCACCAAAAAACTCTTAAGTGGTCCAAACAAGTGAATGAATCAATCAGAATGAAACAAAATGTGTCACTTGCAGAAAAAAAGGTAAACTTTAAGAGAAATACAGTATAACTTCTGAGGTGTTCCCTGGTTGTGATAAATAAATACATCATACTGCACTAATCTGCCTGTTAACATTAAGTAATCTCAGTGGTGTTTACACATGTGCTTAAGTATTCCACAGCCTCACAACTAACCATGCACCACCCACCTTTGCCATTTGGGAGAGTATTTCAACAGTACTCTGGGATTCTTCCTGTACAAGTGTGGCCAGTTTGTTGGCAGCCGGGATTAAGGCATCTAACTGTATCGGCACAAAACAGTAACAAGTTGGTAACTGTAGAGTGGAAATCCATTTATCTGTTGGCATCAAAAATTATATATGTTTAAAAATGATATGAGTCCAAATTTTATCCATGCAAAGAATACCTCGACAGAAGATTTCATGTGGTACATGTAGCAAACCGGATCAACTAATAATATACTTCATAACTGTGTTTGTAATTAACTTTGTCTACATCTATGATCTCATGACTAAATGTTTGTTTACCAGAGTTCTGTCCCCTTGACAAGCTCCACCATACCTGTTGATCAAAAAAGAAATGTGGACAGATAAATAATTTGCACCTCCCAAAATTGATTAGAAAGAGGATATAAGCATGTGATGTAAAAAAGTAGTTCATCCACACTTCATCTGCTTATCTGCTGTCACCTCTGTGAAGAAAGAGGTATGTTTTTGCTTGGTTTTGCTCCACTGGAAAATAAGGCTCTTGTCAAATATTCTGCAATTATTCCCACTTTTCTGATTTTTTTCCATCTAGCACATGCTAATTATACCCCCTTCCCACCAACCCATAATGCATTTTATGCTCCATTCCAACTTTAATATACCATGCCTTGCACTACCATGTCACAACACTCAACCTGGGTCTCCCACTTGCCTCACTAAGTTCTCACCCTTTTTGACTATGAAAGAGCAATTTTCAATGCATTTAATGTACATTTTCAACTTGATTTTGGATAGAAAACCACACTGGTTGGGTTAGCCAATTTCAGAATATCACAAAAGCGTGATTTTTTATTGTTTATCTACACAGACCCCCCTCAGAATATGCCAGAATACACATATTATAAACATGTGAAAAGACTGAAGCATTACTTTCTCAGTCCTCATGAACCCAGTGTCACAATGTAATTACATGTACTGTCAAATGTACTTACTTCTGAATAGCATTAATACCTCCTGTCAGTGCTGAGCTAAAGGACTGTGTACTAACCCCTGAGGTCAGTGACCGAGAAGCTGCGGTCAGGAACAGACTGTACAGCTGTAATCAACAACACAGAACATTTCAATCCCTGCCTGACAGTATAAGACACCAGTATGATAGTTGTCATCTAGATCTACACATAAATGCAGAAGACATGATAGAAAGGGTAAAACTGCATTAACTTTTTTGCTATTATTATAATTATACATTATTTATTTACTGGATTTTTTACTTTGGGGGCGGGGGGTGGTATTTTACCGATATAATAGAGACCATATTTATAGCTATACATTTCTTCAAACTTCTTAAAGCTGTTCTTATTAGGCGAACCCCTCGTGACAGTGAACTGCGCGAACTTACCGCCCCTGATGATCCACCCATCGTTTTCTCCACTGTCTCCGCCAGAACAACAAACAAGTTGGCTATGTTACTCATAAGAGCCGGGGGATCACCACTAGTGCCTAGCACATCCAATATCGCTTCAATCAAAACATAAAACCAGAGTCTCTGATGAGACAGTAGCTCTAATGGTTGGGACAAATTTATAACATTAATTACATAATTTTGTATGTATAACGGACAATCGACAATCAAAATTGAAAATCAATACTACGAAATACTATCTTGATTCACTTGTACCAATTTTCTTCAAAGTGGACAAATACTGTAACAGTAACTAGTAGCATTCTGAAAGAAATGATAAAATATGCTGGATGAACAAACAGACACACAACTGATCAAAGGAATGGAAAATTGAGAGGAAAACTGTAGGACGAGTAGCGTTTTGAAAGATGTTAATATATACTGGATAAAGAGACAGACAACCAATCATCAAAACAGAAAATCAATACTACGAATTATGTACCTTGATGTAGTGTACACTTCAACAAATTTTCATTGAAATTGACAAAAACTTTGGTCACTGGAATGAAAAATCAATACGACCAATTATGCATCTTGATGTAGTCTACACTTGAGTTTTGTTGAAATCGGATAAAAACTGTAGGAGGAGTAGCGCTTTGAAAGGTGCATGTATGTTAACATATACTGAATAAACAGACAGAGAGACGGAAAAGCGATACTACAAATTATGTACCTTTGTGTAGTCTTCCCTTCACCAAAGTTTTGTTGAAATCGAACAAAAACTGAGCAGCATTTCAAAGATGTTAACATACTCTGCACAAACCGATGGACAATCTATCATCAACATGGAAAATCAATACTACAAATTATGTATCTTGATGTCCTCTACACTTGACCCACATTCTGTTGAAATCGGACAAAAACTGTAGGAGGAGTAACGTTTTGAACGAAAAAGTTAACAGACGCAAGACAGACAGACAGAAAGATGGATGGATGCTGGACAACTTGCTAATACATCACCTCTTCTGGTCTTCGGCCAGTAGAGCTAAATCTCAAAAACTAAAGCAACGTTCTTTTTGTTTATTTATTTATTTGATTAGAGCTTTATGCCGTACTCAAGAAAACTTCACTTATACGACCTCAACCAGCATTAGTGTGGGGGAAACCAGGTAGAGACCTGGGGAAACCATCCGCATGTGGATGTCAGACCCTCCCATGTACAACCAGAGAAGAAGCCCACCACAGCTAACAGGACTTGAACTCACAGGGACCACACTGGTGAATGGATCTCAGGTTATTGTGCTAGGATATTAATCTCTAGGCCACAAAGCAAAGTTTTATACAAGAAATCAACTATCCAAAATTTACTAATTCCCAAAGTCATCATATTGCAGTAAGGATGTTTCCGTTAATACTACACGATTCAAACTCCATTCAAACAGCACAAAGCCTGCTCCTCTTTATTTGGACGAAAGATTAACCGCATAATCCTTATATGAGCTATAAAATACTAAATCTACCAGATGGCAGTTTTCTTAGATGAATCTCATAGGTGGTACATGTATCAGGTAATGAGTCACACCACACTCTCTGTTCCCTCTCTGTGTATCTTACCTTGTGCCCCTCTCCTAAGCGTGGATCCACAATCTCCATCCCCACTCTTGGTGTCAAGAGCATTTAGTTCCGACTCACTGGCAATAAGTTTTACGCAAGCACCTATTATAGCCTGATACAGATCATACTGTTGATCTGAAAAGAATAAAAAAAAAGGTGCTTAATAAACAACAAACCAGGTCAAGAGTTGCTCAACATATGTTCAAACAAATATTTTCCTTTCCATACAGTAAATCTAAGGAAAGTCTGCTATCTGGTTACCATGGCAACTGCAGACAAGCATAACTCATTTTTACCTCTGTATATATGCATCCACCAAAATTAAATTAAAACTGCACATGCAAACTGGTTATAGCCTGGGCAGTAGAGTCACACCTATTTATATACCATGTAGTCTAACACTGAGAGCTTGGTTACCATGACAGTGGTAGAACTGAAAAACTGTGAGGCACGCCATATCATCACCCTGTATCTATGTATCCACCAATTTTAAAAATGCACATGTAAAAATGATTGGATTTACAAACCGGGCAGATATGAAGGACATGCAGAAAGGCAACATTGTGATACCATCACACATACTTTTCTAAAGCCATAAACATGGTAAAGCACATTAGCATTCTGACCTTTAGACAACTGTACATCCACAGTGGACACTTTGCCCCTGTCCTGCACAGCTGGGCTCTTCCTGTGTGAGGCTCCTCTAGGGTTGTGAGGTACAACCCAGGCCGGGGCTCTGGTGGGGCTCTCTGAAATGACAACACAAGAAGTCTACCCTTCCACAGAGGACCTTTCTGATCTCAGATGATACTGGATTGCTCCCACTAGAAGGGCTTAACCAAGGCCAAGTGTTCAAATCCAGCTCTCACTGTTTAGCCTGCACCTCTAAATCACGAGCTTTGTTAGGTATGCGAAAAAGGTATGTGGTTGCCTCCAGTCATAAACCTTACTGCCATTAGAAAAAGTGTAAAATTCTTGAATGCGGCATTAAACACTCATCAAGTAAATAAATGATTTCAGCAAAAAACTGTACAGAATCAACATACAGATTTTAATAACCTGTTTAGTACATTATATTACCTCATTTAATAAAAAAATCTGGGTTAGTTCCTTGTCTCCGATACATGTACCGCCATTTTACCAGAGAAAGCATGTATAGAGTTTCTTAACTTCTGATTGATGCCAAATGGTGCTAACGAACTTTGCAGTCAATGTTTGTGTAGAAACCTGTCTCACCTAAGCATTGCCTCAGCAGGTCATTGAGAATCAGAATGGTGATGGAGAATCCAGCCATTTCCAGGGAGGTCATAAATGTACCGTTATACAGGTGAGTCACCAATACGCCCTTTTTTTCTAAATATACAAAAACATGTGATAAAAAGAAGGTGAAGTATTCAACCAAATGGTGAAATCTAACTGCTCAATGTACACAGGTTTGCTTCAAATCTAACAAAATTATTCAAGAGCGTAACACTTTCCCGATTTATTGATATATTGACAAGATAAAAGAATTCTATGGATTCAACTGAAAATTTCTCAAAATCTCTTAAAATCTCCTACCAGATGAAACATCCATGATCATGAACACTACTAGAGTGTTACTTAAGATGAAGTACAATTTTACCTACATATATGACATGGTATTTTTATTGTGTTTGTAGTCTGCATTTTGTTTGTTCACCAATTAATAATAATAATAATACATAAATTGAATAATATACAGTCATTACCATGAAACCAAACAGAAACATAGCATAAATGATCAGAGCAAATCTGGCAGGCTTAAAGTTTAAACGGACTTGTTCCATCCCAACAATGATAACACAACTTCGATAACTGTATCTAATCCATGTTTGGTGAACTTTAATAATTACCAGTAAAAATAAGAACAGCTTAACTTCATAAATACATGTGCTTATAACATGTATATGTATAGCTTTTGTGGTCAGGAAGGCAATTAATGTCTTTGGTCTTTCTTGTAAGCCACAATCACAAGGCTAACTTATATGCATACTTAAAGCTCGTCATGCATGAGAGCTTAAGACCCAACTCAACTCAACCATAGTGTCGGGTCGTTAGCGCTCAGGTATGCACAAGAGCAATGCAACTCAGCTGCTCACATGCTCATCTAAGCTAAAGTCATGTTCAACAGGAGAATGGGACCAGTTGAGTTGAGTCACGTCAAACTCTCATGTGTGCCGAGTTCTACACAACCTTTGAGCAATCTCAATGGCCATGTACATCAGACTTGACGTTGATTTATTGTTTTTAGGATCAGAGACCACTGTAAAACACAATAACCAAAATAAAAACTTCATTATCTAACTACATGTAACTCCTTTAGACAGCACACGAGTGAGTGTCAGACCTTCAAATTATACAGATCATGGTTACTCTATAAGCTACGCTTACTGTATAGGTCAGACCCTTCAATACAAGGCAAAAATCCACACCTAAATAGGAATAAACTTCCATGGCCAAAATGTTCATTTCCAAGACCGAGGTCCCTCCTAGGTTATTCACCATACAAGCAACTTCATCTCCTGCAATCAGTAACACGAGCAGTAACGATAATTAAATTTAATTATTTATTTATTTATTTATTGGTGTTTTACAAGATACTCAAAAATATTGCACTTTTGCATCAGTGCATGTCCAGCATTAACCAGTCAGAGCCCAAAGGAAAACACAACCATCCAAAGACTGATTGTAGACCTTCCCACTTACAGCCGCAGAGGAAGCCAGCATGAGCTGGACTTGAACTTCCAGCAACCACACATTTGTAAGTAGTTCCTAAGTCATTGTGCTAGGTTAGTCCCGATAAAAGTTAACATATATGGTAGAGAAAATATACCAGTATTCTAAAAGTGGTCCAACTTTAGGCTGAGAGTGTTTCACTGAGAGATTCAACATCAGTCTGTTGCATCACTGATAAAATTAATCTTTTAATTATCATATTACAAGTCAACTAAGTACATCCTGACTGCATAGCAACACAGAAATCTGTGAGCAAGAGGTTTGAATTCATTTCTTTATCTCATATATGATAAAAATAATGTAACAATACTAATATTGTCAAAATAATCTTCTACACTCACCCACCAAAAGCAGCACAATACAACATATCTTTCACAGCCTAAGCATAAAACATTTTATCAAATTTAAATACAAATTTAAATGTAACATAAACTTTCTGTATTTTATATAAAAATTCTTGCCTATCATGTCAAAAAAGTTCAAGGACTCAAGTAACACCTGGGACACAACAGGTATTGTATCACAGGCGACACAAAACCCATCACTACAATGACAATTTTCCAATCCTTTCAAAGCACTTACCTGATTTGAGCTTCAAGGATGTTTGATTGGCCGGGTTGGTCAAGTGATCAATCATAATGTGTACAGCTTCACTGGCAGATGTTAGCTGATAAGTACAAAGAAGAGAAAGTACAAAGTATATATGCGTACTCCCTGTAGCATTATTACTCAACCAGTTTACCTTAACAGTATCAGTACTTCTAAGACAAGCATGGAGTCAGGTAAACATAAGCACGTAATAACTGAGGCATACACACCTTCATCCTCTTTACTCCCGCCTCGCCATGGATGCCTACAAATGCAAACGCACACAAAACTGTTAAAACAAACAAACAAATAATAATAAAAGGTATCAGTGTAGAGGCTTGTAAAGTGACTGATAAGAATCAGAGCAATTTCGAATAATGCCAGATTCCATTAGCTCTGTTTACATCAGTTTTCTATTGATCACAGAATGGGGTAAATTAATTTTTTTTCACACATGCTCTGCTTACATCAGTTTTGTATTTTTCATAGAATGGGGTAAATTAATTTTTTTTCACACGTCAAGTACCAGTAACAAGCAGTTAAAACTAAAATCTGCATACCACAGATTTTTAAGAATTCTAGATTAAAACTTGACTTGTACCGTTATAACTGTACAAGCTTGGATAATGTTTGAAAATTACCACGAAATATTGTAATTTGGTACAACATTTGGTTGGCCGTTTAAGTCAACTTCCACCCATTGTCTGAAATAACTGCAGTGTCATCATTTACCACGAGTACAGCGTGTATATGTATGCATGCTTTAAAGCTCAAAAAGCCGCCGCCGTGGGCCATGCTCACCCAGCCCGAGTTCCATCTCATCTGTAGCCAGGCTGAAGGAAGGGCCAGAGCCTGGTACACTACAGGGGGTCAAGCTCAGCCCTATTGTCCCTGAACAGAAACAGGAGAAACAAGAGGTCATTAATCAGCCAGGCCAAGAGCGTTCAATACTTCCCGCCTACACAAGCCAGTGCCAAGCTGGGTGAAACAACACATCATTCTCTGCAGAGTTACACTGCAGTGCTTGTACACTTCCTCTTTGTTTTATGAGAACAACTATACAGAAATGGTAACATATGACAGAAAAGAACAACAGAATTGTTTTAGGGTGGGAAATGTTAGCTCTGCTACAAGTTAGTGATGATAGCTAGATCATTTTACATAAACTGAACACTTTTTTCACACCACAAAAATCACACTGTAGTTAACCTTAATAAATAATACCTGCACATAAAACATATAGTGAAACACTTTGAAAACACAAAATGGACTCTGAATGCAGTAATGTAACAGACAACATGTGGAACTGAACGGTGTTTACCATAGAACTGAAAAGCAGAGGTATCAGTCAACAAACCCTAAAACAATACTGTTTTGACCAGAATTCATCATTACCACATACAAATGATATATTTTAACTGCCCAGATTATATAAAAATTTCACCAACTTCTATGTTTTGCATTTTTACTGTGTCTCAGTATACATTCACTGCAACTTACCCATCTGCCTTATAGACTGTCTTAGGCACTTTACAATCTCTTCAAGGGGTCTCCCCTCCTCAGCCAGAGCACCTGCCAACTACACCAACAATATAATCAGAGCAAGTCAAAATGGGCTGACAAGGGGCAACTTGTACAGAAGATCATTCACACTTATAATTAAGGACAGACTCAAAACTCTTCATCAAATGACCATTCTTGTTGTAATGTGGTCCATATATGTGGCCTGCATTGGCAGTAATTCAGAGGATTCATCATTATTCATCAGCCTACCACCTCAGGAATGCACCTGTTGAAGAAATCAAGAGATGGTTAAGGGTAACAGATCATCTGACATTGCAAAATGGTCTGGATATTTTGTTTACATAATTTTTTCAACAGAGTAAAATGTTTTTAACACAGACATGGCTGACTGCTGGGACACAGTGTGCACCCAGGTTGTCACATAAATATTTTAGTTCGTTGTCAGTGTCTACAATGATGTTTAATAAAAACATTTTATACGTCAAAGAATGACCGCTGTTTATCAGGCATCCATACTTGTGATGCCGACGAAAGAAATGATCAGAGGATAACATGCTACTTGATCAAGTTTTTGGTTAAATCTAAACATAAACCATTTTTCACTCTGCAAAAAGCATCCCATGGAAGTTTATCTGTACTTTTGTTTGAAAACGTTTTGCATATTTTCAAAGTTATACTGGCTGTACAGTATAACTTTATGTACTTCAGTTCTTTATTGCAAGCAAAGACGACACAGAACACGACCCGCCATAAACTGCTTACCCCTCAAATCCAACATTTTTTATTGGTCTCATGCACGGTCGTTTTCACTGTGGTATAAAGTACAGAAGACCCTGAACTTATATAATGGATATTGGAGTTTTACACTACAAGATACACAACTCCTCGGGCACCTTGTTGCCTGTAATAAAATTTCGAGGTAGCTGACTGGTAAAATTCACACTAAACCGTGCATTACTCCTCGGAGGCTCAAAACCCGGAGTGGTAACAACTTTCCACACAGGGATCTGTGTTACACCCAGAAAGTCTAAATTCCTAATGACAATAAGGCCACTTGTAAAAATATGTTCATTGGGCATAGCCCAACCGACCCTTAAAAAACCGGCCTACTCAATACTTTTTATTGGTATTTTGATAAAAAATTTTCTTCTCCATATTAACTTCATTACAATCCCTATCTTTCAAGAGCCAGAATGTTAAATAAAAAAAAGAATTCCCTATCGAGTGACCCTATTTTTTTTTCTCACAGGGTCAGGTTACACCCAACAAACAGTTTTTTAAAGATGGCCTAATGCTGCTACTAATAAAACACTTGTGATCAGATTAACCTTATGGACGACGACTGTTCCACAGAGTCCCCGCCTCCCTGCAGTTTTGTCCGCAGAAGCTAGGGCACAGTCCTCATCCACAATCACCATGCTTACTTTATATCCTTCATTCTGAGCCCGTTCGGCAGCCAGTCCGAAATTTAACCTGTCTCCTGTGTAATTCTTCACAATTAAAAGTGTACCAGCTGAAATCAGGCATAAACAGCATGATTAAAATTCAGAAAAACTTGTTGAGTTTTTATTGCTTGAAAACTTTCCATTAAAAAAAAATAGGCAACTAGGTGTACATGTAGCCTTATATCCAAGTCAAGGGTGGACAAGTATTTATATTCATGCAGTGACTTCAAGAAAAATTGAACTTTTTGCTGCTTGCACCTCAGAAAATTAAACCAATTGACAGCAAGATAACACAGCCCAATATACTCTAGGAAAGGCATCATATACCCTAAAGCCTACACATCTATGTCATTTATAAACTTTTTTCAACAGCTTAAAAAAGTACCCTGGTTTATTTACATTGCAAGAAATATAACCTTTTTTAAATATTAAACAAACCTTTTATAGTTACTAAATACAAGTTATGTAATTCTAAGCATTCCGCTAAAAATAACAGCATTACACCTAGATGACAGATTATGTGTGCACTGGAAGAAATTGCCCATATACTGCATTTTAGCATTTGCCACTAAATAGAGAAATGTGTTCATTCTCACCTTTACTGCCAACTGTCCTTATTGCTGCCAGTATATCCGCAGGGGGAGGGGAGGTGAACACAGACCCTGCCACCACGGCACTTAACATGCCCTTCCCGATATAGCCTGCCAATAAAGTGTGCACCCCACATCTAACAGATATTATCTATTAGACAAATTAGTTAATCTCATGAAAAACATGTCTATATCTTTACTTTGCTGACAAACTGGGAGATAAAGATGATGCTTTGTTTTCGACGTTACTGATACCTGTCCCAAAAATTTGGAAGAATATCAATATTTTTTTTTTTCAGTGATTGGTAACAAAGATAACTCTACGAAATTATATATATCACATCTTCGTATGCGCCAAGGAACTAAAGTCAAAACACTTTTTGTGGTGTATAATGTTATATTCCTATGTGCACATGTCCAACACCTGGCCTTAATTGCCTCAAGTGATGTCACCATTATTATGATTGGCATGGCATGCTGGGTAACGGGCGGGGCTCATATCATATCTGGTATTAACTATTCATCTCACAGCATGAATGTATTGTTAGGTTATAGGTTATATTTCTTCAATGCTGGACGTGTCTTCAAACTCCTCTCACCTTCAAATTTATATCTTCATTATCTCTGTTAAACTGAGGGGGTTACATGTATTTTCTTTGCATTACTTTGTCAACAGTCCCATGATTAGCTTTGTGGGACAACTGTCTTGCCTGACCAAGCACAAATGTTTAACTACATTTTGAGACTGTATAGTTATCGAACTTACAAACTAGCCCAACCCATGGCGGATTTGAAATTCTGATATGAAGAACGAGTTTGGTGTGATGTGTCAGTAGTCGAGGATTACATCATGTCAATGTAAGCCAAAGTGGCTTTAGTCCCGTCTGTCAACACCTGTTAGCGAGGACTGATCCCTCTCGTTACCCAGCATGCCACTCCAATTATAATAATGGTGACATCACTTGAGGAAATTAAGATGAGTTGTTGAAAACGTGCACAATGGGAATATAACATTATACATAACAAAAGTGTTTTAACTTGAGTTTCATGGCAAGTATGGAGATGTGATAAATATCAGTTTGTAGAGTTTTGGGTGTTACATGTCACTGCCTGTTACATGTCAAAGAGGAAATACCGATGGTAACATTGGGCGAATTTACAGAAGGCCAAAAGTATGGGACTAAATAAAACAAAAGACTATAGTGTATCAACACATGGGTATCGGCTCTAAGCAGCAATAACAAGCGTGAATATTTCAGCCAGTAATTTTCTTTCAAGGGAGAGGGACGGGGCAATATATACGTTTCAATTACTTATTAATGAAACAGAATTATCTCCCAGCCCCGTGTCACACAGTCACCCTTCTAGCCGTTACGGTTACCCAGGGTTTCCCAAGGTAACCTTACCAGCATGAGCCGGTTCATGTCCAGACCCTCCGCCACTGACCAGGGTCACCTTCCCCTGATTGATGACCTCATCAATGTCCGTCCTGACCACCACCCTGTGTGAGTGCAGCAGCTGAAGCCCAGCATGACTCCTCACAAACCCCTCTAAACTCTCGTCCACACAGCGATTCACAGAGTTGATTAACTTCTTCCCAAGCCCGCCGCTCATCTTTTTTCAGTTTGGCTCACGGGATTATGACCTATTACTTTCACCGGTCACCTGAAACCATGATATCAAATTTATTTATTTATTTCACTGGTGTTTAACTCTAGAATTTTTCACTTACCATAATACCTCAAGCTTTTTGCATGTGAAAGAAAAACTTTCAGTGCACTTTTCAGTTCACTTTACCTTACCTATTGGATTTTGTACAAAAAACTACATTGTTCGATTGTCCTATATCTGGGCTTGACAAAATGGGTAAATTTATAAGCCTTCACAGAATTACGCCCTCTATATATCCTTGAATAAACATCTTGCAAAAATGTAAATAGGTTGAAGAATTTTACTATTTATACATCAGTGAAAATCCCAGTATTTCCTTCAGTGATAAAAGTGTTATTTTCACTGCAGTGAAATATCACACTTTGATATTTCACACCCAGACGTCATAACATCAAAAAACATTTTATTTCATAGATCCTATCTGATCTCAACGAAATTATATCATAATGCAAGTTTAGTCAACTGTTACATTTTCTTGCCACGCAAGAAGATACAACGTCATATAACACGTTATGTACACAAAATCGCATTCTATGCATGTCTGTGACAGGCTACGGCTGGAAAATAATGCTGAAAACTCTTTAAAGTTCACAAAATAATGTTACTGTCAGGGTATAAATAATACATACAACATTGTACAGTGAAAGCTGAATACTATAAATATTGTCCTCATGAGAATATATTTACGACATTCAATATTTATGGTATTAAACCTTCATTGTCCAATATCCTCTATATGTTATACAAGTTAAATACCAGTTAGATTTATTGGTGGATAAAACCAGAGCAGTTAGAATAAAATCCATTCTTCCTCATATACCTGACAACACCTTGATTTTAAGCCCGCAACCTCATTGGTCACTTATGTATTTATTTCATTGGTGAATTTTTTGCATCATACTCAAGAATATACGTCACTGTTTAGAGAGGATGTAGCAAGAACATTACTATCACCAAATTACTGCAATTCAACAAGAAGATAAGTTACTATCAAAGATTGTGTGTGACAAAGCCCAGTCACCCCTATAACAGAACCTAGTGTATGTGTGGATCAAGCTAGTTTTCATCATCTTTGGACAATTGTCAGGGCTCACATATTCAGCTTGAATATGTAACCTGTTAGTTTCAGGATACTCCTAAAATTGTGAAGTGGATGCATAAGTAGCCCAAATGACTCATGTCAAGGTAGGGTTAGACTTTCATTGTGTGAAAATGTACTATGGCCAATATTTGTCGTGATTTTTTCATTTACTGTTGATAATTATTTTTTTTAAAATTGCATTTGCGCATGTCTGTGAACAAAACACTACATGGAGTGAACAGAGCCGTCACTCAAAACGGCCATATACTATGTTCTTAGACTGGTGTCTTACAATTAAGATTATATGGTGTTTATGTTCTTGAGCTGGTTTCTTACTACTGAGTGTGTGGTGTTTCATATTAAAAACACCGAAATTACCAATTAGGTATGCAAATACATAAGGAGAAGTGCAACTGCTTAAATATTTACGACGAAATTATTTGTGAGGGGGGATGGGGGGGGGGCTAAGATACGCGCTGCCCCAGCCCCGCCCCCTCCAGCCTATGCCCGTAAGTGCCAGGCTTTTTCTTACAGTTTCAGTTTCAAAATTCTCATATTTCAAGAGCTGATGTCAGCATATAATATTGTCAGAAAGCGGCAATTTACGTTTTAGTTCCTTAAGAGCCCCGTGACTTGTAAGTAGATAATAATTTATAAGATGGAAAAATCAACTGAGCTAGATGAAACCTGAAACTAACATTCGACTTTCGCCGATCGTTAACATCCGGTTTGGGGAGGTAATTTAGTCCGCGGTAGGATGAAGGGGGGACAACTGCGCGTGCACATAACGTGAAAGTGTTACACTTGAAACCATTTATAAATGAACGATTAAATTGTCACAAATTGTATGAGCATACGTAAAAACAAATTTTTACCTCATTGCCAAAACAAACACACACAACAAAAAACGGTTCTTCATAGCTCTCATCGAGCCATTCAGAGTTTTTGCCGAGTATGATTAAAGGGCCTCTGAACTGGCTTCTAAATAAACGCCAAGTTTCACTTTCATATCTACGTCTATTGATTAATCTCTAACTTTTGAGCGACAATGTACATAAATCTGAAAGAAAAGTTGGCTTCTGAAGCGTTGTTCCTGGCTGCCGTGATGTGAATAAGCATACGACGATTCTATATCATGTGATCTTACATGAAATTCGCGTGAAAAAAAATTCTCAAAGATCGGTGATAACTCCAGACACTCTGGTTTTAAATCCTGTGCAAATAAAATAACGAATGGCTGTCACCTTATAGGTAAGTGAAAAATTCTTGATTATGGGGTAAAGCAACATTCAGAATATTAGCGTTTATGTGTTCCACGTCTCTACTGCGTACTTGTATATATAAATCCTAGCTGTTGTAAGCTATATAGTCTCCATTTATATAGGGCCTATCAGGTGCTTCCGTGGCTCAGACAGTTAGGGCATTAGCACAGCGCAATGACCCAGAAGCCTACCACCAATGCAGTCGCTGTGAGTTCAAGTCCAACTTATGCTGGCTTCCTCTCCAGCCGTACGTGGGACGGTCTGCCAGCCACCTGCTGAAGGTCGTGGGTTTCCCCGGGGCTCTGCCGGTTTTTTTCCACCATAATGCTGGCCGCCGTATTATAAGTGAAATATTCTTGAGTACGGCGTAAAACACCACTTAAATAAATAAATAAAAAGACAGCGTATGACTGAAAAATCTGCAAAAATTTGTATGAATTCAATGTTGAACTATCTTCGTTTGAAGTGTGGAGTATATTGCTACCGACCATTATGAAACGTAATTAACGCACTGCATTGCTTGGACAATAGAGCCAAGTTGATAATATCGTAACCATATACAGCATCGTCAGCGCTTTCAGAAGCAGTCAATAGGTACAACTCACAGCCATGGACGAAATTTTAGGTTATTTGTCGTATATGTATGTATACTGAAGAAAAAAAAAAACAAGAAGTGAGAAAGTTTATTGTGTAAGTACCGTATACCAAAAGAAATTTCAGTTGAGTAGACCTGTGTACCCCAGAAAGATACTCGGCTGGGCTTCCTCACATATCTGGACCTATTATATATAGGTCCTAGTCTGAAATAAAAAAAACATAAACAGAATAACCCCATGGAAATGTCATTCTCTTTTATAAATGCCGGTGACCTAGCAACCACACAATGCAACTGAAGTACCATACAGGGTTCAACTGGTCGTCTTTTTTTATGCATGGGTGCGGTGTCATGCAGGACCAATATTTACGAGTTGTGTTTGCCCCACTCAGTCATGCAGCACGGTATATGGTTTACTGATGAAAATTAACCATCATGTACTGTCTCAGAGGGCTGTTGGATTAGTCTTGAATGGAAAAAAATGTAAGAATATATGATTCCAACTGAAAGCATAAATATGAAGAGAATCGGGAGACTTACCTCTTGCTGACAAGCGGACAATCTTAAAAGCTATATATAGCCTTGCTGAATTCTGCATAGTCTGCACCTGCTATTATATGAAGATCTACGTGTATGTGTATACAACTGCAGTACCCTATTTCAGGACATCTATATATTATACATTGTCATGCCTAATTAAAACCGTTGCTATTTACAGATTGCATGTGATGGAAATGAATAGTGTGTGGGTTTGCCTGATATGAATCAATCCTACTTCATGCATGTAAAGGCCTATACAAGCATTATCTATTGACCATAAGTTGTCATGGAAACGGATCATCTTGGTGTTGGTTTCGTTATGTATTGAACGAGAGGAGGTCTTTATTTTCCCGGATGTCGTTTGTGTATTTACACTGTTTTTGTCTTGCCGATCATAAGGCGCATTTTATTTCTACCGCCAACAGGTGACTTGCAATTTTCCTTTTCTCATAAGACTGCATGATCGATATGAGGAATACACGGTTATTTCCCCTGTATGTATTGTTCGTGTTCACCAGCAGGTGTCGGTAGTGTTTACTAAAAGGTCCGACTGACAAGATACGGGCATTGAACAAGGGTAAGATTCTGTGAAATCTGCATAAATTACCAAAGAACATTGTGGCTTTAATGTTTGTGGGAGTTTACCAAATCTTGATAACGAAGCAAGACCTTTAAAAAACCACGTGAAACCTTGAATATCGTCTATAGAAGATGATATGTGAGTGTCGTCTGCAGAATGAGTGAGTTGACAGGCGTACGGCACGTGTCTGTCACCGCCAGCCAGCCCATTGTTATTTTGGGGTGTTGAAGCGATCATCAAGCCACCAGTGGCAAAGTTAACAACCCTATCAGTGACGCACGATACAAAAACTAGAGGTGACTGAAATGGGTTGGTATTGGCATCGATATACAAGAGCAGAGGCATCAGGAAGAAGCTCAGCAGTATTTAAGCATAGGAGTCTCCTGAGTTCACACTAGTTGAGGCGAGACGGTGGGGGGGGGGGGGTGTGCTCTCGCAAACTAACAGGGCTGAAAACGTGATTTTACATGAAAGGATAAAACCCATCCATTTGGAACTCTTTGGCCGTCAGAGTTTTAGGCCACGAAAACCCCTGAATATAAGCCGTCTGACTATGCATTTGCAGCAAATTCAAATCTGCTGCTACTTAGTTTTCGGGAGTACTCCCGTTGTCTCTCGCTTCAAGCTGCGTGAACTCCTGAGATTCCCCAGATGCACACCGGCCTTGTATTCAGTATTTGATTGGTTTTACGCCATACTCCAGAACATTTCACTAATATGACGGCAAATAGCATTATGGAGGAAGGAAACCATAGGAAATAGTACTCCATCTAGATTAGATACTGTGCATCTATAACAACATGCTGTATGGGACTGTTGCCATTATAGATGCTGGCTCTTCCTCCAGAAATCACCACAAGTCCGTTGGCCCTGTCCATCAGTTTTCTCCCAGAACGACACGTCATGATAAATCTGGTATGCAGACATTCCTCAACATACCTGCTCAACTCATTTAGGAGCTCAGGCCTTAACTTGCCACTCAAGTAGTTTGGTTATCCAAAAGTCTCAGCATTAGGTGATAAAGTTTGATGTCCATCTTGATGTAGACATTTTAAAGTCTGTCCAGTCTCATAATGCCTTCCGGTATTTGATACGTGTCCTTCAGATTTCACACACCCCACTTTCCAGGCCATTGATGGATACCCCCAGTTCCATTGCCTTTTACTGAACAGTTGAATTCTGTACCCGAACCAGTGCTGGATTTGAACCTGGGCTTTTTTGCAGAAGCCATTAGTGTACTTGGCCATGCAGTGATAATCTTGAAGTATAGTTTAAATGATGGACTGCATTCTCATTATACTGAAGTCATCTCTGCGAGAGTAATTTGAGTCCAGTTTATATATGTGTGACTTATTTCAGTCAGTAAGGTGCCACAGTGAAGGAGTTGTTGTGACCAATCTTGTTCTGTCCATCTTAAGGGTAATAGAAGTGGCCCTCCTAAGTGAAATTTTGTCATATGTTTATATTTCACATTCTTATTCTCTTACCTCACATAAAGCTGAAAACCAAATTTGAATTGTAAATACCTTAAATAGGACAAGAACATAACACGTTGTGAACCTAGGTAGTTGTGTTTTCTTAGTTTCCCCTTATTAGGGGGATTAGCTGACTGATGGAGATTACCAGTGGGCAAACTACTCAAGCAGAGCTATTAACCAAAACAACCACCTAACCACCCCATTGGGGTGCCGTTGGGGGAGGGGTTTATGAACACTTTCTGGCAGGTTTAGCTCACAACTGTCAAGGTAAAGTGAAATTTGCACTTTCTTGAAGCATGATAAGTTTTAAAATTTAACATTGGTATGTTGATATCTTCACATTTGAACTGGAAGCAGGATAATTCTTGATTAAAATTAATAAGCAAATGAATTACTAATGAAATTTGTCGCACAAAGTGCTCCTTCAGACATTTTGGTATTTTTCTCCCTTCCTGTTCTGAGATGGATGTGTGGTGAAATACTTCTATATCTGACTTATTTTGCAACATAATGTTATGAAATTTGGTACACATGTAATTAAATACTTAAGCTAAAAAACATTCCCTCAAATTTTTGATATCTTTTCAAGCTTTAAAAATACTAGTAAAAGATTATCAAAGTTTTTAAACATTATAACTTTAAGTGTTCAGTCGGAACAATCTGAGATTAATATTAAAAATTTATGGGACTTTTTCAGTTCAAATAGTGCACTATCTACTTGAGCAAAAATAATTTGGACATTTGCAAAAAAATAGAATTTAGTTAAACATATCTGATTTTGTTTCAGACATTCTTTTTATTTTGATTAGTATTAAAGTTAGGTAAATTTCAAAAGATTTTCTATAAATTAACAGCTTTAAGAATATGTATACATATGGCTATATTTGATAAATGTTTTGGGCTGCACTAGGCAAAATCTGTTTACAAATGAAGTAAGACATGCTGAGAGATTCCATTGGTTGACCCTGTTTATACTAGGTCTGTGGCAAGGTCAAACTGGTTATAGGAATGGAAGAGATCAAGAGATCTCTTGTAATGAAGTGAAAAAGAACCTTTTGTGAAGGTATGAAGTAAGATTAGCATGCAGTGTACTCAGGAGAGAGCCTGTGGCTCTGTGCTACATGTGCGAGTACTTGCAATCAGGGCATTAAAAGATATTTTTACAGTATTAATTAGTTCCAGTAGTTAAATTTTAAGTTTTAGGCCTGCCCCACTGCTTAGTACATGTACCTATAGGTATGGGTTAGGTCAGGTTGAGGTTCAGGATTTATGTTTGGAAAGAAACAGGATGGTTTTACATGTATGTCGTAGAAGGAAGTATTCTTCACAGTAGATTGCTCTTTGGATTGACTGACATGTTCTATTCAGACATTTTAACGCTTTGTGTTATATGTACGAGGAAAGTAATTCTTTTGTGTGTCTATGTTGCAAATACAAGTACTCTCACACTTTACACACTTTTTATACCTTTACTTCTGTCCTCTACAGGTTCATCATGACCAACTAATCAATCTTCCAGAACAGCAACAACATAGTCACACTGTTATCTGAGCTGAATCAGAATGGAGGTCGTTTAGCTGAGAAGTGAAAACTAACTGTACACTTTGTGTGGGGAAAAGGGGAAACAGAGTCCTCTCCATATGCTGGTAGGTCTTTGTCGTGGTTTCTTATAAATTTACAGACCTGCATGGCATGGAAAGTTATTGATGTGAGGTTGAGTGAGGTTGAAGTTCTTTTTTATAATTTCACACAAAGTGAAACTCTGGTACGATTTTTCAGTTACTGTGAGATGCAGTAAACTTTATCTACATAATGCCATGGATATACACTCTTGGGCACTCAATCTGTGCAGCATGTCCATTTCTTCCACGGATCCATGTATTCATGTACACAGATGTTAAATTTGCACAAGTTGGCTCCCTACAACTGGCACATCTTGATGCCTGAAGGTTTCAATAATATTTCGATTGCTAACTTGGCCTGTAGCTCATTTACCATGGTATTGTTGCTAGGAAGGACATTAAATTTGTCATGTGATGGTTATTGTAGTCAAATAAAGTGAATAAAAATAGTAAGATATACAGTGAAGTTTGTTATTACAGTTAGGAGAAGGTATTTTGTAACAGTAATCTATAATAAACTGATCAGTTTAACATAGCCACAAGTATATGGATTACATTAAATGACCAAAAATTTCATCCATGACAAGGGTGCTCATTTTTCCTGTCTGTTAGAGTTCTGTTGCTTTTAGAAGGGCGTGTTGAGATTTATCTGGAATGTATCTTATTTGTCTGATATTCTATTAGCAAAATGTAAGTTTCAGCACCAGAAATAATATTTTATGACATATGGTGGCCCGTAAAAATACACTCTTTTGGGTGAAATGTTGGGTCAGTAAATTATAATATTCCCCATGACTGAATTATGCTCCTTCTTTATTTGTGCAGATGAGTTTTAGTTTACGTTTGTTTCTCCCCCAGTCACGTCCCCATATTGATTACTGTGCTATAGGGTCCCAGGTATGTAGTGATGTGCCTACATGTATTTGTATTCTTTATTGACAAGGCTGTAGGCCATTGTGTACACAGACAGTGTCACTTTGTGTGTATTTGCAGTTAAATTTGTGAAGGTCCAAAGCTTTGTGTTTGCAATCAAGAAATTTATGTGGTCAAGCATGGATAATTTTCTTTGCATTGGAAAATGTGCTCTATTAAGTGCTAAATTGCAAAAAACCAGTGACCTTTCTACAAAACAAAAATGTGTTTAAATTTTTTATGTGTACACTTATGTTAAGTAGAGGAACAGATCAAACAGATTAATGTGACATTTGAGATGTAATTTAGAATGTAAGAGGAAGTGTATTAGTAGCATTTAGTGCTTCTCTTGTGTGTTTGAACCAAAATTTAGTTCAGGTTTTACATACTCTATACTTCCATTGTTATAGGCTTCACATGTGTACTTCACAGCCTGTGTACTAAACAGGTGAAAAATTACATGAAATTGTAATTTGATTAACAGTAAATCACATATAATTTTATTTAATTCACATGATTTTCCTCAGCTAATCACCCCTCTGTACCACAGACATGTGGATTAGCGTTTAAAACTTGCTAGAAGTACATGCACATAATGGGACAGTGCTTCACCCCTGCATTGAACAGTATTTTATGAGTTTTTCTGCAAAACATCATCGCAAAGGCAGGAATGAAACAGGGAGACATGTTCTTCATGGGACACATCCCAAAGTGAAACAGAATTACATGAAACAAGCAGGAATGGGATACAAGGAGGAGTCTGAATTGGGACATACATGTATGATGTCATTCTTGTGATGCAGAACACTCTGTTGCAGAATGACATCATGAATGAAATGTTTGACTGTGCAGAAGAAGTCTTCTGGCGTGCAGTCCTAATTACAGTAATTTTGTGAAAATAGTTTCATTTTAGTAACATTGAAGTAAAAATATTGATGGATGCCTAAGATAGATAGTGTATGTGCCGAGGTATTTCCGCCTCGTAGTGAGAGCTCTATGAAGATCAGCCCAGTTTCCAAGTGCTGTGAATGAAAGATGTATAATAAACCTACCTTATGAAATGTTAATGAGCTGCATGCTCTTGGCACCATATTATTTGTGAAAGAGATTAGAATACATGTACATGTACTGGTATATGTAACTGTAGATGCCCACTTTATTGAATGAGGTCACTTGTAGTGAAAAAAGGCTGTGTGTCATTTCTTGGGTTCGTTTTGTGTGTGTACTGTTACAACCATTTTTGTTCTTGAAAAAATAGTGAAAGAGTTTACTGTATATTTATATTTGCCTTAAATATAATATCTGTATGTGAGTTGTATTGTGAGGGTACCTGGTTTTAAATATCTTTAGGTTTTGTGAAGCTTTCTTGTGTGAATTTCTGTTTAAAAAGAAAAAAAAATTATGGAAAGAAATTTTGTAAAATTAGCTGGAGGATTTGTTTTGTTTTCAGCTACATGCCTTATATGGATGCAAGCCTTACTTCATGCATTTAAGAAGTAGATCTTTGTGTTCTGTACATGCACTGTAATTCTTCAAAGTGTCCACATGTTTGCAAGGCGTTCATGCAAGCATATTCTGAAGGCATTATTCTGTGCTGACTGATAAAATTATGCTTTTTGTGAAGCTGAAGCAATCCAACCAATGTAGTTTTGTCTCCAAAATCAAGTTAAAAATAGGCATAACTTGCACTGAAGGTTGCTCTGTCATATGCAGAAAGGTTTAGAAGTTAGGGAATTAGATACTTCTATTATATCTTGTAATCTTCCTGGTAATGAAATGTTAAGGATTAAAATTTTTCAACATCTTAGATGATAAAACTGTTAAGTATTTTGCCTGGGCACCAAAATCATCTGACAATTTTATCCCAGACAAAGTAGAAGATTGGACTAAAAATCTGCTTTGTTTGAATTACATTTAACATACACTTTTTAGCATATACATTCTAGGAAAATCAGTAATGTACAGTATCAAGGAATCTGTGACAGCTGAAACCCGCAGATAGTTAGTTTTTGACACTGCATAAAGATGTATAACACACACACACACATATATATATGTATATATCAGTCTGTGACATTGATGTTTTTAATATAACAATCTGTGATGGTCAGAAGTAGGTTGCAGGTCATAACGCACTGCTCTCGTGTTCATCGTTAATTTATTTGGTCAGTGCCCACTGTTGGGAAGAGATTTTTTTTTTTTTTGTTGGAGGCAGGGGAATGAGGTTGCTCTTGCCTGCTGCTATTTACAGGTATGCTGTATTTGTATGATCTTCTTACATGAGGTATGTAGTATGGATTTTGTGGTTTTGATGTACTAATCTGCAGAGCAGTTCTGTTCATACATGTAGTAATTTTAAAAGAATTCTAAAAATTGTTCATACACCCAAAAGTGAATTATATGTAAGAGATTGACTAATTATCAAGTGCACATATATACCACAATTTAGCCCTTTTTTTAAGCTACATGTAATCATAGGTCTGCAAGCAACCTGCATATGGTTGTGGGTTTCTGCCTCTGCCCGGTTTCCTCTCACCATAATGCCAACCGCCGTCGTATAAGTGAAATATTCTTGAGTATGGCATAAAGCATCAATCAAATACATAAATAAAAACATGTAATTATAGAATGTAAGACATGATTGATTTCAGAGGAAGTTACAGGGTGACCTAGTCTAGGTCTCAGACAGTCACACAGATTGTAGGGCAGTAGGCCCAGTGTGTTTTGACTAACTGGTATGAATTACCATCCTTAAACAAGTGAATTCAGTGATGTTGTAATAGTGTGAATAGGGTGATGGCAGATGGTATGTCATGTCACAGTGAGGTTGAACAAAGCCCTGTCTGCTGAGAGAGCAGCCAGCCAGTTGGGTGACACTGTAGCCATCAGCAGTGCTCAGCAGCTTTAGTTTTAGCCCATGTGTGTGGATGCATGGTGTGGACCTTTGGCTGAAGGTGCAGGGAACACAACAAAGGGTTCAACAGAAGTGCTGTATTATGGCCCAAGTCAGTACAGTGTCCTTATGTGCATGTCACCAGCACTGGACTACAATTTGTGTTCTGAATTTTTTTTTTTTTTTTTTGTTAATTTCTGATATTCTTATTTATTGACAGAATATAAGTACATGCGAAGAAAATATGTACATGTAGCCTTTTGTGTGTCAGTTTAATAGCAGGACAAGATGAGATTGTGTGCATTGAAATATATATTCTCCAAATTATGGCTGCATGTACACAACATACTTTGAAATGCATGCAAAGCTTGGACTGTGTTTATGTAGATGTGCATGTACATATGTCGTGAAGTGATGTAGTTAAAACACATTTCGTGGTCCCAATCATGGGTTCTTGTCTAGATGTCACGCCAATAATTCTACAACTTTGGATGTTTATGCTAGAAATAACTTATATACATCTTTGTCTGGAAAATTGTTTGCATGTGAGTAGATGACATTCTGTTTGCAGTGTGCCTTTTGCATTGATGACTTGTGTACACAGTATTACTAAGAACTAAGTTCTGCTGATACTGTGTACACATCATTACCACATGCAAACATGTCCACAAACAGCCGGAGGAACTGGAGGTGTTACAGCCTGTCCTACAGAGTTTTCACAAGAGCCCAAAGCTGCATGTGTAATCAGCTTCAGAAAGTGGGATGATGGTGTGGATCATAGATCGTGTTGTCCTCCTACTTGTTCACATTACACGTGGATATGGAATGATACAAACTGCTGGTTCTATATGTCTCTGATGCACTGTTATGTGGGTGAGTCTGTTGGAACTGAACTGTGATGACGATTACGTAACAGATGGCCTTGTGGAAGTCTGTCAGCTTCTTATTAATTGACACACTTGATGAACGTCTGTATACATGCATTATTACTTATGCACTTGTACACTTAAATGTTTGATGGTTGAGTGTAAAGCTAAGAAATAACAATTCTTTACTAACTGTGGAGGAGTTGAAATTTCAGAATGAAGCATTTGTAGGTGTCTCATTCTAAAATTTCAACTCATCAATAAATATATTGGTCTAAAATGAACAACGATGAGTGTGTAAAGGATCATTATTTCTGTTCTGTTATACCTTTTACATATTTATTATATATTTATTAGGCTGGAAATTGAGCAAACATAGCACAAATTAAACAGCCATCTGCCATTCTGCTGCCACATTCACTTGTCTGCTGTTGTCAGCTGCATGAACCTCTGGGAATTACTACCTTCCCACTGGAAGCAAAGTTGTGAAACATATTGGTTATAGCAAATTAATTTTTGTCTGTTAATTTAGATGCTTCAAAGTTTATCAATGTATGTGATCAATAAGGATAATCCTATACAATACAATGTATTGTTTCGATCTTCTCGCCACCAAAAAGGATTTGCACATATACATCTTTTGAATTCACATTTTTGACTGGAAATCTGCTGCTGCTAGAAATTTGAGATTCTTTTTTAGTGTTTAGTGTTCAATAAGATTGTCAAGATAACTAGTATGGATGCACACATGCACTGCTGGTTACAAATTTGTCTTTGCAGCAATGTTTATTACATATGCAGTCTGTTGTTATTCATAAACTCAATTATTGATTTATTTCACATGCACATGTATACAGTGAACATACTGAAGTTAATTTGATGGTTCTGTTGATGAAAGGAGCCGAGCCATTGGGAATGCTATGGTAGAAAATATCAGTGAATGCAACCTATGACCATAAAGAGAGCTTTTAACAAGTAGCAAGTGAAGTTCATGTTGGGGGGTCATGGAACATCATTCATTGTTTTTGCCATGAATTGATGCCCTAATCCATTTGTATTCTTATCTGGGTTTAATGTTACCCTTGTCATAACAGCATGATAAACACCTATTTTTAGGATTAGGTGCTTAATACCTTCATTGTGAGATTTAAATAAATGAACTAGGTAAAGATTTTCACTTTGTTGAGTATATAAAGTGTGTTTTATTATCTCTCTCTTAATTACTTTATAAATAATATGTTATTCCTTCTTTCTTTTCTTTTATTGTTTTTTAATTTTGTATTGAAATCTCATAAAAGAGGAGAAAATTGTAATTGTATGCCTGAAGAAGCCATAATACATCTGCTGTGTTAGGAGTCTATCACTGTAATGCATAAGCACAGAAAATTCGTCTGTGCTCTGTGAAAGCAATTGTGTAACTGTTAAGTCATATAGCTGAGTCAGATAAATGAAAACAAAGGAAAACATTTATGTGTACCCTCATCTTTTTTGCAGCAAACTTTAGTTTCAGAAATACAGTTAATTTGTGGTCATCGACTACCTGTGCATTAATAATGTGTACAAACGGAAATTTGAATGACAAACAAAGGCTGCTGGTACATATTTAGGCGATAGCAGTGTCAGTTGGTGTGACCAGTCATCGTAGGTCATCACCTTCTAGTTGTAAGGCAATCTGTCTCACCAGATACTCTGCATGTCAAAACTATATGTACAGACACACCCCAGATCATGGAAATTGACACAGATTATACAAGAGTTCAAGTTCAACTGCTTCATTCTGAAAATTGTGTTAGGGAAATTGAGTTGAGCATCACATTTAATTATTTAATTGTAAAATATCTAGGACATTCAATTTTATGACATCTCCCCCATACTTGTACATCACATCATTTTTTCTGTTTGGTTAAAGATTAAGTATGAAAAAGAATAGTCATACATATACATGTATTTACTTTCTTGACCGTCATCCCAAATTGTATTGCTCACCGGTCTATATTTAAATATTTGTTCTTCATGATCACACTAAGTACATGTGTTCCATATGGATATCTGTACATGCACATGTATTTAAATGTACATGAAATGCAGCAGGATGGCATTTTTACATCATTACATCTACATGTGCTGTTGCTGGCATGATGTGTGTCTGTCAATCTTAAGGCTGCAACTGACATGTGCGTATGTTTATTTTAGAATGTGGATCTTACTGTTGTTTTTGCTGTCTTGTAATTAACAGGTACCTGATGTTAATGTGAAAAGGTGGTTGAACAGCTGGTCATCAGTGGACCTTGATACTTGTACTCTTTATGTTAAATGGTATAAAAGTGTTTGTAAAACGAAATGACAAGCAAATTACAAACCTGGTTGACAGCAAAATAGTAGGTGTGTTTAGCAGTTTTGCTGGGTTGACACTTATATGTATTTTCAAATAGGTATACATCTGTGGCCATTCACGTGTTGTCAGGTTCAATAAAGATAGACCATTTATTTCGGTGTAGGTAAACTACAAGTGTACTCATTGTTCTTGTTATAATTATCTTCAGCTCTGGCAAATATAAAGTTGTGGGCTTAGTCTGTGTTTTTCAAGTTCTCTTTGAATATATTGAATATGTGTAATGTGTAAAATGGTGCCATTAAACAAGAAATCTTAATATGGAATGTGATGTAAATACAATGAAACGCGTGTGTATTTATGTTTTATCCAATATATCCTGCTGTGATCAGGAAAAATTGTAGCTCTTTTCATACCTTGTCATACCTTATGACACAAAAATATATTTGAAACACTGAATATTGCAACATAAGTATGCACTGGTTTTCATCAGCAGTGGCAGCGGAACCTGTGGGGGGGGTCCAGAGGGACTCTTTTTTCCTATAGTTTTTGACTGATTTTAACACAGCTTTGCTTAAATGTTGACTAAATGAAGATACATAAATTGTGGTATCAATTTTCCATTCCGAGTGTTGTTTGCCTGTCTGTCTGTTCATCCAGCATATGTTAACATTTGTTTCAAAATGCTACCAGTTACTATGACAGCTTTTGTCCAGTTTCAACAAAACTTGGTGCAAGTGAATCAAGATACGTGTTTTAAAGTAGTGATTTTCAGTTTTGATTGTCCATTATCTGTTATACACACATAATTTGGAACATGTAATCGACTCCATGATAATTTTGTCCCAACCAGTAATGCTACTGTTTCATCAGAATTACTTCCTTTTAAATACCCTTAGCATAGTGAAGTTTCCCAAGGTTCCGAGGTGAAATTAAGTCAAAGGGATGTTTGTGCTTTCTTGTAGAGTAGACCGATAAACATATATACACTTACATATTACTAGTGTATATGAAGTATTCCCATGTGTATCTTTTTGCAATGACGTGTTTGCATAAATAGCATGCAGAGTTAACCTGTGTGCATAAATGCCAGAATTATTCGATCTATATCTTCATTACAGTGGAAAATAAATCTGAATAAATAGATATTATTTATTTTTTTATCTGAAATATATGCATTTCTTTTCTAATGTCAATCCTTCTCTGAAACTCTTAAAATCGTTCAGAAAGTGTCAGATGTTTCAGAGAGCCCAGAGCTTCCGGGACCTAATCATACCGGAGACCCTCGTTACATTGACTAGGATAGTCACTCACCTCCATCCCCACTTCACCTCTCATACTCCACTTCACACATGCTTCTGAGGCTCTGATCAGGCAGTAAGAACTACAAGCATGTCATGGCTTCATTCATGTTAATGTATGTACATATACTCTGAGTTTAATCACTTATTATTGTGAATTTACATGCAAAAGATTAGATGGTTCTTGTCTAAAAATATGCTATGGTTTTTGATAGTTATTATCTCAGACTGCATCTCTGGCTTTCCTAATAGCACTACCTTTTTGTCAGTATAAAGCAGCTGCCACAGTTTGAGATTGTCGGCATGGGCATATTACAGTGCACTGTAGTAGATACAAGTACTTTCATGGCTTTCCTACGTCATCTGAACTATGCATTTGAAAGATACTCCGTCCACCTTTGATACAAACTATGCATGCTGTATTTCATGTGTTGCTTAATTGGCCTGTAAAAAAGCACTTCCGAAACCACATATAGGCCTGAAAATGAAACGTTTAATGCAAAGGCTTAACTTCTCCTGATAAGACCTTAATAATACCAAAAGTCTGTTAAGTGTCCATTACAAGGTGGAAGAACCTAGCAGAATCTAGCGAAATGTATGACTTGAAAGAGGCTAATCTTTAGGTGAATTACAGTAGCTGGAGTTCTGTGTGACCTCAGCTTGAAATTCATGGGTTGTAACTTGTATTAGGTTATTCTTATCTATAGCCATACATGTAGGTACTGCACATGAGCTACATTTTTAGGGGGCTGTTTTCCATAACCAAATACACAGAGCTATATACATGTACCTGTGAATGGTATACATAGCATGCACAGTCAGTGTGCAGTACCTTAAATACTCAACAAACTAGATCGTAGACATAGCATATGTGGGTTGACATAAGGGGAATGGTATCTGATAGGGACAGGTTATTTTATATTTTCAGTGAAGTTCATATGTGTTTCTACTTGAGGAATACATTTTAGACATCAATCTTGTTAATTAGGTTTTCAAAATGCAGTTTTAACTTAACTTTAATGGTCAAATTTGACGAGGATTATGTGTGGCTGGCTGGCTGGAGTCAACAGTTAAGGTTAAAGTTCTTGGTCAAAGGTCAGAGGGAAGTTCACTTGTCTACTGCTTATGGGAGGCAATGCTGGAAGGGCCATTGACAAGCCAGCACAATGGATAGGAACAGGGATTCATGCTGTTTGACATGAAGCTATAGGAACTAACAGCAGTTGAGGAAATCATCCACCTGGCTCTGAAACTTAGACCAGTTCAGATGTTCCTAAGTGAAGGAGTAAATAATTGTATCCCCATGCTAGATTGTATAGTATTAAAATGTAAATCAAAATTTATTGAAGGGTGCTTTAAATGATCATCTTATTGTTGTACTTTATTGCATGAGATTTAGTTCTGAAAGATTTATTAATTTTAAAGTTTAATAAATTAAAAAAAGTCTTAAGGGTTGAAAATTTAAACTTCATCAGCAAAGTCTACAGTTTCTGATTTGCTTACTCAATCTGTCCATTTCATTCGAATGAGTGCTTTCTTGAGGGTTTTTTTTTTTTTTTTCTGAAAAGAGGATTTTGGTTATCATTACTATGTTTTTCTCCTCAAGATTTGGTTTGATGACAAAAGTATGCTGTGTTTTATTCTGCAGGGTAATGTTGGCATTATAATGAGGAGCTGGAAAGTAGTGGCCAGTTTGCTGGGTTTCTGGCTCATCATCCTGGTGTACATGAGCATGAGCCTGTTCCAGGCTGACAACTCTGAGCGAGCAGAACGCCAGCTGGTTCAGGCCATAGGGGAATTAGACCTGCTCAAGGTACAGAATGAAGAGCTCAAGAAACTGGCCATAGAACTAAAGTAAGTCTGAAGGAGTGCCCATCAGTCACGGTCTTCGTAGTAATTCAAACCGATGCCCGGACACAAATCGTATGGTGACGAGATCACAAGTATTAATGACTGCACATGTACTCTGGTCTGACACAACGTGTATTTATCAGTCCTTTTCACACTTTGGAAGTTGTCCAAGCTTTATCCATAATGAGGGTATGTATGTGATGTAGGTTTGAAATAGAAGGGTCTGTACTCCTGGTTGATTTGAGTGTCTGTCAATGTAGGCTCAAAGCTGTAGACTCTTATGAACTATCCACTTGTTACGTCACTCACTGCGGATGTCTTGGATACGTTTCTTCAAGGTGTCAAACACATGTGAAAATGCCCATATATGTCACCAAACAGCTGTTAGTGTTGGTTTGATTTTCCGGTTATAAATTTGTGTAGTTATGTCAGTGTTATTGACTGACTCCGTCATACATGGCATTGACTGACGTAGAACTTTAAATCAGGTTGCAACTCAAAGCCAATTATTGAAAATTTTACCGGAAACCAGGGCCAGTGTATTGCACAAGTATTTTCAATCCTAAAAATATAACTGTTGGCACTTCTGACCCCATTGTTTTAACACACTGACATAATTTTCACAGAATGCATCTGCTCATATTATATGTATAATAGATACTTTCATTTTGTCAGGAAAACGTTTTTCACCCAAAGTTAATATGTAAGTAAGTAAATGTGAGGTCAGAAGCATATAAAGGCCTACAGTTAGAAACGACATGTGATGCCAAGACCTGAATTTTTTTTGTTGAGGAAGTTAATCAGATTTGACAAAAAACTGTTCAGTGCCCCTCCAAGATTAAGCAGTCACATTAAAGCAATGTTTGTCAGTTGAATAAAGCTTAGCTTTAGGTAAAATACAGTCACTTTATTCTGAATGTTGCATCGTGATATTTACAAAATTACATATTTTGTTCTTTCTTTGAAGGGATATAAAAATTGCAAGTCTTGCTGGTGGCGGAAATGTAGAAGCGGTGAAGGAGATACAGAATAAGCTGGATAAAGCCTCAAGAAATATCTTTAAAATGTCAAGTAAAGTGGACTCTGATGACAACTTCGAAAATGGTAAGAAGGCTGGTATAGAATGCTATACCAGATATGTTTGGCCAAAAACCCCATGTGATAATCAAATCAAATTTTCTGTATTTCTCAAGAATAGCTTAAATTATTGCATTTCTGAAAAGATGAGACTCATACTTTTACTATTTATAGTATTAAAATGATTCTATAGTTTGAAAAGTTATATTTATTATAAATGTTACAAGCATTGTTACCGATTGTAACAGTGATATGTGCACAGACAAGGCTGATAGTTCGGGAAGGGATTTATTTTGACTATTCAAAAATAATAGCAAAACATTTTTTTCAAGAATGTTTCACTTGATCACCTTTGGTCAGGATAAAGTTACAAAAGTTTGCAAAGGTTGTTAAAAACCTAAAATGATGTTTCTTGGCCATAAACCTAGTCAGGTTGATTTATAGGCCAAAAATTAATAAAAACTTTTGTTTTGGCATGGAAATAAAAAACAAATCAGTGATAATGGGGGGAAAAATAGATCCTTCATTTCTTTGGAAAGGTGTCCTTACATACCAAATTTTACCTATCAGTTGCAGGAACAAGCAATTCAGTTTTTAAAAAATGAACATTTGATGCTATTCTTTACATAGAAGAGCAAGGTGATCAGGCTCAAGTCCAGCCTTAGCTGGCTTGCTCTCTGGCCATATGTGGAAGGTCAGCCAGCAACCTGCAGATGGTTGTTGGTTTCCACTGGGCTCTGCCCCGTTTCCTGCCACCATTTCGAAAGTCATTCGACTAGCCATGTTGACAACTATGTCATTGTTTTGCGGGCTCACTTTGGTGTTATTATTTACTGCCAAGTCTGGATTGGTAAAGTCTGGCCAGAGCCAAGTACTCGACCAGCGGCCTCCACATCTCGGTCGGTAAAGTCTGGCCGACTAGCGAGGCCCCAAAACGATGATGTAGTTTTCAACATGGCCAGTTCATTGCGAATGAGTTTCAAAATGGATCTACTGTCAAGGAATTTTGTACCCTTGTACATCTACTACAAGCTGTGCGACCGGACAGCGCGGGACAATGCACAGCTTAGACATGGGGTCTACAGAAATAAAAGTTGTATTGTTGCCAACATCCAACTGAGAGGGACAGCACTCATATCCTATCCTGTTGATAACATACAACTGCAGGGAGTAGTAAGGATCTAGGGCTTAGCCTGTATAGATAATAACCTATGGGTAAGCCTTCTTGAGCTAGAGAATGGCATAAAAGTTCCATCGCCTAAACAAATAAAAAGATGATCAGATAAAATGCTAGGGTCACTGTCTGAACAAAAACACTCATTTCATGGATAAGCAAGAGTCTGATGTTAGGGTTGCTGCTCCAAGAAAAGCAGTAGAGTCAACCCGTTTTAGAACCACCTCACCAAATACTAAGTAAACTGCTAAAGCCAAGGACAGCTGGATGAGACTCACTTAACATGTGATATCAGTTCAGCGCGTCTAACCAAGCTTTATATATCAGTTGATCTCACCGAACCCTTTATGTCAGTTAATCAGATGTTACAAAGGGCTTTATGTCAGTTGATCGGGTATCACCGAGCCCTTTATGTCAGTTGATCGGGTATCACCAAGCCCTTTATGTCAGTTGATTGGGTCTAATGGAGTCCTTTATATCAGTTGATTGGGTCTCATCAAGCCCTTTCTGTCAATTGATCGGGTCTTACCAAGCCCCTTATGTCAGTTGATCAGGTCTTACCAAGCCCTTTATGTCAATAGATCGGATCTTACTGTCCATCTGTTGTAATGCACAATGATAATGTTGTATGCTCAAGATAATTCTTTCAATGTAATTACAATTCAGAAGTCGTTTGGCCTTTCTGAGTCTTAGACTCCAAATACAACAACCCCTTTCTATTTAAAATGTGTAATATTATATCTTTCACAGAGAAATCTTTAGCTCCAAATACCAAGTATGAGCAACGCCGCCGCAAAGTTGACACAGATGCTCAGGAGTTCTGGTTCTATATGAAGGCTAACCTGAAGAAGGCTATTAGTTTGGCCTCCGGGAACACTAAGCTGCTGGAAAAGTTAAATGCTATGATGTCAGTAGGGGCAGGCTATGACAGGTGAGTGGCTACATAGATCGGTATCTTTCATAGGCAGTGTATGTTGTGATGTAGAAATCATCATCAAATTCTCTTGCAATCAGAAGAAGCAGTGGCTGCTGGTCTGATAACACAGCTGATTGTTCTCTGATAAACTGTAAAGAGACTCAGTTGAAAGCTAGCTTTTTGCAAGATTAGAACATTTGAACAGGAGCCATTTTGCTCACCTCAGTCTTCGTGAGGTCCTGGGCTATTCCTTTACATGGTCGCGTATTGAAAACTAGCGAGATCATGGCGTCCTTCTTTTAGAACAGATTTTAAGGTCATAGTAAATTGAGCTGGCCTTCACTGAAGCCCATGAAGTATTCTTCGCATAATGGCATCGAAACCACAATTTGAGGTAAAAATAATGTAATCCGTACCCAAAATTCAAACTGGATTCCAGTTTCAAGAAAATCTGAAGCAGTAAGCTTCAGTACGCACCAAAGTTCTACTGGGGAAGACTTGGATTCAAACATCAGAACATGTTAAATGAAGTACAGATGAGGTGGGAATCAAAACCTTGTAGGTTCCTTGCCAACTCTGCATGGGCTAACAGCATGGGAATGACTCACACTAAAGTTTGTTATGAAATCTTGTCTAATGTATGTTTCTTAATGTTGTATCACCAGTCTTTGTTAATCATAGTCATGGTTTTATATTCACATAGAATTCTCATCATCATTGTAATAAGTTTAATTGTTTATCACTTGATATATTTTACCTGTTTGTGTATGAATGAATGGATATGGCTTAAGGCCACATGAGCAATATCTCAGCCATATCACGGCGATCGTTGTGCATCTGAGATGGGCAATTTTTGGCTTTATATTAACATTGTTAAAAGTGACTTAAGTTATGTTGTGTATCATTATCTTTCATACTGTGCTTCTTGGAAACTACATAAAGTGTATAAAAACTAACCATTTTTGAGGGGTGGGGGTCGGGATGAATAACAAAAAACACACGAAAAACAAGACTTGTGACCATGTAATGCTAAAGAGCATGAATATAAACTCATACAATGGCTATTGGATCTAATATAATGCTGTTGGTTTACAGGACGCTGAGCAATGATATGAAGCAGCTGGTCAGTGAGGATGGTTTCAATGGCTGGAGGAAGGCTGAGGCTCAACAGTTGGGTCAGCTGGTTCAGGACAGGATACATCAGTTACAAGTACGAAGTTTACACAGATTGAGTCTATCTGTGGACATGATTTTTGGTTTATATAACATTTTTAAATATACTAGAGCTCTAATAAATTTTTCATCAATCTTGCTGAAAATTTACATGTGAATAGTGTACTAACTGATGTATGTAATGAGATATGTACAATCCTGGGTTCACTTTCACGAAATTTTGTAAATCTGTTTCTTGTAACTTTTCTCATAAATCGCGCCCCCTTTTGACAGTATAAACCAGATGACATCTTTTACGAGAAAGGTTACAAAAAAAGTGACTTGGTAGTTTTGTGTAAGTGGCATCTGTTCTTAAGTCATGTATACATTTATTCAAACATGTTTTGCTTGTGGAAATTTGTTGACTTGAGAGTTCTGGTTTGCCAATGCATCAAATGCGTCTACAGCCTGCTTAGTACCATGAACAGAGCGTATGATATATTTACTTTTATTGGAAGTTCTGTGAATAAAACAGTGTGATTAGTTTTCTTTGCAAGTACAATGAATAAAACAGTGCGATTGGTTTCCCTTGCAAATGCTGCGAATAGAACAATGTGATTGGTAACTCATGCAATTACAATGAATTAAACATTGCGATTGGTTTCCCTTTGCAAGTACTGTGAATAAAACCGTGTGATTGGCTTCTCTTGCAGAACCCCAAGGACTGTTACTCTGCCAAGAAGCTGGTTTGTAACCTGAGTAAGGGCTGTGGGTATGGATGTCAGCTCCACCATGTGGCCTACTGTTTAATCATAGCACTGGCCACAGACAGAACTTTCATCCTTGAGTCCAAGGGCTGGAGGTATGCCCCCAAAGGCTGGGAGACAGTCTTCCAGCCTCTCAGCGAGACCTGTGTGGACAGGTCAGGCAAAGCTTCCAGAATGTGGTCAGGTAGGTGTATTCTGATACACAGCCAGAACAATTACAAGAGAAAAACAAACTATGTCGTGATGTTTCCATGATATAGTTTGTTTTTCTCTTGTGATGTTTCCATGATGACTCTGTGTGATTGGAGTCCCACTATTCAATCTGCAGAAGTGGTTTTTTAGTTTGCCTTGGAGCATTTTGAGTATCTTATTAATTTGAGTTTTTCTTTTTAAAACTGAATTGAAGGTAAACATGTTTTGAAAAACACTAAAGCTACAAAGATCAAGGCATGCATTTGTAGATTGCAAAGTGATAATATTTTGCTGTAGTATAATGGCATAAAACACATTAATGACTCTGTAAGTATGTTTGAGTAAACAGTGAATATTTTTGGGGGGAGGTGGGGAAGGTGAGAAATTATATTACACAGTGTTGGTTAGTAAAGACATCTCAGAGATTGCAATGCATTTCTATTCACACATTGCAATGTTGTCTTCTAGGTGCCAGTGACCTGAAGGATGTAGAAGTGGTAGAGCTGCCCATTATAGACAGCTTGCACCCTCGTCCAGACCAAATACCACTTGCTGTGCCCAAAGACCTCGCTAACAGACTCACTCGTATCCATGGCAACCCATCTGTCTGGTGGATTGGTCAGATTGTCAAGTATCTTTGTCGTCCTGTTCCCAAGCTGCAGAGGGATATTGAGGCCACAAAAGTGGCCCTGGGATTTAGAAAACCTATCGTTGGGTAATGTTAAGTTTTTTGGTAATAATGTTGATGTTCACTTGTTTGGTGGGGATGGGGTTGGGGCAAGCATGGCTGGAGATCTCGCTACTTTCGCTGTGGCTTTAGGTCAGGAAAATTTGTCAAGTACATCTAACTCAAAAGAAGTGGTGATGTATGGTTTACTATGAGCATCCTTTCATTCGTCCATAAGCCAGACTGCCGACATGTACATGTAAGTGAGAAATTCTCTGAGTATGGTAATGGATGTAATAGTTAACTGGTTATTTTAATGTAAATAGATAAAAAAAATCTACAGCATGTACATTGCCAGTTTGGAATGAAAGGAATGCCCTTGTATAACTCTTGTATTGGTTAGTCCACTTTTTACAAAAGTTTTAGTATCCTTAATTTAGTTTCTGTTTTTTTGTGAGGGAGGGGAGTGAGTGAATGAGTGCTTGGGGTTTAACATTGTACTTAGCAATGTTTCAGTTATATGATGACAAGGAGTTGTTCTGGTGTGTGCATATAGTGTGTCTTCTTGTGGCAGGGCAAGTCCATGCCGCCAAAGGAACATCATGCCAAAGACACCAGGCATGACACCCACCCAGTCACATAATACTGACACCAAGCCAACCAGTCCTGTTTCTGTGCTCTAATCTTTCAAAGCTGAGTGCCAAGCGGGGCAGAAACAAGTACCATTTTTAAAGTCTTCGATATGACCCTTGCTTGAACCTGGATCTACCGACCTCGAGGCGGATGCTCTAACCACTAGACCAAAGAGGCAGTCCTGTTGGGAAGGTGATAGGGACATGGTGGTGGATAGCATAATTGTTTGGTCATACATGGATTACCTGTTGGTTTACTCTGTTTATTGGGTGGAAACCCGTCAAGACAGTATTTGATTCCTCATGGTCTCTTGTTTCTTGCTGTACAGTGTCCATGTCAGGAGAACAGATAAAGTTGGTTCGGAAGCTGCCTTCCATGGCATAGAAGAGTACATGGAATTTGTGGAGGAATACTATGACAAGCTCGAGCAGAATCAGAAGGTGGAGAAACGACGAGTCTTCCTGGCCAGTGATGATACCACAGTTTTAAACGATGCCAAGACAAAGTAAGAGGCTGATTGGTTGTCAGTGCTGCAACTAATGAGGGAATGCCCTTGTAGCTGTAATATTATAGCCTGAATTCTTGTACACTAGTCATTTGTTTCAGACAAATAGTACAGATAATAACAAGAAAACAATATGACTAAGAGAAGACTTTTGTTTTGGCATCCTAGTTTCCCAATCACTTGTAGTTTCATCCATGCCGGTTGTTAGATTGGTTACTGAAGACCTAAGTAACATAATTGTCCAGCATCCTCATCATGTTTCGTGTTGTGAATTGTGCAGTATAAACCTCAAAGCCATTTTGATACACAAGTGTCTTATAATGCATGGTGGATTTATACTGTTGTGTACAGCTGCCTTGTCACCTAGGATGAAAGTATATGTAGGCAACATTAAATTTCTTATATCATGATAGATGGTTTAGTATGCACTGTTAGCACTTTCGCATACCACATACTGTAATAACTACATGTACCTTGAAGTTACGTTTTCTTGAAGGTTTCCATCCTATGAGTTCATCAGTGATGTCTCCATTTCCAAGTCTGCTGGCCTGGGCACACGATACTCTGATAGCTCCCTAAGGGGGATAATTCTGGATATTCACTTCCTCTCGATTTCAGACTACCTAGTCTGTACCTTCTCATCACAGGTACATGGAGATGCCTTTCCTTCACACTTTATTCTACCTGAAATAATTTTGTGTGAACTGCTTTCGTACAAGACAATGTAAATATTTATTTATTTATTTGATTGGTGTTTTACGCCATACTCAAGAAGATTTCACTTATTCGATGGCGGCCAGCATTATGGTGGGAAAAAACTGGGCAGAGCCCAGGGGAAACCCACGACCATCCACAGGTTGCTGGGAGACCTTCCCACTTACGGCCAGAGAGGAGGCCAGCATGAACTGGACTTGAACTCACAGCGACCGCATTGGTGGGAGGCTTCGGGTCATTGTGCTGCGATACATTGTAAATATAATTCCTGTAAATTATAATTGTCTTCAGTTCAAATGTATATTTATTATTTCTTTAATTATTTCTCCCACCACCATTATGGTGTGAGGAAACTGGGGGAAACCCATGATCATCCGCAGGTTGCTGGCAGGTTGCTTCCCATTGGTGGAGGGCTTCTGGGTCATAATGCTGCGCTAGTGCACTAACCAACTGAGTCATGGAAGCCTCCAAATGTATATGTTAGCATGCAACTTTAAATTTCTTAAGTTGTGCCATACAATTTAGAACAATTGTTAGATTAGACTTTGTGAGAAAGAGTACCAGGTATACATGTACTGCTTTGGGGTTAAATACCCATGCTCAAGGGAAAGAAAAGACTGTTCAGAGTATACCTGTATGTATACAGCCCAATGCAGTTTAATTTCACTGACTTGTGTTTGTTGTTTGTCTCTTTCTTCGATCAGGTTTGCCGTGTGGCATACGAGCTTATGCAGACCATGCATGTGGATGCTTCCTCCAACTTCCATTCCTTAGATGACATATTTTACTTCGGTGGCCAAAATGCTCATAATGTTTTAGCAGTCGAGAAACATGTCCCTCGTGAAAAGGATGAGATTGAGCTAGAACCCGGAGACTTGATTGGTATAGCTGGCAACCATTGGGATGGTTTCTCAAAGGGAATGAACAGGCGTACTGGTCAGAATGGACTTTATCCATCATACAAAGTGGTGGAGAAAGTGGAGATGGCCGAATTTCCCAAATTCAAGTTAGAAGAACACAGGTGATAGGAAGTGTGTTCTGGGTTATGGCAGGTGCTTAGTTGGTCATTCCATTTTAAGTAGTTTTCGAAAAAATAAAAGCAAACATGAAAGATTGAGAGGGCCAGGAAGAACTGTGGAAGTCCATTTTATTTTATTTAATTCTCACATTGTTCGTTGTCTTATGTTGTGCCAATTTTGACGCAGTTGAAATCCAGTATAAAACTGCCAATGAAGTTTGTGATGTACACAACATTGGCATGTGTACAGGTGTTCAACTTCGCATATGAAGAGACATGCACCAGTACATTTCATTATGAAATCCATGTGTATATACTGGACAGTTACATACATGCACTTTGTGTGTAGTAATTACAGTGGTATAAATTGTCTTTTCCTTGACCGCAGTAGTCACTTTAACTTACATATGTGTACATCGGCGCTGAAAAGTATCGAGAATGTTTATTAACAAGATTTATTGTACATGAAGTGACATAGGTTTTGTAAAGTACATATTATGTATTTACAGAACATCATGCAAATTTTTTTGAGTAGACAACAGTGTTTTCTGATTAAACGGGAAAGATGTATGTTTTGGATGAAACTCCTGTCATCAGAGTTATATTTGACCATAATTTTTTTTTTTTTGTCAGCAGTTATACAATTCTAAACCACAGCATGGTGCTGTTAACAATGTCCCAATATAGGAGTCCTGTGGACTGATCAGATCAGTGTACATGGTGTATACTATGATCATGTTAAGGATTTATCTTAAGAAATTAATTTTTATTCATTGCTTTTTTATTCATTATTTAAGAGATCGTTTTGTATTAATGGTTTAGACATGATAAAGCTGTACATTTAATGTTTTTAGTGAATTTTTAAGGGAATTGCAGTAACTGATTTTCTTCAGTTTGGTGTCAAATACGTGTTATTAGGCTGCACTCTGTTCACTGAAAGGACTTGGACATTTTTAAACAGTTTTGAATACCTTGAAAGTTCTTGGCTAAAACATTATGGCTTAAGTCCTTGAATGTATAGTACTTTATTCTTCAACTTTCAAGATCCTATTGCATTATGTTTGACTGATCAGAAATAGTACTAGTACCAAAATAGCATCCATTAATGTGCACATGTGGATTGAAAGTTTCTTCCTGAACAATCCTTGAAAGACCTCGAAAACATAGAATATTAGGTCTGAAAGTCCGTGAAGTACATTTTCTTTCACTGGTAGGAACCCTGTAACTGTGTTGACAAAAGAGACTTACCAATAATGTAATGCAAAAGCAGTAGAGTATTATTTATAAAACATTTGGCTGAAAATAGGGAGATTTTAATTTATAGAATAGACAGATTTATAGAATAGACAGATTTATATAAAACATATGTATACATAAATGTTATTACAATTTAATTCAGATACATGTGTGTGTTGGAATATGTGTAGATGGACATAGAAGAATGGTGTGTTTTTAGTTGGTCTGCAAACATTGTTGTAACGTGTCTCTTCAGTGGCAGGCGTGGCATGTAGTAAGAAATGTGAGTGCATGTGTGAGGTGTTGCCTGCTTGTGTAGGCATGGTGTGGATCCAAGAATATCAGTAACTTATACTAATTGTCATGAGTGCTCCTATCACAGTAATTGATGTGAACTCCTTGTACATGGATGTAGGTGTGGCGTCATATTTTTAAATGTAAACACCTGGAGTAATGGGTATAAATGCACTCTAAATGGGAATGCTGAGAAATGCACTGAATCTGCTTGTATTGGGAACTTATATAACAGATGTTATCACTAGTACCAGCTTGTATGTAATACAATTAAGGCTCATGGTGCACATGTGTTAATGTATATTTATGTATACAACTGATTATTGGCATACTGTATATGCTGGTAACAGTTTCTGTGAGTGTCATTTAATTTGTCCTCTGTTCCATGTTAAGTCTGATTTATATCTCAGTAAGTAATTCATCATAAAAAAACCCATCGACCTAGTGGATCATACATACTTTTATGTATATACCGTGTGCATAAATCATGAATGTATATAAGACATGCATCAGTCATGGTATAGGTCACTGCATTGGTCAGTAACAAATGTGTGTTACAGATTGATCACTTGTGTGCTTTCATCAAAAAAGTTTGAATGGAGTGTAATGATAATAAAAATAAAAATAATTAAATAAAAAAAATGAAAATATAGATGCCATAGCTATATGTTGTGAATATTTTGTGATATTGTCTTTTCCCCGTCATTAAAACTTGTCCTATCATCATTAATGTGCTTCTTTAGTTGACACCTTTGCTGCACTAGCAGCGCTTTTAACTTACAGTAGTAATATAAAAACAGCACAAAATACATGAAACTATTAATATGAGTACATGTAATAGGACCCATCTTATGCAGTATGACTGCAGTTTTCACCAGATGTGCTTAGGGTTGCAGATGAAATTTCTATTTCTGGTGCATTTGTGCACAACACCTATTGCATTGCCTTCTGGTGGAGCAGAACCAAGTTGGGATGGGGGTGGGTTAGGGTTCTGGACCCTCACATAATGAGCCCTCTTACTTTAGATATGGTTCCTCTTCTCCTGGTATCTTTTGCTTGTTGAATGATGCTACACGTTGTGATTTTGGTTGAGTGAAGAAATGTGTGCACTCCTTATTTTAATTCATCTTCCCATTGTATATTACGCCTTGGTTTTATCATGGTTTGACTTAACGTCCCACATTATTTTCAGCTATTTTATTGTTGTTAATTTATCTGAAGTAATTAACAGCGAGCTTTAGTTGTTAACATTAGCCATGTATGTACATGTATTTGTATTTACATTGACGCTGTCTTTTCTGTGACTTCTTCATTAACATGTAACGACACATACATGTAGAAATTTGCACCTCTAACTTCTAGTGATATACATTCCCAAGCTACATAGCATTAATGTATGTATTTTGCATTGCTTCATGCATTTAGCTTTAAGCATCTGTCAGCTTGGCTGAATGTGTTTCTCAACTGAGTGGCTTACAGTCTTCCATTGCTCTCCTTTTGTTACGAGGGAAAATTTCATTCACATAATTTTAATATTAAAGACAAATGGATTCCAGAAGAAATGCACTCTTTTTTTGAGTGTCATGAGCAAAGCACATTGACCGTATTTTTGTTTGTGTTAAAATGTCAAATTTTAAAGGAATATTCCGTGGTAAATATATCTGGTAAACAATGAGGGTTTTGTGTTTTAAATATGCAATTTTTGTTTTCAACATATTGTTTATTTACAGAGAGGTCAAGATGCTGTTAATGTATATTTTTAAAAATGACTGGTTATATTGCATGAACATGCATCTAAACATTTGGTGTGTACACATGTATGTATCTTTATTTGTGTTCATCACTATTGCAATTTTTTAGAAGTGTTTTTTCCCCACAATATATTCAGTGAAAGGTTTAGAAAAGCATATGAAGATTGCACGAGTCTCGGTTACAGAATGAACACTTTGTATCCTCAAATTCAACCTTTTATTAAAATGTTCATTTAATGACCTGTCAAATTTTACCTGTACATGCGTTATTCTAATGTAGAATGACATGTAAGAGTTTAAAGTTTAATTGACTGATCTTGTCATTTTGTATGTTGTACTGTTATTTAAAATTTAGCATGTGCAGTATTTGAAATTCCTATGTCAGAGTAAAATGTAAACAGGTAAATGCACATGCCATTGGTTGAAAACAAGGAAAACTTATTCTGCCTGAACCTCTTCTATAATTCTACAATGTATCAGCTGACACAACATTTTGATTTCTTTGACCATTCCTCTATGTAGAGCTTGTCTTATTTGAAGTTTTAAGTTGCAGCCATAGGAGTTGTTTGTCTGAAGGGCCAGTACCTGTGCATAACAAATGCAGCCCTATCATGGCATGAAAATGTAACACTAAAAACAGCCTTAGAAATAGATGGAGGAAATGTTGTTAATGGTATTTGTTTGTATCTTCACTGAGTGAGGTGTTCACTTTTCACAGTTGTAAATGTGTTTATGAAAAGTACATGCATTCGCTTGAACATTCGAACTTTCATCAAATAACAGTCATGAAATACACTCATGGCAAGTGCCATTATATATAAATATATATCTGGTGCATTGGTATCGCCAGATAGCTTTGTCCGGTATCTGTGGATGTTCATGGTGATTTTGAATGCCTTTGTTAGGGAGTTTGGTGATGAACCGCAATATGCAACCTAACTTCATTGTTGCAGGTTAATTAAACTTGGTGCAACATTTTTTTGTTGTTGTTGTTTTTTTTTTATTATTTTTATTTGAACATAAAGCCCATAATGATTTTATGTTTTATCTGAGTCTATTATGTGCTATTAGAGGTATGGATCTGTTGTCAACATCATACACATAGCTTAACAATCAGGTTAGCTTAGAGTGTGGTGCTGTTACATATCAACTCTTGTTACCATGGGGATGTACTTCTATAGGGACTTCATTTTCATAATTGGAGTGATCATATTTTTAAATATAACGTTTTTCTATGTGGTAGAATGAGTTTTTGGAGGAATCATCAGTCAAAGAGATGAAGTTTTAAATCTGTTAACAGGCAGTACAGATAAATATCACGAACCACAGCAGGCTAGAATGATACATTTATCCTTGTACATAAGTAGTCCCAGGTTTTATCTGGGTTAATCCTGCATCAAAGTTAGCCTAGGCCAACCAAACTTTTGGTTTTAGCGTAATTAACAGCTTGGTGATGTTGATTGTTGATTAACAGTCTGCTTTGTAAACATTATCAGATTGCATAGACCTTCATTAACATACATGTGATGCTGATTTCTTGCTGTTTTAGTTCTGTGGTTGCTCATCATCTGTAGTGTTCTTTTACTGAAATAAAACCCCCCAGTTGTCTCAATTTATCCATGTGCCTTTGCACCCTTCATTTAATACCAAGGAATTATCCCTGCTCTTGCTTTTGGTTGGGGTGAAGTGACAAAAGGCAGATGTCAAAGCGCATATGACCATTTAACAGTATCAAGTTTACTGAAGACCTGCTAACATGTTTATATGTCATCTTTGATTTGTCAGTAATTTGCCAGGGTTTTCCTCAACCCATGAAACTGTATGCTGTTGGGCAGTGAGAAATTCTAGACTAATGTTTAAAAAAATTATAATTTTAGGCTGTATTTAAGCCTAAGATCCCCAAGTGAAACGTTCCCGTGATTAAATTCGCACATTGAGTTCGATATTGAGTGCAGCATTAAATACGATTCACTGTGCAGTCAAGTACTATTGCTTAAAGATTATGTTGGTGATTACTGAGCAATTCAGGTTTATCAAACAACCGATTAATTTCACATAACTCATTTTTATGTTAGCTCAAACTGCAAGTTAAACAGCAAACACTATAAGCATCAAAACATTATTATCGTCATTATAAATTTATTTTTATCAAACAACCAATTAATTTCACATAACTCATTTTGGTGTTAATTCCCCCAAGAAAAGAAAAGCTGAAAAACGGGAGTCAAATGTTTAAGTTTCTAGCTTCATATACTGAGAAAAAGCCCAAAACAGCCACGGATTAACTGAAAATACAACAAAATCTGTGCTAAGTACCAACTTGATCTCATAAAGGGTATTGAATATCATTCCGCGGTCAATAGATAATTGACCAAGAGGTAGCCTACACAGAGGCTGGGCAGAGCGTCGTGGTCTGCTTCATTTGCAAAGAGAGGTCAGAAGTTCAACTCTTAAGCTCAGTCACATGAAAGGCTGTATATACACGTACCGTGGTTCCAACATTTACGGAAAGCAAAGACTGGTAATAATAGGCGTACCTGTATTTAGGCCTACAGACAGCAGTGAGTGCATGAGTTGTCATCTTGCTGTCTCAGTTCAGTTCGGTTTAAATGATGGTGCATGATCATCATTTAATGCGCACACAATTCCAAAGCACAGCTATTGTCAGTAGAATCCATTTTTGATTTTCAACAATAAGGCAAGGGGCAAAAAGAATGTTTCACTGAAAGCATTAAAATAATATCAAACTCACAAATTGTATAGGTTTTATACATGAATGGATTCTGAAGTTAAATCAAGTTAAGGATACATTTATAAATCTATCAGACTTACTTCTTAAAGGTAAAATATCATTTCTTTCTGTTGATATTTGCCAATTTGATTTTTAGTAAGAACCCCCTACAAGTATATGTACTGACTGGAAACGGTCCCTTTCCCTCTCTTTTGGTTTGATCAATGTTCATGTGAACGTGAGTGTTCTGCAGACCGAGCCCTAATGAAGGATAATACAAGATCTGTGCTAATAATAAATAACAAGAGTTCAGGTGAAGACAATATATAGGCCCGAACAAATACATTTGTTTGAAATGGTGTAAATGAATACCTGCAACATTGTGATGAGTATAAATTGTGAGGGAAAGTAACTGCCACAGAGTTTATAGTGCTGCAAATTGCAGTTAAATATCACCTCTGGTAATATACGACAGATGTTGAGCCAAATCATTGTGAAAATTATGAAGACTCTGGACAGTAGATTGCAAATTTTGAATCAACGCTATGATAATTACTCGTTGTATATATGGGCAAACTAATGTACCCAAAGTACTGAGAGAGTGATAAAGAGTAATTGATAATTTTGAATCAACGCTATAATAATTACTTGTTGTATATATGGGCAAACGAATGTACCCAAAGTACTGAGAGACTGACAAGAGTGAATAGTGGAATACCTTCACCTATGGCGATTCGGTCCCAAGCTCACTTGAACAATGTTCTCTTGCACTGCATGAGAGATACGTTATCTATTTGCCCACAAAACGTCATCGTACATCAGGAGTGAACAATAGACTACACAGCTTTGACCCTGATTACCTGTGGCGGAAAATGTTTCCCCTGGTGATAACATGTATAAACTGTCTTCATGACAGCCGAACAGACAAAGGCATACAAACGACTAATTGGTCGACATGGACCGGTGAACGACAGAACGATAAACTTCGGGTTGAAAAAAATGGAAATGGTATTCCGGTAATGCTGAAGCCCTGATGAGATAAGATGTCAGCAAAATTTTTGCCATGGAATTTGAAGCTTGACATTGGTAAGGACATTTCATTACCATTTTACGAAAAGTGAAACTTATGGGCCACATTATGAACAGTGACGCCACACATAATCCTTATAGGTGCTAAACAGCCTGTGATTTTTATATTTTTACATTAAATACCTGTGTAGTACTACATGTAACGATCAGAGGTTCTTTAGCAGCTAAAGGTATGTGTGACGTCACTGTTCTTCAGCCGATTCGATTTGGCCCATAAAGTCCACCATGCAATCAAAATATTTGACTGAGTTTAAGTTGGTGGGAAAAAAATTGAAGGTATATAAGATAGAATTTTTCATGCTCTGTTCACTCAACACAATTCCAGTATTGAGTGGTCTTTCACTTTATAAGTATTTCCGATTTCCGGCAAAAAAATACTTAGAGTTTTTCTCGAAAAAAAAACTTTAATCCAAAACTTCACAGGTCTTAGTACACAGCATTACATTGCTGAAGCCAAAAAACTTCAGATGCTTCGATAAACTAGACCCTGGGCATTTCCATACATGTGATCACCCGGTATCACCCGTTGGTTTCAATCTGGTCACCGTCCGCTTGCAAATGCGTTTGCAGTTACAACAATAGGTATATACCAGTGTTTAATATGTGTATAACCTTGTTGGAATTACGATTTGACCCAGAGATCTTGAAATGACCACAACCAAATGCCAGACCTAGCATTAGTATCGTATACCTACTGGTATGAAGCTAAATATAAGTCAGAATGGAATGAAAATCAATCGTAAGACTGAAAGACATTATCAATGAGGACATTTATTCCATTGGGTTAAACAAATTCATGTGATGTTTTGTAAACATTTGCTGCATGTCCCGAGGTAAATATGAAACACAGATCTTCACATTGAAAGGTGGTAAAACAGCAGAGAATAAGTGATTTACACAAATTTATACAAACAAAAATGAACAGTGATAGAGACTGCTACTGTAGTTCTCTTGCTTCCTCCCTGTGACGTGCAGTTCTAATTTCCCGCCACTATACCGGACGCCGTCCTGGAAAAACCAGCGTGATGGAAACCTGTGCCTGTAACAAGTGCGACAAGTATATTTGAGGAGTTAGGATGTCAGGCTTCATCCACTCGTTTGAAGTAAGAGAGATTCCTACGATTAGAAAGTCTTTTTAGCGGTCCTGATTTGGTTGGTCATTGTTCCCTTCACATGGATCTCCTGTTTCCTCTTCTCTATTTCAAATCATCCCTTGGGTCTTCTTTTTCCTCTTCTCTGTTTCAATCAAAGTAACTAAACAAGTGACAAACAATGGCGATCAAAGTAGCTAGACAAGGAACAAGGAATTGCAAACGAAATGGATAAACAACTAACAAGCAATGGCAATGGCAATGGCAAGTGGTTAAACAAGATACAAATAATGACAATTGAACTAGCTAAACAATTAAGGCCAATTGAACTAGCTAAACATGTAACAGCAATCCAACTAGCTGAACAAGTAACAAGCAATGACAATCGAAGTGATTAAACAAGTAACAAGCAATGACAAATGAAGTAGCTAAACAGCAAACAAAGAATTGTATGTGCAATGTGAAGTGTGTATGTGGTGGGGGGAGGGCTTAGTTATGTCAAGGACTGTCAAGGTCTTTTATTTCGCGCTTCGTCGTTTACTTTTTGGGAGGCTCGTGCTGTTTGGTTAAGGGGAATAGTTAAGTGTTATGTTGTGTTACTTGGGGTAGGTGCAATATAAATTAACTAAACTAAGACAAATGAAGGCAACTAAATAACAAATCGCAAGACTGAGAAGAAAAATCGCGGCAAGGAAAGAAATCGCGGCAAAAGAAAGAAATCGCGGCAAAGAAGGGAAGGAAAAGGGACCAAAGAGAGGAAGGAAATCGGGGCAAAGAAAGGAAGGAAATCGGGGCAATAAAACAAAACAAATCGCGGCATGTCGATAACAATTAGCGGCAATTCAACTAAAAACAAGAAAATAAAGGCAAATAAAGAAATCAAATCAAGGCAAGGCAAACAAATAAACAAACCAAATCAAGGCAAGGCAAATAAATAATCAAATCAAGGCAAGGCAAGGCAAATAAATAAACAAATCAAATCAAGGCACGGCAAATAAATAAAGAAATCAGGTCAAGGAGAGGCAAATAAATAAAGAAATCAAATCAAGGCAAGGCAAATAAATAAAGAAATCAAAGAAAACGACCTGAACCATTTAAATAAAAGAACTAAATGAACTAAAAGAACTAATTAAATTAAAGAAACTAAATAGCAATAGAATCAAGGCAATAACAATTCGCGATACGCGGCAAGTCGATAAGAATCATTCCGTCCGTCTGAAACGTGTATCATTTCAAGATCTTACATATACACAGCCCCACCCCCTCCCACCCTCTCCTCACCAAGTTTGAATAACGGTGAACCTCAATCACAAGCACACGCGGGAATTCTGTCATTATTTTGGTGAGTGTAGGTAAGGTTTATTATACCTTTGTTCTTTGGAGGGTTTGTTAGATAAGTCTGTCTTGTCTCTCAGCAAATTCTCTGGTTTCTTGATTTCACTGTGAACCTGTTCCAGTGTGATATTTACTAACAATGGAGTCAGCTTGGTGGCTGTTGTTGAAAATAGAGAAGAAACTATTGAATGGCCTCCTATGTACAGTATAGAGTGGGAGTTCTGTCTTCACACAGCCAGATGGTCAAGTTCCAGGTTAACCCATTATGCACCGCGGACTGCACGCTCAGATGGCTTCCAAAGAAAGATATCTCATGACGAGGACATGGAAATAACAACAAGCAAATCTGTGATTTATTCATTCATTTACAGCACGAAAGTTTTCAAGAAATGATATAAAAAATTATCTCAGAAGTGAAGATCATTCTAGGCTGATCACAGCGGTATGCACATTATTGAACCGCTCAGTGAAATTAAATATCTACAAAACATACCTCGGCTAATGCAGGATTTTGCTTCTCACAGGGCTCTCTCTGCGTGATGTATGAGCCTTACAAACAGTCTGAGCGGCTTAAAATTGTTAACTGGCTTGTAAAGTAATCTGATCGAATTTTTCGCATCATTTTACCAGCAAGATGGTGTCTGTGGTGCGTTTAGCAGTGGGGAGAGGAAACCTTTCCAGTTCTGATTAAAATATTTTTCTGTGGTAAAAGTTTACTTTTACCGAGGCCCTAAATGAAGTAAAGTCGTTGTCATTTAAACTATGGCACACTAACTGGGACGCCTCAGAATAGGGCCGTTTTTATCACTCATTTAACCCTGTTGTCAAATTTCATAACAGCCTCCCTTGTTCCTTTTCTAGCAGGAAAGCAGAAGTCCTGTGCTTCCGACTTCGGTCAGGACACCTCCCAGTCAATAGCTACTTAAAAAGATTCAAGGCAAGAGATTCAGGTCTGTGTGATGTTTGTCATGCTGAGGAGACCATCCGTCATGTTTTACTCGTGTGTCCGCAGTACACTGCTCAGAGACGAAAGCTTTTTTCTGATCTTGAAGACCTGGGAATTATTGGCCCAGCTCTGAGGACTGTGCTCTGTCCACCGAGGAATACGGGTTTGGTTTTCAAAGCCGTGGGGAAGTATATATGTAGGATCCACAGATATTAGGCTACACCATTGTGGAAGTACCTCTCTGTAAATTGACTATGGTTGATTATAGCAGCCTAAATCGCTGAAACACACCCTATTACAATGGCGCAAATCATTCCATGCAATGGAGTCGCCATGTAAACCAATTTATGTATGTATGTAAGTTTACTTTTATTGCAAATTTACTTCTTTGATGAGGTTCCATAGGGGTAGGTATCCGAAGTAGACTGCACTCCCTGCTCTCTTCATAATATACATATGAAGATTATTTTAGTTTCGAGCTCCTGTCTTGTACTTATAAGAGAACATGATGGGTTTATTCCCGTTTCGCTGGTCTGTCCCCATTGCGGACTATTGCACCGAAAGTATATGGTACAATGCGTAGAGCATGCCTAAAGCTTGGGTGCTGGATAATGACTTCGGACTAACAGTGACCACATTTCACAGTCGTCTTAAACTTAACACCTCCTCCCACCACCCCCACTCCACCCAATACACTAACTATGACCTTGGGGTGAACAACCCTGTAGAATTTAAATCTGTTAAGTAATGCACAAGTTCAGTACAAGGCGTAATTCCTTTCAAACCACCAATGTACATGTATTTTACATGTAACTGTAAATCTCTCCAAAATTAGTCTTGTATTCATCAGTATAACTCAACAATTTTTACACTTATGTAGGCCTACACTCGTAGGCAAAAATGTTTTTTCTTCAAGAAAAGATGGGGTTCTATTTGGAACCATAACTACGTTGAGTGAGGTAAAGGGTTCTTTGCGAGGCTCATAGAATTTTTTTTGTAGTTTAACCGCGTATTTCATGGGCACATGCTTTTTGTCCCACTTATCCGTCATTGTTTTACGCGTGCACGTCGACATCAACAAGCTGCTGAGCTACTGATCAGAGTCGAAGAAGAATCTAGAAATCACGGCTTTTTCAAGGAGTACAGGTACGTTCTAGTAACTGTGTGTGTGATTATGCACACTGAGTATGTATTAAATTTTTCCTAAGTGTTGGGTAATTGCTGTTATCCACTGCTTTGTGTCAGGATTGCGAGGCGTTGTAGCTGTCCCGTGCCGGCTGTGGTGGAGAAATTATATGAACTAGGGTTTGTTACATTTATAATTTCCGCTCGTGAAATGTTTTAGTGACATCACCGGTAGCAGTTATCTATGTCGCCGACGAACAACATCGTGGCCTAGTAAGCAATGTGTAGGCTTTCGGCCTCTCACAGCAAACAAAGGTCCTCGCATGTGACTTACGGGCCCTTCAGGGCTGCAGGCTATCTGGGCGGACTATTCGCATACCTGGGTGGCTGTAGGATGCAGAAAGGAGTATGTTTGTGGAGGAAAGATATGTTAAATTGGTTTGTTAGGTGGACTCATCATGTGAGAAAAGAGAAAGTGTGCTTCTTGTTACAATTACATGTATATTGAGGAAAATATACATACATATATGTCTCCATTCATGCGTGGGAACGTCTGCCAGCATCCTTAACATGGTTGGAAGAAACCCTGGGCTCTGCCTGGTTTCCCCCTACCATAATTCTAACTGCTGTCATAAAGGTGAAGTACTCTTGAGAATAGGTTAAACACCAATCAAATAAATAAATTGCTTTACTATTTTTTTGTCACATAATATTTGTACTATAATTCCTCTAATTTTAAGAATGTACATGTATTAGTAGCACTGACAGAAAAAAAAAATTACATTACTTTCTCATTTTTGTGGGGGAAAGATATGTTTATGTTTTTTATTAGGTGGACTTATCATGTCAGAAAAGAGAAAGTGTGGTTTCTGTTACAATTACATGTTGGTTATAAAAAGATTATATACATCCGTTCATACATAGCAACCTTGCACAGTTTTGAGGTTCCCTGGACTGCTGTCGTACAGGTATAAAAACACTAATTCAATTTTGTATCTAAGATTCAGGCACACAGAAATTGGTGGGGACGGGTAGGGATTGGCTGTATCTCTGAACTGTGTTGTAGTACTGTCAGGTAATTTTGCAGATATAAAGTATGACAAGTAATGGTTGAAAAAAAGTCCATTACTTGTGGCTACCATTAAACAGAGGAAAATATTATCCAATGAGCAAGTGCCCCCCTACACCCTGTTTCTATGGCGATGGGACACTAGTACCTGCATTCCAGCTGATTTATTTTGAGAAAATGGTGGTTAACCCCTGATGATATTTGGATATGTTGTAGGCCAAGCATGTAGTTATTTGACAGTATGTGTCATTTGGGCGAAGGAAAATTAGGGAATAGAGTTTTAGGAGGGTGTTCTTTGTGAAATTACTACATAAATAGTAAGGCTATTCTTTAGTGTTTTTATACCTACAAGTGTATTTTGGAGTACAGCATTAAACACTAGTCAAATAAATAAGTTTATATATTTGCATAGGTAACCTAGTCTTGCATGATGCTTATTGTGTAATGAGATGTACTTAATATTGTACTGTGCTGTGATTTTCCTCTGGAAAACAAGCATGTATATTTCATTTGTTAAATCCAAATGATATTTAATATTTGGCTGCTTGAAATACAGTGTGATAATACTCCTGGAACAAAGAATCGTGCTGGTATTGATATTATCTGTGGCATGAACTTCAAGTCAGCTGTTTTGACAAGGCAATAAAGTTGGGTAAACAGAAGGAGAATACTTCAGTTTTAATCTTTTTTGTACAGGTATCCTTCACACAAGCAGCATGTGGAACTCCTGCCCGTGGTCGTCACAAACTGTCCAGTTTTAAGAGAAAAAGTAGGATCTGGATATGTAAGTTCTTTATAAAGTTTGTCTGCCTCGGTTGAGCTGTCATATACTGTTTAATTCATGAGGTATACAATCAAAGCTTTGTCATTTGTTTCATTCAACAAATTTGACAATGAGTATTGATGCATGTCAGGACTGCAAACTCATAACAAAGCATTAAAACTGAAATTATTCATGTGTATGTGGTGGAATGTGTTTAAATTTGTATTGAAGGCAAAATATAAGGGTTTTGGATTTCTGTTCACTGTGTTTTTTAGGATGGATTAAACCAGTGCCTGAAAATCAAGTTTAAAAAAGAGCGCCGCCCATGAGTGGCAACTGACGAAGTAGACAGGGTGAGGCAACAGTTTTGAGTAGCTGCTTCAGGGCAGAAGAGGAAAGCAGAGGATGAGCAAACTGTTGAATTAAAAAGGGTTAGTCAAGCAACTGTAAGTATCACATAATTATTGTAACGGTTGTATTGCAAAGAAAGGTGTACATTCACACCTCTCAGCTGACGAATAACTTGACAGAATATAGATTAGAATGTCATTATGTGTTTGTTGTTAAGTTTGATGTGGTCAGCTCATACACTGGTACATGTACAGTAATTAAGTTCCATGACGTCTGGCCTCTCACCAATGTGGTCACCGTGAGTTCAAGCCCAGCTCACGCTTTGCCCGGTTTCCTCCCACCACGATACTGGTCACGGTCGTATAAGTGAAATATTATTGAGTACAGTGTAAAACAGCAATCAAATAAATAAACAAATCATGACACCTGTGTCTACAGTCTTCAACACACAAATGCTTTCAGGCTGTGTCTATGAATACTTTATTTCACCTTTAAATGACTACCGTTCTTGAAGTAGGCTTAGCTAATGTGCATTTATTTATTTTTTAAACAGTACTGTTTGGGGAGGATGACAGAAGTGTGCAGCAGTGTACTGAAACCATGAAGGCTGAAGCGCAGAAATGTATGCCTAATTTTGAGGTGATCAAGAACTGCCTGTTGAAAACCAAAGGTTACCGACAGGAGTTTATTAAGAAGAATGGCACAGTGTCCATACTGGCAGAATTTCCATGCTTGAGAATCCCGAAGGTGGTCTTTTTGTCTTTTTTTGTCTAGTGCAGATGTGGCATAAAGCCATAATCATTCATTCTTGTGGTGGGCGTGGTCGGGGTAGGGGGAGGGCTTGTTGAAACCAATAAAAATCAAATGCAGTTAAATTAAATAATTTATTAATATGCCACCACATAAATTTCACAATGTGTTCATTACGATTCTTGCCGTAGTAACCGAATAAGGGAGTTCATATTAGTGGATCCTTTCTCTTTGCACAGTGTAGCCTGTGTAAGACAGCAACTCCAGGCTTGTTTAGTCACTACAGTTACTTTGACCAGTGAGTATTGCTTCATAATTTAAAGTGGAGGTTTTCTTTTTTGAAGCTTCTTGGTGACACGCTGTCCTCCTTTGGCATTAACACAGACAAGCTCATCCTGTCCAATTTAACCGTCATGTTAGAGAAGATCATAATGGCTGCTCCAAAATCAATAGAGAAGGAAGGGCATGTTGTGACCAACAACGACTGTTTGGATGTTTCTGAATGGAAGGTAAAAGCGTGGTGTTTCTGTTGGACTTTTTCATTCGCTGAAAGTAGATGTGGGAGAGTATGTGAATGGTGTTTTATTACCGTTGTAACGGGATCGACGGGGAAATCGAGCAGTGTGGTAGTTTCCTCTGGGTTCTGCCAAGTTTGTCCCTTTATCAACATGGTCATGATATTGTGAAAATATTTTTTAGTACCGCATGAAATCTGGATCATATAAATTATTATATGTATCTAATAACTATGGGGCTCATATAGTACAATTAGTGGAGTTTTATGAGTGTTTATACTATGGGTACCCTAATTCTTCTGATTTTGGGGACACCTGATCTGCCCATTTTAGCCAACATGTAATTGTAACTGTGATAAAATGTTCCTTATTTCTCTCATGGTTAGACCGTCTAATGACCAACATATCTATATGTTAATGTCTTCAAAGAAAACTGGTGGAGAAAAATGTAATATTTTATTTTCAGTTTGACTAATGTGTCCCAATAATTCTAAGTATTAAGGCATATTTATATGATAATGCTTATTGATGCTTGTTTATGTTTTGATAGATTCATCACTCAGTGCAGCCGTATTACTGATTGGTGTTTGTTTATCTTCTTATAGGTCTGACACTGAAGGCAACCATGTTGCTACTGCCATTACTTTCCCGTGAAGATGCTTCTGCTCTGTTTGCTGCGGACAAAGTAAGCTCAAGTTTTTACTTCATGGACTGCTGAAGTTTTCCTGTACATATTGAACTTTAAATGTCTACTCATTAACAGGATGTTCCAGACATTCAAAGCTCAGTAAATAGTTTACTGTGTGCATGTTTTATTCACAACGTCTGTTGTCTAATGCTGGCCATTTTGTTATTATCCAGTCTGGGAGTTTGCCTTAAAATGTTGCACAGTATTACCTAATTGTATAAAGAATTATATAGTGTGTAAAATGTGTAGCTGTACTTCGACTAAGTCCACCAGCCTCAAAAAATATGTCAGACTTCACACATGCATGTATGATAAGGTTTAAGAAATATAGTCCAGTCATTTTTTTCCAGGTCCCAAAGGTTCCCACACCAGCTATAGTCTGACTGGAGCCAGAACCGGCCCCCTGAGGCCGGATCGCCTTAACATCAGAATGGACAACTCCCTGATGTTGCTTGAAGATACATCCATTGATTTTTCATTTGCTCTAGCAGCTCCCTTTTCAACTTACTGTGTGTATGGAATACAATATCCTTCAGAACTGAAGGAAACTTTCGTGTTTTGGAACATTATGTTCTATAAACGAAGACTACTTCCCTGAATGTTACAGTAAAACGAGTGTATAACTCCTTATTGTGAACTTATCACACTTAAACCCATACCAGTTCATAGGGCAAGAAGTTTTGTGTAAGTTCAGGGTTAATTGGGTTTGTTTTATTTCATAATATCTTGTTGGTTTTTGTGTTTTGAGAAGTAATAATTTTTTTCTAGTCTTATTTAGTTCAGTGAAACAAATGTGGAAGAGTTTAAATTTGCAGTTAATGTGAAAGACTGTCGCAGGCTTTGTGTCTGTCGTATGTAGACTGACTGCTTGTCCTGTTGTAAATATCTTCTTGTACTTTAACAGAAGCTGTCTTCAGTCGCACGTGTTTATTTGTTATTATTTCTTTTTCTTAAACTGCACGTTTTGTTTTTCTTCATGCATTAGCTAGTGCTGATAGCAGAAACGGATTTGAAGTTCATTATCTACATGTATGCAATGAATGAATAGTCCTACTCAGTGCTATTTTGTGTTACAATAGTAGCAATTTCACATTAAGTTTCATTACAATTTTGAAAAGGCATTTCATAATCAGTGTAATGAACGGCTTACTGGAGATTCCAAAATGACCAGAAAATTTGTTTGGTCTTTGGACATGTGGACTGTTGCATACTTATGGATAATATACTTTTGTCCGAGATAAGGATAATTTGCATTACCTGAATTTCTATGGTTGTTGATTTACACTCTGTTTTAGAAATTTATGGTTGTACAAATGTGCAAATGCTTGATTTGAACTGGTGACTGGTACTAAGGTACTTATATCTTGCTAGTGATGTAGACATCTGTCGGAGAGAAATGACCTTTTTCGGACAAAAAATGTTACTGTTCATAAGGATTGAATAAGGAACCAAGGATAGACCTATAGAAGGTTCCTGGAAGAGCTCCCCAGTGGTTCATTCCATGTATGGCTCTTACATTAACACAGGGTTTATTAAAGAACCCTCTTAAAAATGATCTGAAAGGACCATATATGGTTCATTATGGACTAAAGGCTTCGATACAGAACCGTCTCAAAAGGGTTCTTTAATGAGCCCTTTTTCAAAGGGTTCTATGTCGAACCAGAAAGGGTTCCCCTATTGCCTCACGCCAAAGAATCCTTTTTGGTACTATGTTGAACCTATTTTCTTAAGAGTGTATAGTCTTTTGGGCTTGTTGATTTTCAGCTTTAGATCTATAATAATTTTCTATGATGTGACCTTCAAACATTAGAAAAACCTGCCCATTGTAATTTTTAATTCCAATTTAGTTACAGGTAAACTATATATCAGAGAAAAAATAACCCAGACTCGTCTTCAACACGCCAAACTGCGTGTATGTAATTGTGCATGGTTTCTTTCAAAATTCAAAACCACATGATTACGTGACATAATTGACCATATGGTTTCCAACTGATTTGACCTTTACTGTACCTTCTGTGGTAGGGCCTCCATGTCGCCAAAGTACTGCCACCACTCGAACATCATGCCCAAGACACCATACATGACACCCCATCCAGTCAGATTATACTGGGTGTTGGGGCGGTTGCTTTGAATCAGGAGGTTTGTAATGTGCCTGATGAAGTTTGCTTGTTCACTCTGGGCTCCCCAGTTTCCTCCACCCGCAAACCTGCCTACCGTATTATGAGTGAGGAATTCGTGTGCATAAACAATCTATGTCATGTTTCTGATTTTACGTAGGAACCATTCATGTTGCAGCAAACAAAAGGCACAATTTACGCCATAAATGCCACAATATTGGTTTTATGTCATCAAACTCTGACTTCAGTAGACGTCACGAAAGTAGCTTCTGCCAGTGATCAGAAAGTGATACAAAGCTGGTTTCAAATACTTCATTCTAATTTTGTTTAAAAGTATATCCCAATCTCTGCTTATTTGATGTAAGTTTATCCTGTCAGAATTAGAATCATGGCTATAGTCTTGCTAATAGAAGGGTCATCAGCTGCAGGGTCATCAATGCTACCAAAGACTTTAAATGTGGTACTTTGTTGCTGCCTGGCATGGAGCTCAACATTGAAGGATGAGAACAAGGAAACAGGACTGGTCAGCCCGGTATCAGTATAATGTGGCTGAGTGAGTGACGTGTCATGTCGGGTGTCTTCGGCATGATGTTCCAGGGTGGGCAGCACTCTGGCAGCATGGGACAGGTTAAGCAACTCGTATACGATCGGCAAATCTAGGTAATGCCATCTGCTCATTTTTTATGAGCTGAGTGGTACTTAACTTGTTTTGAATTTCTGAGTCAATATTTGGTGGTTTTATCTGTTTGAGTGTGAAATAAAAATGGGAAAGACCTAGTGTTGAAGCATTATTCTATCGTAAGAACAGATGTTTGTTTTGCAAAAGAAGACGTTAAGCCAAGTAAACATTACTAGTCAGCTACATGTATTTTATGGCTACAATTAGCGGCGTAGACCTATCGGTACTGGTACGCTACAGTGCAGAGCTGCCGCTTTTATAGGCCTATGCAGTTGTACCCTTGTGCATGGGTTTTGGTGAAAAGAATACATAAATCAATGAGTTTATAAAATAGTTTGAAAAATATGTGTGCATGTACGGGAATTACAGTTCTTATCCTGTTATTTGATTTTCGGGTGGGGGCACTAATTATCATGGCAGCCAAGGAAGGATATATACAAATGTCCATTGTCATCTATCTTTGCCACCTCTGTATCTATGTATCGGCAGAAAAGTAAAACTGTGTATGGATAATAATAGGAGTTGTAGCCTGGACACGATGTCAAATCTATTAACACAGTATATATTGAGAAATCGGTGATTTGGTCACCATGCCAACCATCAAAATGGACATAAATAAGTTTCGACACATGACCACATCTGCATCCATGCATCCACCTAAGATTAAAACTGCACATGGAAAACAATTGGAATAGTAGACTGGACACGAAATCATACCTATTGATATAGTATATGTAGTGACAATCACGATCTGGTTACCTTGACAACCATGAAAATGGAAAAATGTGAGTCTTCTCCTCTATATCTAAGTATCCGCCAAGAATCATAATTGAATATGGAAAACAACTGGAGTTATAGTCGGGAAACGAAGTCACATGAGTTTATATCACCTGTATATATAGGTGAAATGGTGATCTGGTTACCTTGCAGAAATGGACAAATGTCAATCGCGACACATCATCACGTCTCTATCTATGTATCCACCAAAAATTAAAACTGTGCGTGGAAAACAATTTGAGACATAGCCCGGACCTGAATATGGAGGGACAGATGGACAAAATCGCTATACTATTATAAAAACACAAAACCTCAATCATTTAAACAAGCATTAACAGAAATGCAGTTATTCATCCCAAGCCTTAATCTACCTGAATGCTGGAAGTTTAGAAGTTTCCTATGGAAGAATTGAATGGTGCCACATGCCTAAATTCAATTGCAAGAAAATTCCATAAGGTAGCAACAAGCACTGGCAAACCATATTTAATTCAGTATTTGACATTTTCAGTGTATCTTGTTGGATGCAGAATAGTAGTGTGAACATATATGTTCTGCAAAAACAATCCTTTTCTATGCCTTTGGTCCCATCTTTTTTTCCTTTAAGAGGGCATTGATTGCAGATGACTAAAAAGGGTTGTTCAGTCAGCGCTTCATATCATGCATGCAGTTTTTCTCTACAGTTTAATTATAACTTTTTGCTGCTGAATTCCTGTCCCAAATACAAATGTGGTAGTCAGAGGGTGTGGTATTATACAACCTCTAGAAAATAATTCACAAGAGAAATTACATATATTAAAAGCCTCCTTTTTCATCCAAGAATGCCTAGTGGCTGGCTGACTTTCACACTTACAATTTTAAAATGGTTTTAGCTGGACAAGTTTTCATCACTGATACAAACACCAAGAAGCTTTCTATCAGCAACTCTTTCAAGAGTTGAACCATTTAAAGAAACAGTGAATTTTTATCGCACCAGGATGCGATTAATGTAGTCACAAATTACCGCTTCTTCATGAGAAGAGCTATGTAAAGTTGAGTTGTCAGCGTGGCATTCAAGCAATCGGCACACCATGTTACTGGGCTTGTCAAGGTAGATAGTTTATATAAATAATTAACGGGCCATAAAATGGAGTCTTGATGAATGCATGCCTGAGCCTACCTCACTTGAATCAGACATCTCTTCTGTCACAATGACCCTCTGACTATGTTTTATTAGAAAGGACATGACAAGGTCAACAAATTATACCTTTGAGAGGGGCAATAATATCAGTGGAATAACTGCATGTTCATTACATCAGTGTTTAGTTAAAGTCACACTTTGCACATTAACCTCTAGGTGACTAGTCTGTGGTTGATCACTTCCTTCCAAATTTAAATGTCATCTAGTGTGAAATGTCAGTCTGTGTATATGCACCACAAATAGTGACCAACAACTGGCGAATAACTTTGGATCATTTACTAACCTCTTCAGTGTTTTTTGTCTTCCCAACAGTACATGTGTTGTGTTGTACACAACCATCCAATTATCCTGATACGTCAAAAAGGTCAAAATAGCTGTGATGAAGTATTACTGTTATATTGTAAAGCTAAAAGCACTGAAATATCTTCAACTTTTCTAAAAAGAAAAGTTGTGTTTTTCTCATGTCCTTCTATCATATAATTAAAAAAATATATTGTATTTTCCGTACAATTCTCCCAAAAAATGTGTACTTGGTATGTTTGGGATCAAATAACAGCCATAAAAATACTGAATGTCACACTTTTGGAATAGGCTAAAATGTGTGCACACATCAGAAAAGAACATATGCCCCTGTCTCTTGGAATATTTGGCAATTATTTCTGCCATTTATGATTCATACCTCCCTGTTCAAAAGGTTGGGAAACTGATGGACATGCCATGCCCACCCAACAATTGTATTTCTGAAACTAAAGTCAGTTTTGAAACTCACAGGCTGTAAAGGTGACATTTGCACAGTTCCTTGTACTTTAAAAACAAATAATTTTTGTAGAGATAATTTTGTTCCTTGAAAATCTCTTTCACCAGCTGTTTTGACATCAAATACTGATATGGGGTGCAGTTTTTATCACTATCAGCTGCCAAAAAAGCGAGATTTTCTAAATTTGTCAAGTACTAGCAGTTGCATACAGTGTCAACATGTGATACTCGATGCTTTGATCCATCGGTCACACAAAAAGCTGATGTTGATTTTCAAATTTACAAAATGTTTCATTCGTTTTTAACAAGACTCATCCAGGATGCATAATTTATCAATAGCCTACAAATACATCACCTACTACTTTTACTACCGAAAAATTGTATCAAGCTTGTAGAAGATGTAGACAATATTTCCACAGCACTTTGACTTTACACATTTGTTCCACATTTGTATTCAACATCCAGACTAAACTCACATAGAGTCCATTTCTCTAGAATCAGCTCCTCCTATGCTATTGATGACTGCATGTACTTTACTCATAACCCACGAGCAGCCTGTCAATCACTGCCAATCGTTACTGTGATGGTTGAGGAGTGACCTGTATTCTCTGGATGCTTCTCCAACACTGACCTCTAGAATTTTTTGTTTTAAGCATAACCCTGAGCAGGGAATTAGAACAGATTCTCCTAAGAAGGTGCACATGTAATCACTTGTCTCGGCCCGACATGATCTTGTAGGGGACATTATTATGTGTACATTATATAGAAATGATACTATTGCCAGGGATGCGTCACAGCCAGCAGCAATGCGGAGGGATATCTAGCATGTGACCAAGCACAGCGGGGTGAGGGCAATATACTTCTTAGCCCTGATACTTTTCTGCCAGTGTTATCATTGGACAATAGGGCCGTTGACAGAAGGCTTTTTAATGGATTTTGAAAGTACCACACCATAAGGAAGGAAAGAGTGGGTATTTTGGCAATTTCTATTGCTAGGGGCAAAACCGTAATGCTGGTTTTTGTGTGTCCACTAGGATTTATTAACAAGTATAGGGAACCCTACACTGGCAGATACTGGCAAATAAGTGATCAGTGCAATTACAATTAAATTTTTGCTAAAATGTTAGAAAAGCCCCAATAGTAGGCCAATCTACATAGCATCCCTCAGGTCAACTACAAAAATATGAAATAAAAATACAAACAGATTTGAGTATTAAAAATGGAAATGTGAACTGACGTAGGGCCTAAACTAGAACATTTAAATTCATTTGCCAGGCTGGACTGAGTGGTTGATCCTTAGGAAAATGACGCATGAAAAGCTTAGCCCAGCTGCAATAAACATTAGGGTTAAGGGGAGACCACTCTGACTGGATAATGACGAACCACCTTGTGAAAAATGAAAACGAGGCTTGAGATTTCGGAGGGTTTTGTTCTTCCTTCGGCTGGGTTTATTTGGTCCTTTGTTTACCGAAAATATGTGGTTTTAAGGCAATGGGAATGACAGCATAAGCCTGGGAGAAGGCTATCTGACAGTTCTGTTTTCCCAGGGATCAAAAACTTACGTGTCATACGTGAAGGAGGCATCCATAGGAAATTCATTTCTATCTGCGTGTCGTAACTAACACAAGATTAGCGTATTATTTCTAGTCCAACACAACTTGTGTTCAAGGGGTAAAATAGTGTTATGTTGACATTTCGTACTGAAGTTATTTTATGACGTCCAGTCGCCCTGTAGGGCAAGGGAAATCATTTATTTAATGGGCGAGTCTGTTGTCAACAGAGCTCAGCTTATAAGTTCAAAAATAGATATTACCTGGTCGACTTTGGCGTAAGATAGCATCATCATTCAAAATGGCGGATGTGGATCCAGAAACTTTGTTGGAATGGCTTCAGATGGGGCAAGGAGACGAGAGGGACATGCAGCTGATAGCTTTAGAACAGCTCTGTATGCTCCTCTTGATGTCAGACAACGTCGACAGATGCTTTGAGAGGTAAGAACAGTTATTCTGAATGACAACCGCTTCCCCCAACTACTACGTCATTGGGAAACCACTTCTCATCAAATTCTTACCTGTAAATATTCATACCTCTGACAGAATGTGTAGTAGTGTAGATGATGCCCACAAACAGGATGCAACCAGACAGTAAAAGATCTATTTGTTAGAAGGTTTTGTATTATATTTCGTTTGTGGGAAAGTCTGGAAGCAACCTGCGCTGGTAGTTGCCAATGGTCATAGGCTGTTCCCGTGCTCAGCCTGGTTTCCTCCCACCATAACGCTGGCCGGTGTTGTAAATGAAATATCCTTGAGTATGGCATAAAACTCCAATCAAATAAGTAAACAAATAATTTTTGTATGTATCAGTTGTAATGCAGTTGATATGAAAGAAAAAATTCAATCATAACTGTGGTAATTTAAAACAACATATGGCTGTAGTAAGGATGAGGGTGATATCACGTGGTAGGGTGACATTTAGTTCAGTGGGAAATGTCCTTTTCTCAATGAACATTGGAAAAGTGGATCCGCGAGGAACAATAGCTCAACCTATTCTTTGAAAGTCCCCCAAATAAATTTACCAACGTATCAAAAGACCATTTGTCAAATTACCTAATAATATTAACTGGGTGTGAATTGATTTCATCATGTTAAATACTGATATCCTCCTTTAAAAATGGTGTATGACTGTTTTATTGAATAACCATATCCATTGCCCTTGTAAAGAGGTGAAGGAAGGGGACCAGTAAATGTCTCCTATGAAGCTCATATTTCTTCGAAAACCATTTGCTGTCTCCTGATTTAAACAGTATTACAACTTTAACAGTAAAGTGTTTTGAGTTGAAAAGGTTTGATTCTGAGATACAAACTTAAATTCAGTGAACAAATCTTTTGTTGTGGAAGTGAAAATCATTGAGCGGTTGGACTTGTATATGTGTTTAAATGTAGAGTTGTATTCTGTGCCTCTCTCCATTCTTATGTACATGTATGTTGTTAGGCCTGTGACATTTGAATTTGGCAAACTGAAGCAGGAGCAGAACAATCTTTTATAATTTTTTATTATTAGGCTGGATTATACCGATATGGTAATCTCATCCTGTGTGACAGTGTCTTGCAAAAAATGATATAATGGCTGCGGATATGTGTCCTAAAATGAGCTGTAGGTGGTGATGGAAATCAGGTGTGAATGGCCTTTTGTTAGAGTGTCATTGTTACGAGTACTTAATCTTCTGTGAAGGTATGGGTCATTTTGGCCGGACAGTTACGGTACCTATAAAATTGGAAATTTTAATTTCTTCTGCTAGCTCTTGATCTTGCCCCTACCTGTCTTACCTACTGGTGACAGGTGTTTACAATGCAGCCACTTGAGGTCCTGTCTTAACTTCTGTCAGTAGTGTGGAAAGGGGAAAAAGAGGAAGTACCAAATGAATGACGACTAGTTATAGGGACAAAGACTGTCACTATTTAGTATTATAGCTGTATGCGTTTGTGGAGCGGTTCAAGGAAGTGTTCAGGGAGAGTGGATTTCTAAAGCCAGCCAGAGATGTTTCAGGAAGATCATATCTGATGATACCTGAAAGTGTGTAATGTTGACCTAATTAATAGTGTCGCCTGCGGCTTTGAATAACATATCGTGGTTAAATGTTATACTTTAATATTGTTAGTAGGGCTGCATGATTTCCAAAGTTCAGCGTTCACTGTTGAATTTTATAGCAGTGTTGTGTAATAGGTCCAAAGTCCTTAACCTTACAATAGACATGTGCATGAAAGGTATTTGTGAAAGTTTCAAAGACTGAAATTTTGTTCATTGAGCTATGTGCAATTATTCACGCAGCCACAATGTGTACATGTCAGTGAATACCAATTTTGACATTTAGGCTACAAATTAATGTAATACTTTGTGGCAAGATGTGAAGTTACATGTAACTGTGACATGGAAGAATACCATGTTATCTTAGCGATGATGGTTCCAGTTCTGGTTTGACCTGATAAACTTCAGCTTACAGGAATCACAAATGTACATGATAGTCTTGGGCAGCTGTTGTGACATGGTGTAAGATACAGATATGACACCTGGAATTAGACTGTCCATATCGTCTCGTTCTCCTTTGTCTGACCAGGACTGGCAGTTGACCTTAAGTCTGCTCAGTCAACTGGTAAATTACTTACCTATAGCTATACCTGTTTAACCCCAAGCTATATATGTATAATATACATGTAGGTACATGTCCAGGTGTATTGACTGGATTGTCTGCTGACCTACCTTGTTTGTACATGTAGGTCTCTGGAGTTGAGGGTTTAAGGTTCTATTTATATGTATATAAATCTATTTTCAAACCCAACCCCTGAGGTAGACGTATATATTATAAACATCTGTTTTACTTCATTGCCTTCCGTAACAAGACAGTTTGTATGCATATGTATATCATACGTGTATGTTTAGAATGAAGTTGTCTAACATGAATAGGCTTTCTATTTTCATTTACAGGTACACACACCAGCTTTATTTTGAGATATATATTTTCTGCCGATGTTCTTTCTGCCTTTTGTGTTCTTTTGTGATCATTTAGTTTATTGCCTGTTCCACATTTACTCTGACAAGACTACATGCATTTACATTCACATAAATTTGTCTAGGTTTATCACACAACCACTTTATTATTTGTTTTTTGTTAGACTGTATAAATAAGCCCTGCATTGACAAGAGCAGATGTTTGTAGATGGCTTTGATTAGGTTTTGGGTTTGGGAAGTACTTCACAATTGCATGCGTCACAAGATCCACATCTGTCATCTTCACATCTGTCACAATCTCCACATTGCTCACCTCTATCAAAGCCATAGGCTTTGTCTGTCACAAGCTCCACCATGCTATAGGCTTTGTCTCTCACAGGCTCCACCATGCTGTAGGCTTTGTTTGTCACAGGCTCAACCATGCTATAGGCTTTGTCTGTCACAGGCTCCACCATGCTATAGGCTTTGTCTGTCACAGGCTCCACCATACTGTAGGCTTTGTCTGTCACTAGCTCCACACGCTTTACGTGTGTCACAGTCTGCATGTCTTACCATAAAATACATGACTAGTACAAGCTACATACTACAGCTACATTAGCCACACATCTTTTACAAGCTCCACAAGCTTTAAATCTGTGAAAAGTTCATTGAATCTATCTTTCACTAACTTCGAATTTTGGTTTAAGAGACATGTTCTTGAATCATTTGAGTGATGCTGAACATTCTGCTCCAGTGTCACAATATGTCATAAGTAAAACTGCAGGAGAAAACATGTCAGTCTTTTGTTTGTCTGTGCACAACAGACTTACAGACCAGTAGTCCTAATTCACTGCAGCTGCAACTGTTGGGGGGTGAAAATCTGCCAATATCCCATCAGACTTAATGGCTGTAGAACAATGTACAGTTTATTGATCAAATACTCTGAACTAAATGTAGGCCTTGAATTGTGTAAGTAATTAAGTACATGGCAGTGTTAACCTTGCACCAATATTACTTCTGTACCACATATTCTCTGTTATTGCAGTACCTGAGGCTGTATGTGTAGTGTAGGGATATATGTGTTAGTACCGTTGTATTACATTTAATTTTAACACCACATCTCTAAAGCATACTGATTTAATATGTACATGTAAAATGTCTCGAACATGCTACTTGAGGTGTATATCTGAACTGCATGTCTGGATATGCCCAGTTGCATTCTAATTATCTGTATACAGTCAAGCAAACAAATCAGCTTTTATCTTGGTGGCTCATCTTTGCTTAAATGCTGTTGATAGCAGATATACATGTGTGGTTGGCTTCCTGTCTTATGAGACTTGCTGACACCCCTTTCCCCCTCCCTTGACCTTCAGTTCATTGTAGTTTGTATAAAGTATGACCCTGACCAGAGTCCTTAATGCCACATATCCATGTGTACATGACATACGTATATGTTATGTGTGCATATATATATATATATATATATACGTACAGGATGTGTAGATGGTATCTTGTGGTCAGCATGTTGTAGGATGTGTTCCCATGTTACTGTTGTTGTGTCAAGAACAATTGACTTCAAGCTTAATGTCTAACATGTGGATGTAGTATTGAAATGGTAATGTTTTATGGTACAATTACTAACATGTGCATCTTCACTTGACCATACATACCCGTAGATGTGATAATACATGTAATGATTGGAGCTCTTGGAGAAAGTGTACTGTACCTAAAAATCGTGAGAATGGGTATAAATTAATCAGGTCAGGAATTCATGCTCAACGGCTAGCTTTAAGAAATAAAAATGAAAAAAGAAAAAAAGGAAGAAAATCGAAAATTAATTTTAACACCACATCACTGAGTCATACTCCAAACGTTTGTGTGTAGAGTGGAGTAAAATGTGAAAGTCTATAGAAGGCCAGACAACATGTACTTAAAAATGTATTAAAAGTAAATATTAAGATTCATGAAACCTGTCTGGTATTGATTTGTCAGCCTTTGTAAATGTATCCAGGAGAATGAGAACAAATGGAAGGGTTTCATGTCCATTTAGGTAGATAAATGTCATGACATTATGACTGTGTACATTAATTCTTCTATTTCATGGGATATAAGGTCAGGCCTTCTTAGCCAGCAAACATGTAAATGTATCCTTTCTCCCATGCATTTAGTCGATCCAGTGAACAACATACTGTATACAAACATACAAGTGCATGTATCTTTTCCAATAAAACATGGAGAGAAATGTAACTTTTGGCTTTCTATTGTACTAGTATCTGCCCCAAAACTTAGGAGAATTAGCTTAGCTGTATATAGGTCTATGCATGTGGAGCAAACAAACTTGTTTTTGTTTGTACATGTATGTACTGAACAAAAACCATGTGGTAATCACAGTTGACAATTTTGATGTGTGATTTCCTGGTGTTCAGCAGCAGATAGCTAAATAGGATCTTTCTAGTGTTGTTAGAGGGAAGTGTGTCGTCTGACGTATTAGCAGCTCTCAGGTGTTTTGTAGGTGACAAACGGGTTGTGCAAGTTTCTCTCATCATTGTTGCATGGATCTGTCTTTCTATGTTTATGTGCTTTGCCTGTGAGGTTTAGATTAAAATTGTGACCAGTTAACTCTGTGAAGGAGGGGGTTTAACTCTACCCTAGCTTAATACAGGATGCATTTATTTCTTCATGCGCTGTACTTGCTAACATGCACATGAAATTGATGTTTCCAGTCAGCTGAGCTTGATTAGCAGACATTCACACTTTGTATCAACTTGAGAATTGTAGCTGCTATTTCATGGATATTAAAGTGATACCTGATATCTCTCAACAAGTGACAGTTTTTCATGTTTTTGTCGTACCAATACATGGAATATATTTATGTAGGAGCATTTCTCTGTATGTGCTTGTACCTATATGTGTGTATATCTACAGACCTTTTTCACCATCATGAGCATTCATTTACACATGGTTAACAGCCTGTTGGACACCCCCCCTCCCCCTTTGAGCACCTAGTGTTCATTAAACGATCCTGTATCTTATGACATGTCATGGGATTGATTATTGATTACAACTCTGGCAGGGATGAAGATATTCCTTGCCAATTCGCATAATTTACAAATTTTATGAATTTGGATTTCCCCTTTGCACCCCACATCATGTTACCGGTAAATGTCGTCTTGGTTGATTTTATTTACAATGTGATACTTTTATGCCCACGCACATGTGTTAGTTATTCAAGTCAGAGGAGAGATAAATACCATACATGTATACACTCCAATTGTGTGTTAGCAAGCCTTCGTTTACACGAATTAATAGATATATTGTGGCATTGAATGTGTGAAGAGGAAATATAACATTGAAATTGATATCTGAATGTTGCAGTTGCCCTCCGCGCACGTTTCTGCCTGCCTTGTGCCGCATCTTCCTGGATGAGTGTGCCCCTGACAATGTACTGGAAGTCACAGCCAGGGCCATCACCTACTACCTAGATGTGTCTGCTGAGTGCACGAGGCGTATTGTGGCTGTGGAGGGGGCCATCAAGGCACTGTGCAACAGACTGGTTGTTGTGGAAATGTCCTCCAGGACAAGCCGAGACCTGGCTGAACAGTGCATCAAGGTAAGTAAGAAAGGCCAGCAGCAACTTCTTTGATAATGGGGTGAGTAGTACCTTGAAAGCTCAGAAATACAGAGAATGAAAATGTATACAGTTGTATTGATCGTTCTTTTCGTAGTGAATTTGGTAAGAAACCCGACTTTGTTACAGCACTACAAGGCTGTGTTTATTTCAAGAAGTATACATGAAGAGAACTCATGTGACAATTTTAACATAGCCAAGTGCAAGATACATGTAATTTCGTAGTTTCTCTTGAATAACTTGCTTACAGTGAGTTGGGTCATACATGAAACTTTAAAACTGGCAATGCTTATACTTCCTTGCTTGATTTGTTAATTATTTTGATTGTTGTTTAATGACATACTCTAGAAGAATGAGGGGATGGGCCTATGCGATATATGTATGGAATGAAGTCCAGTGTAAAAAAACAAAACGCTATAATCTGATACAGCGTGTGACTTTGCTGCTTTCTCCAGGTGTTGGAGTTGATCTGTACCCGGGAGTCAGGCTCTGTGTTTGAGTCAGGGGGACTGAACTGTGTTCTGACCTTCATCAGAGAGCATGGCTCCCAGGTCCACAAGGACACGCTCCACTCGGCCATGTCGGTGGTGTCACGCCTTTGTGGCAAAATGGAGCCCCAGGACGCATCGCTGGAGGCCTGCGTGGAATCCCTGTCCACACTTCTGAAACATGAAGATCAATTCGTGAGTATATGGATGATGTGGAACAATGTAGATTCCAGTAGTTTACCTGATAGCAAAATATGCCAATCACCAAATTAAGTCAAAGTTTATCAAAGGGTCAAAGAAACCCATGTAAAGATGAGGTAAAAAATCTGAAAATGTGTCACTTTTGATTAATTATATGTTGAATTTGCATTGTTTAATATAGCGTATTCCTCAATCAGTGTCCTTGTTCTGAAGCGTCATATTTAGCCTAACATTTCTTTTCTCATGTTTGCCCAAATAATTGGACTCGAAACGGTGCCCAATTTAAGAAGCCATATTTGACCTTGATCAGTGTACCTGTGCATGTACATAAAGCACTGTTTGACTACTGACAAGCTTTGTAGTACCTTTAGCCCTACCTTGCTATGATATGAACACGAAAGATTTCAAATGGTGGTTTTGTACATCGTTTTAGAGGAAGGAATCAGTGTACAAAGTTTCCTGGAGCAAATCGTTTTAATTGTACCCGTGTTTTAAGACTTTACTTTAGTCTGTGACTTTTGATAATAAGGGGGTTTGGTGGCGTAAATTGTCGCTCATGTCTGACTGCAGGTTGCTGATGGAGCTCTGCGTTGTTTCGCCTCTCTGGCTGACCGCTTCACACGCCGAGGCATTGATCCGGCCCCCTTATCACACAACGGGCTGGTGGAGGAACTGTTGAAGCGGTTAGAGAATGTCGGAGAAGTAGGACCTAACGTGTCAGTGTCCAGCACCCCAGGCAGTGTGACCATGACCCCGGAGAGCAAGTCCAGCCCCAGTATTTCCACAGTCATCAGCCTGTTGTCCACGTTGTGCCGGGGGTCACCAGCCATTACACACGACCTGCTTAGGTCGGAGCTGCCAGACGCCATAGAGAGTGGATTGAGAGGGGATGAGAGGTAGAGTATCTGTGCTTACTATTTCACTGATCTCATCGGTTGTTAGCTGATAATCCTATGGCAGAAGACAGAAAGTTGTTCATGTTGCGAATGTCTGCAGAAGAAAAGAAAAGCAATTCCAGACTGCCAACACTTGTTTTCCATTTATTTTCAATGTCCTTATAAAGTTTCATACATGTAGTCACCGTAATGCATGCGGTACCTGTTCATTCTACTTTTTTCGGTGTGAACTCTTCCCCTGCTGTCAGTATTTTACCCTCAGAGCCGAGATTTCCACATATCTCATGTAATTCTTTTTCCTAAATGTGAAATTTTGGCATTAATGGATTCTGTTTTACCTTATCAGAAGTATTGTAAGTTGAAACCATTGCTTGATGTGGCTTTATGTGTATGTTTCACGGAAACTTGATACTGCATTTACCTGTTCGTTACCTGTAACAGGTGTGTCTTGGATACGATGCGGCTGGTGGACCTACTGTTGGTGCTGCTGTTTGAAGGACGTAAGGCACTGCCTAAAGCAGGGGTCAGCAGTGTGTCAAGTAGACTCCCAGGCCTAGGCCGAATGGACAGTGCCGGGGAGCGCTCACATAGACAGCTGATAGACTGCATCAGGAGTAAGGACACAGATGCCTTGATTGACGCCATTGACAATGGTGGGTTTATTGTTAAGATTCTACAGCAATTGTCTTTGTTAAAGTTTGATTATTAATGTTTATATGTGGAACCGGTATGCTTTTTCAAAACGGTGTGTTCAGTTCCTTGTTGAATTATGGTGTAAAAAATTTAAAAAAAAAAAAGAAAAGAGTGTACAGAGAAACAGAAAGTCTTCTGTTTGCACATATCCGTTTGATTATGTCAGCGTTTGCACAGTATGAAGCTCTGTTTGTTACCTGTATGCAGGGTTTGAGGTGAACTTTATGGATGATGTAGGCCAAACCTTACTGAACTGGGCATCAGCTTTCGGAACACAAGAGATGGTATGTCAGTATTTCGAGTAACTCTAGACCAGTGACATCTAGAATATTACATTAAACATTGCTGTACTTTTTTTTTTTTTTTTTTTTACCTAATTCTGCTTAAGACGTGCTTTGGGGAGCTCAAGTTGTTACTTCTTAAACGCTCATTTAAACAGTAAGAATAAAACCCTAACTGAGGCTGGATTCACTGGTAATGTGTGGACATTTGTCAACAGCGACACTGCCTTGTCGCTGATCTGGTTTTACTCTCTGTGCTGTAGTTTTTTTTATATAATATTCATCTTTACTAATAGTCTGTCTGAATATTATTGTGTATTATAACTAAAGGCCATTGGGCTTATCAGTGTCATCATGGTGTAAATAAGACTTAATGCATAAAAAACTGAATATTTCTTCTCAGAAAAAGCTTCTTTAGCTAGTCAAATAAACATCATAAAGTATCACTGTATGTTCTGAAACTTGTGTAGGGTAAGAACTTACCTTCCAACAAATGTTAAAACACCTTTCCAAGACCAGTTAAACTCTCAGAATTAGTAAAATGTGCAACTTGGTCATGGGTGAAATTTTAGGTTCATTTCCAATGTATACTGATTTTTTTTTTACCTTAAAAGAAAGTGCTGTCCTAGATTTCATTTACATGTATGTGGAAACCTGTCTGTTGTCACAGGTGGAGTTTCTGTGTGAGAGAGGAGCTGATGTAAACAGAGGGCTGCGCTCCTCTTCCCTGCATTATGCAGCCTGTTTTGGACGACCTCAGATTGTCAAGGTATGCCACGCCCATTAGCACAGTTTATGTACAGTGTTCATAGACCAAAGATATATGTCTGCATTATACTGTTCCAGGGCAGAAAGGAAAAAGACTAGTTTCATATTTTATGTTTGGGAATGTTTTATGCCTACATATGACCTATGATAGACATTTCTTTTCTATCTGACATGGGTAAAATAAATAATTTTGACATAGGCAGAGTTCATTGTAACTATTTGTACCATTTGTAGTTATGTTTAATTTAGCCTATTGTTACTTTTTGGCACACATCCCGGACTATTAAATGTATGGAAAAAGGTATTACCTTTGTATGTTGTTTCATGGGATACCTTAGATAATAAGATCTGCTGTGGTACATGCAAGTAAATCTGTATTTCTATATAACATGTGGGGAGCCCCTCTAGCTAAGATAGTAAAGCACTGGCTCGCTGCAACTATCAGACCATTCACTAGAGTTTGAATCCAGTTTTCGCTACAACTTCAAGTTAAAAGGGGTTTGTTTATAGCTACCTGATGATGGCCTGTAGTTTGCTCCAACACCAATATTAAAAGCTGACTGCTATCATATTGGAAAAAAAAATCTTCCAGCATGCTGTTAAATACCCATCATATGAGTAAATGTATTAATAAATAAATGAATATGGTATGTTTGAGCAGACGTTGTTGAGGTATGGTGCTAACCCTGACCTGCGCGATGAGGATGGTAAGACACCGCTGGACAAGGCCAGGGAGAGAGGGGATGAAGGCCACAGGGAAGTCATCCAGATACTCCAGTCCCCAGGTGAGCACAGACACACAGGGTGGATTAGGACATGTTACAGCAGGGAGAGGGAGTAACGTCTACCCTAATTCTTATCATTTTTAGGACAGATATTAATAGTTGTGAAAGCCAAAAGATTATAATTCTGTCTGATTGTTGTTTTTTTTTTTTTTTGCGGCAGAGAAGTATAGTTGTTCAATAGATGGACTAACCATGTGGGAAAAGAAAACCTGCTCCTGTTGCAGTTGCATACACTGGCTAAGAAGAGCAGATGAGATGTGTCAAAAAATAGAACAAATAGGGTAAAGCTATGGAGTTGTCTTTTACATGAGAGTAAATCTTGATGCTTCAGTTGAAATGTAACACTATGAATGAGACGGTTGCCTGTTACAGTGGAGGTCCAAGAGTAGTACATGAATAAAGCTGTGCCTGTTACAACGTGGTAGATGATATTCTAGTGAAGTATGACCTCGGTAAAGCAGAACACTATTGTTACCTGTTACAGGAGAGTGGATGGTGCCTGTCCACCGAGAAAGTAACCAGCCAGAGCCAGAGAAGGAGAAGAAGGAGGATGTGGAAGCTGAGAAGGTGGAAGCCGCTGCAGCCGAGCCCAAGGGGGACCCTGAGGTGGCCCCAGTCTACCTACGTCAGCTGCTGCCGGTGTTTACCCGTGTCTACCAGAGCACCATGCTGCCCTCTGTCAGGTTGGCCTCTCACTACTCTTAACATCTTCATAGTCTGTCTTATTCTTTTTTCTGATCATAGAATGTAATATACAATTTCCTTAATCTTCTGATCCTTCGTTTATCAGATCATCATGTTAATAGTGAAATATTCTGGAGAACTAAAGACACACAATTGAGATAGATGAATTAACTGACATTTCAGTGTTGAAATATTTACGTCATTCTATTTTTATCCGTCCAGGCCATCCTTAAAAAACCGTTTGTTGGGCATTACCCGAAAACATAGAAACAAAAAATGTCAGTCAGTCAGGCATTCTTTTTTTTTTTTATTCTGGATTTTGAAAAAGATAATGATTTTTAAGAAGTAAACATGGAGAGAAAAAAATATATGGACTGGGGCACTTTTTCGGAGAGTTGGATGGGTTACACACAACAAATATGTTTTTAAGAATGGCCCCAGAAATGTCATACTAAGTGTATTACAGGCTGAGTTACAGGTCATCATTGTTACAGTGCAGCCTACAGTATTCAGTTTTACACAAAGCTGCAGTGTACATGTATTTTTCTCTGTGCTCCTGCCTACAGGAAATCTAGCCTGGCAATAATCCGTAAGATGCTACATTATATATCAGAGCAACAGCTAGAGGAGGTGTGTGGCTCAGAATTCACCTCGCCCAACTTCGCTGTTCAGATAACCGAGGTGCTGGGTACTGTACTCGACAATGAGGTACAACAAAACTCACTGTATGCTTCATGTACATGTAAAACTATCTTGTGGCATAAAGTTCATACTATTTAAGAATTCATTTGAGGTTCATTCAATGAAGCTTGTTAAGTTTGCATCACTAGGGTAACAGTTCATGGTACAAGTACATGAGATAGTTCCCAAAACTCACATCTTAACATTATTAACCCAGGAAAAAGACAAAAAGTCATTGCTGTTGCTTAATATTGCTCTGTTATTGTAAGAGCAGATAGTAAAATTGTAGGTAAATACCCTCTTATATGATCCACCGGCATGACACAGGCTACATTTGTTGTACATGTCGCTGCAAAAAGGGCGACAAATTACTTAATAGTCCAGGCTCAGTCCATAAATGTGAGTAATGTTTCCAATCTGACCATGCGTTCAGCTTATGTCATCAAAAGCTGTATGCGTTTAGGCCTAACACGATGACTGTAGTTCATTGAGCCAAAAAAAATCTGCAAGCATTCTGCTAGTTTTAGTGTTATCAGATTATGTTCCTGCATATTAGAAAAAACCTTGTCATTAGCACTTTAAATAAAGAAGGAATGAATCTTTATGGCTTAATGCCATGTTGGCAATAGTTCAGGTGCTTCATGGGAATTGAATGAAGATTGCTTTAGGAATAATGCTGATCTGTTTCATGTGGCATGTTGTTGTTGTTATACAGGAGGATGATGAGGGTCACTTGACTGCCCTCAACACGGCCCAGGATCTCATGCAGAAGGGGGAGGAGATATTCCTGGAGCACTTTGCCCGTCTGGGCATCTTTGGGAAAGTGCTGGCCCTGGCGGGACCCCCACCAGAGGAAGAGGAAGAGGGGGCCAAAGCCAAAGAGGATAAACTAGCACACGTAAGCAGTGGGGTCTAGTTATGGTGAAGTATGAAGGTGGAATTGTCAGTGGGATGATTGCTGGACCTCTAATGTATTTGAACACAACAAGGAAAAGAAAAATTGGAAAGTTTTTGCCAGGAAAATTTAGTTCTGCAAGTGTTGTCTTTAGAAAGGTAGAATTTATACTACTTAGTGAAAAATTTAATTGGTATGAGTTTCATCAGATTAGCATAACTCCTTTACATTGCTCGTCGGTTAGAGACATGTAACCTATTCAGATCAGATAACATTCCTGTAATGTGACAAAACATGCATTATGTCCATGGTTCACTTTGTTGAAGTCTCAGGGTAGATACGAAATCGTCCTAAAATGTCTATATGTATTTTGTTAAAAATCTGAGATGAATTTTGAGACCTACATGTACATGTATTTGTACCTGGATTTTCATGACTTGTTGTAAAATGCTCCACAAGTTGTTACCACATATATATGTATATACCTGTAGGAGGAGGATGACACGATGCCTGAGGATGGTAAGGAGGTACTACAAGGTCGGCCGTACCACTGGAAGGACTGGTGTATCGTGAGGGGGCGTGACTGCCTGTACCTGTGGAGCGACGCAGCCGCCCTGGAGCTCTCCAACGGTAGTAACGGCTGGTTCAGGTTCATCCTGGACAGTAAGCTGGCCACCATGTATTCCAGTGGCAGCCCTGAGGGAGGCTCAGACAGCTCAGGTAAACCACTCGTACTACTACCCTGTGGGCAGTTTTGTTGTATTTTACCCACGTGTATTATTTAGATTTCTTCAAGTGACACATGTGGCTTGATGATAACTGATTCTTCAACCATGTAAGGCAATGAAAGAGTTTTCTGTTGAGTTTGAGTAATTTCTTATCAGAATGATTCAAGTGTTGGTGTGAAAAGCGTCTTTTTAAGGTCTTGATATGCTTATGAAAGTACATTGTCACATGCCAGTCTTAGTTGAAAGACAGTATAATTTAAACACGTGTTTTCTTTCTTGAAAGCAGAGCAATTCTGTTGGGATTGTTTAGTGCTTTATTAGATCTGTTATAGGCTGAACTTTCTGATTCATACTTGCGCATCGGTTATTGCACCTGTGAACCTGTCAACATTGCCTGTTTTTTCTTTTTGGTTGCTTAAACTTCTTTCCTACATTTAGTTGGAATTTACTGAATTTACCTGAACTAGTAAAGTGTAGAATTAAAATTTGTAGTTGAATTTGAGCATTTTGTATCACTAAAAACCTTTGCTATGTAATTCGCAGTTTTGGAAAATGAGGTTGTGACAGTTACAATGACTGATATGACTCGAGGCACGCAGAACACTATCTAGGAAAATGAGATCGTTTCACTTTCTGCTGGGCGACAAGAGAGTGATTCTGCTGACATCACAACATGTAGTCAACTGAGTGAATGGTAATAGGGAATTGAGAGTGTACTTTTTTCTTGTCACGTATTTCTTGTGCCGAGTGTGAATGTGATAGTATATATGTCAAAGTTTTAAACATGCCATTGTTAGTTGCTCGTGGTTAATTTTGGCATGGCTTTGTTTTTGTTGTTGCAGAGAACCGCGGTGAGTTCCTGGAGAAGCTCCAACGAGCCAAGAGTCAAATAAAGAGTGGGACTCCAAGTCAGCCTATCCTGTCCCACAGCGGCTCTGCCAGGCTCGTCGTGGGCAACTGGAGTCTGGCCTGTAAAAAGGAAGGGGAGCTTCACATACACAACTCAGATGGACAGCAGGTATGCTCTAAGTCCTAAACTAAGGGCAGTTTCATGAAAATTATCCAAGTAGCCACTAGCTAAGTACACGACATATCTCTAACTTATACAGTGTCATGGTAGTTAAGGGCCTACTTAAATGAGTATGATTCATTGGACTGACTCGGCACTAACCTAAACTACAGGAAAACTTCAAGACTTCAAATTAGAACATTGCCATTTTAGGCATTATAAATGTTCCTAATTTGTATGTGTGTTAGAATGCTGTTCCAATTACCATATAACATTTTTAGGGTATATGACCTTTATCACTGGACTCGCATGACACAAAGCCGACAACAAGCAACAAGACTGAAAACTTGCACTTCATGCACACTCACAAAATGGTGTTTTTTTTATTTCTTGCCTTGTAAAAGATCTGGTGATGATAGTAACATCAAGTATCTCCCTGAGGGTTGCGCCTTTGTGTTGCTTTATACAATTTGTATTGGTGTGATTATCATCAGTGATTGTCAGCCTTGCATAGCCATTAGAGGCCCTCTAGAGAATCATTGATATCAGGCCAATTATATCATTGTTATACTGATATTCAGATCCAGTCAGGACAAGCCAGTGGCAGGTCGAATTCTGTTACCAGAAATGTATTAATGAAAACATTTATATTGGTTGATTTGTTCTGGTTTGAACTGTCCATGTTTTTTCTCTTTCTTTCTATAGGCCACAATCCTGAAGGAAGATTTGCCAGGGTTTATCTTTGAGTCAAACAGAGGAACGAAGCATTCGTTCACAGCAGAAACTTCCCTGGGCCCAGAGTTTGCAGCCAGCTGGGCAGGAAAGCGAAGTAAAAAGTTTAGATCCAAAGTGGATGCTATTAGGACAAAGGTACGTGATGACTGGTCAGACAAAAATTTGGTATTAAGTATCTCTGATTTATTTATTTATTTGTTTGTTCTTCCAAAATTTTATTATACACTTATTCAGTGGAAGATTTGTAGGCCATTACTAACTATATATCTGTTTGGCTATCACATTAACCAAGTCTTTCAATGTGAGGACAACAGGAAAATTTCGTGACATGGCATTATACAACAATCCAATAAACCAATCTTTCAAATCTGTGTCGTTTCTACACCCAGTCTTTTCTTAATAAGGTGTTCTAACACGGAAGATTGGTTAACATTTTACGATCACAGAGGAATTCGCTAAGCTGTCTGATATGTGTATGTTATTAGCTATAAAAGCTGAAATCTTCACCAGATTTTTGACAACTGACGTTTTCATTTCAGGCTAAGTGCTTAGCCAGAGAGCTGTACAGTCATTATTTTAAGGCGGCTGAGGCCACCCCGCGGGGGGTCGTGGCCAAACTGAAGAACATCGTGCAGAGGCTTGAGTCTGCTTGCGCTCAACAAATCAGCCAGATGACATCCCCCGAGGGCCGGGTACACTGGCAGGAGGAGATGTTCCAGGCCCTAGGAGACCTAACAGTATTACTGAGGGATGAGCACACCGTATCCTCGTACGAGCTACACAGTAGTGGCCTCGTCCAGACGCTGCTCAATTGTCTCAACAATGTAAGTGTCCAGTTTCCCAGGCTCCCAACTGAAAGGTTTTGTGGTCTGCACTGTTACATATTGAAAAAACGACACTTAGAAGTAGGTGAAATTTTTGGATACGTGTAATCTAGTCATGCAGGCCTTGGTTATTGATGTATCTTGGGCGGGATGATATTTTTCTGTGTTTTGTCAACTGATAAAGCTGTTTTCCTTTAGTAATACAAACCATTCATGGGTGTTTTTTTACGTTTTCAGAGTGTGTCAGGATACATTATCATTCTTCCTTCTCAAAATGTCTTTGTGTTTGAAAGCTGTAGATAGGTTGACAGAATACACTTCTCTTTATCTGTTCAAGGCATTCCTCTCAGAAACTACACAGGTGTATTATAAGAAAGTATAACCTTATTGAATTACTTTTATGTCCATAAATCAGTATACCTATAAGTAAATGTGTATGCTTCTTGTTAGCATGTTAAATTTATAGGCATGTAGCATGTAAAAATGACTTTAAGTCATTTTCAATCCATAGTGCCCCCTTCTGATTTGTATTATTTCATCATGTAAATGTTTTTAAGCCATGTTTTTATTTTTCCTTGCTTACAGAATGTTGCTGATCCCTCGCCAAAGGCCAGCAGAAAGAAGACGGCAGAAAGGGTTAATATTTTCAAGAAAGCCTTCACAGAAAAGGAAGGGTATGTCTCCTGACATCAGTACTTTTCAAACAATGAAAGCCTTGTTTCCATGCGAAAATCTTGTTTCCATGCGAAAGTCTTTAATCATTCTTGCTCAGACATGCTGACATTGCAATGTTTGGGTGACCTGTAAACAGGTGTGTTTGTGTTATCCTAAAGCTTGGTGAAGTATAGGTATGTCTGTGCAAGACCTTTGATGTAAATAGGCCATCCTTAAAAAGTTCTTTGTTGCGAAGGAGACAACCCTGTCGCAAAGAACATGGTCGGTCAGTCACAATTAATTGTTTTTTTATTCTTTCATATGAAATAAATAAGAATTTCAAAGAAATTAACATGCAGAGAAAAATAAAACAAGAACTTCCATCTAAAGCCAAATAAAAACTTTTGATTAGGGCCCTTTTTTGGAGGGTCGGTCGGGTTACCCCCAGCAAACATGTTGTTAATGCTGGCCCTACATGAAATCTACAAAATGGCTGAAGTATGCATAGTAACCCTAAGTGGTCTGTTAGACTGGTAGTGGTTTGCTTGTTTCAGACTGGTGCCCTCTGCAGTGGCCTTAGTGAGGAAGCTTATAGCAGTGCTGGAGTCTATAGAGAAGCTGCCGGTGTACAGCTATGACGTGCCTGGGGCTGGATATGGTCTACAGGTTTGTAGGGTAACCACACGGATTTCATATTAATCACTGCACAAACTGCACTCTCCACAGCTTTTGTAAGTTTCGTTCATGGTTAAAGGGCTCATTTTGCAGGATTCTTAGGTTTTTGTGGACTTTAGAAAGGTGTTTTGAAGTTTGTTTGGTACTTAGGATGATTCCCTACTACAAAAATGTAGGTTATAGCACCAAAAACAGTATTTTGTAACATTAGTCTCCCCCTGAAAATGTACTTTTTTAGTCCAAATTTTAGGACATTTAGGGTAGTTATTGCTACTCATGACTGTGCTGTACCCAGACAGTTTGGTGTATCTCACACAACATTGTAGATATTCAGATACATGTATGTGAAGTTTTACAACAGAAGCAGTAATAAGACTAGGTTCCATTATCACCACACGCTTTACACATTAATGCCACCATACATGTATGTGGTTTGTGTTGGAGTACTGTAAGGTGATGCTGTTTATTATTGAAAAGTTTTGTTGTAAGATTTGTGAAAAAAGGCAGTTGGTAATTACTGGAGGTGTCTGGGAAAAGAAAATTAGAGAAATAATGTTGTTTGGTCTTATATGTTATGACCCCACCATGTTAACCAGAGAATTCATTAATGTTGAACATATAATCTAGTAAAATATTTGCATCTTTGTGACTATGTTTCCTGCTCAATCTGTTCATAGATCTTAACACGACGGCTGAGGTTACGTCTGGAGAGGTCTGTGGGGGAGACATCGCTTATTGACCGGTCCAACAGGAATCTTAAGATAGAGCCTCTTACCAGTGTGGCAGCCCTGGAGAGATACCTGCTCAAAATGGTATGTCACAGCAATACTTCCTGTTACTGACTCTCACGACACAGCAGTACAAGTGTAACGGACTCTCACAACACAGCAGTACAAGTGTAACGGACTCTCACAACACAGCTGTACAAGTGTAACGGACTCTCACAACACAGCTGTACAAGTGTAACGGACTCTCACAACACAGCAGTACAAGTGTAATGGACTCTCACAACACAGCAGTACAAGTGTAATGGACTCTCACAACACAGCAGTACAAGTGTAATGGACTCTCACAACACAGCAGTACAAGTGTAATGGACTCTCAACACAGCAGTACAAGTGTAACGGACTCTCAACACAGCAGTACAAGTGTAATGGACTCTCACAACACAGCAGTACAAGTGTAATGGACTCTCACAACACAGCAGTACAAGTGTAACGGACTCTCACAACACAGCAGTACAAGTGTAATGGACTCTCACAACACAGCAGTACAAGTGTAATGAACTTGCACAACACGTAAATGACACACAAAACACAATAGCACGAGTATAACCGACTTACACAACACTGCAGCACAATTGTGACTGACAACCACAACACTGCAGCACAAGTGTGTATTTCACACATGCACACGCACACAGGTTGAACATCAGGAACCCCTTCAGCCTTAATAACACACACTAACTGGACCTCATAGCAACACTTCAGTGTGAATAGCACACATGAACTGGACATCTCACTTAATAGTTCATTGTTAATTACACTTAAACTGGACACACAAAACTCTTCAGTATTAATAACACCCACAAACTCAGGTCATGATCAGTGTACCATGTGTCTCCCACAAGAGCGTTTCTCAGCTGCAGTATTAACAAAGAAATGGGTGATGTGTTTTAAAATGTCTTGTGTGTATACCTGTGTAGCTAATGAAACTGACCAGCTAATGAAAATTAATGTTGGACCCACCATTGTATACAAATAAATCAGTGACCATTGTTTGTTTTATTTTTTGTTACAGGTGGCCAAGCAGTGGTATGACTATGAAAGGGGAACCTTCAACTTTGTGAAACGACTCAAGGAACCTAATACCAAAATTACCTTCACTCATCAACGTGACTTTGATGAAAACGGCCTTATACACTGGATTGGAACAAATGCAAAGTAAGAGTCTTTCATGGCTGAGATTTTAGCTCACTAGAAGGCATGGAACCATTGGGATATAATGGTTTCCTGTTGGTTTATGCTGGTTTGTAATGGGAAGGCTGGATATTTCTTAATAAGCAGGATCTTGAGCCATAGTCAGCTCGGAAATAATCTCATTAAAACCAGATCCATAGTTCTGGCTGCGCTACGCCACTGGAATCTGACTCTGGACCATTGTTTATTGTCTTCTGAAGGATTCTGGGAGCACTTCGAGAACACATCATGTTTAGCCAATCAGCGTGCTCACATTATAACCATTTGTATTCTGTTTTTCTTTTCAAACCGCACCAAAAGCGCCCCTGCAACTTGGCTTATACCCTGGTGTATAACCTCGGCTGGCTTCGCCGCAATGTTTACGCTGAGATTGAAAGTCTGGGGTTTGTCAGATTGATCATTGTCAATGTCTGGAGCTTCTGCTTCAGATGGTGAAGTAGCCCACTGATTGGCTCTTTGAATGAACCCACAGAAAACATTTAGCATTTGCAGTGAGTCAGATCATCTTAGCATAGCGTCCTCACAATCTGATTTTAATGAGATCGAGTTAGAAACAGATTGTAGTGCGTCTAGAATGTATTAGTTACTGTTGTAACGTCATCCTGTTTTTAATGTGACGTCTTTATGATTAGCTGGGAAAGAAACATTTGACGTCAATAAAATAATGATGTCCTCATTCAGTGTAGACTGTCTATACAGTGTTGTACATGTAACCCGTGCAATAATTTTCATTTCTTATGCAGGCTATTGTTTTGTCAGTAATGCAAAATTGGTACCTGCTCATATATTATGATATAAAGGCGTTGTACCTATTTTTGGATTGCTTTGGGGCTGAAAACAATGTGTCGCAATTTCATCTTTCTTGCATGCACTCTAGTTCAGTCCTTTATCATTAGTTTGGCCTATGTTGTTTTGACATGCATTCAGTTTGAAATTTCAACATATATGTATGTTTGCACCTGATAAAGTGAATGGGTGCAAGCTAGGTTCCATATAATTAAAACAACACACTTCTAAAGAAAGCAATTTGTTGTAAACCAGTGGCATAGGCCTTGATCATTTATTCAGGGGAGAATACTCTGTTAAAGTATGCATGCACAGGCAGGACACATCAGAGGAGATGTTCTTATCTGTTAACTTGAATATGGCTTCTAGGCTATTATCTGCTTGTAGCACATGGCTTTTGAATAGGCAGATAAAATCTACATGCGTAGTTTAGCGAACTGTAAAGAATATTTCCCAGCTCAGCCATATTGACGGGCTTGACAACCTATCCTGACATTACTGGACACCTCTTGCTTTGTGCTTGCTGACTGTCTTTTATTATGTTGTAGGACTGCATATGAGTGGGTGAACCCAGCTCAGTATGGCCTTGTGGTGATCACCTCCTCTGAAGGGAGGAACCTACCATATGGAAGGCTAGAGGATATCCTCAGTCGGGAAGCCTCAGCCCTTAACTGCCACACAAATGATGACAAGTATGTACACAGGCACAATATTACACACTTTTCATGCAAAGTAGCTAACCATTTGTATTAAAAGTATTCAGAGGCTCTAACAACTTCAGTGAAGATGAAGTGTGTCACTCCAGGGGCCAGTGCCTTGAAGCATACTTAAGCTTAGTAAGCTTTTGTACACATATGAACTTCAGCTAGCTGAGTGTGATTTAGCACTAAGTATGCTTCATGAAACTGACCCTCGCTGGCCTGTGAGGTTGTAATCTTCATCCCAGCTCTTTGTGGCTTGACAGTGAGTGTGTGGTAAGCCCAAAGCTGGTAATGTAAGGGAAGTGGTTTACTCTGGATCACCTGTTCACCATCATGTCGGTGAAAAATTCAGGAATATAGCATTGAATTCCAATTAGATGTGAAAAATATTGAAAGAATACGACATTTATTTGAATTGTGATAAAAAACTAATTTCTATCAAATATTCTATCAAATACAGTTAATTTAATGCTTTATTTCTTACTTGTTTGTGTTATTTTGCAACAATTTGCATGATATGTTATGGGATTGATGATTTGCAGGAATGCTTGGTTTGCCATTGACCTTGGACTTTGGGTCATCCCTACCAGTTACACATTGAGACATGCTAGAGGATATGGAAGGTACTTGAATTATTTGTTAAATTATTTCTTCTTGCCATTTAATTTTGAAACAGGGAAGTTTCCTGAAATTCATATATTTGAAATGAAAGTGGCAAATCCATGTTATTTCATTGGAATACAGATATTTTTGAGTAATATTTCTTCGAACTGTTTGTTATTATTCATACTGTGATGGCGAAGTGCTTTCGTAGAAGAAGTTTATCAAGAGAGCAGAAGGCTGTTGAACATGTACTTTCAAGCCAGAATGATGATTGTTGTGTGGTACAGCTGTTTTGTGATTTGTTTTTTCAGGTCGGCATTAAGGAATTGGCTCTTCCAAGTGTCCAAGGATGGACAAAACTGGGTGACAATGTACAATCATCAAGATGACTGCTCTCTCAATGAACCAGGGTTCGTGAACTCTCCTGTACATGTCGCCATTTTCCAAACACTATCTGTATTTAAATCATGTTTAAGGGGGTCAAAAAAGAATGTAGTCTCTGCTTAAAATAACACTCCTGTCACCATTATTGTTTCAAAGCTTTCACAAGTCAGGTCAACATTTGTCCTGGTTTGTCGCTGATTCATTCAGTATTTACACCTTTCCAGGCACATTTTTGGTGAAAGAAAAACAAGTGCTTTGCACATGCTTTGTTATCCAGGCATTTCACTGATGTGTATATGTAAGAAACTTTTGAAAAGTTCATTGGTTTGCCAAAACAACGTTGTTAGCACTGGTTCTCATGCAATATACATGTACCTCACAGATCTACGGCTTCCTGGCCCCTGGAGCCTGCTAAAGAGGAGACACAGGGCTGGCGACACCTTCGTCTGAAGCAGAACGGGAAGAACGCCAGCGGTCAGACACACTACCTGTCTCTCTCCGGCTTTGAGGTGTACGGAACAGTCACGGGCGTTTGCGACGACCTAGGTAATCAGGCAGAACGGTTACACATGTGAAGAATTGTCCACGTATTAAGTGGCGTAGTGATTTGCACATGAATGAGCCATATATCCACTCCTGGGACAGGTCATACCAAAAACTTCAAAAATATTACTAGTTGCTGCCTGGCTTGGTGCTTAGAGCTGAGAGGTAAGAGCATGGAAACAGAACTGGTTGGAACGGCTGTCAGTATAATGTAACTGGGTGGGGTGTCATGTTGGGTTTCTTTTGCACAATGTTCCAGTGATGGCAGCACTTTTTCGGCATGTACTCACCCTGCCACAAGGAGATACAGTATATATACTTTAAGGAGTCCTCGTCATAGAATTGAAAAATTGTTGAGTATGACATAGAACCCAAGCATGCGCACATACATACTATGTGAGAAATTATCCTATAATTTCTAAAGAGCATTGTTTGCGTATACTTACATGTTAATTTTTTGTGTGAGGCTGCTTTTGAAGCGAGTGCGATTGGCCCATCTCTAGGCACATTTGTTTAAATACTTCAATGAATGGTACAGGAAGATTTATGCGTATCATTGTCTTACTCATTAGACTAATTTCAGGAGAGTGAAAATGATCACTTCCCTCCAGTTTAAGGCCAGGTGTAAATAAAATATCCTGTGCACCATATTCAGTGACAAAGAGAGGGTTGGTACCATTTAGCAATGCCTTGTTTTGTGTGGAGTTGCCTGTTGAGGTCATCCTTCAAAAACTGTTTAACCAGACCCTTTATCTTATTCTGGCTGTTGAAGGAGACTGGGATTTTAAAGAAACTGGAGAGAAAAATTAAAACAAACTCATCAAAATGCCAGTAAAAACTGTTGAGTAGAGCCCTTTTTCAGAGGGTTAGTTGGGTTCCCAGCGAACATATTTTTAAGGATGGCCTGAGCAAGCATGACTTGTTAGATATTAATAGAGCGGATATACAGAAGTTTGGGATTATTATGTTAATATACGTAAGAGTGATGGTGTGTTTGCTTGTGTGTTTGCTGTTCCCAGGGAAAGCAGCTAGGGAGGCAGAGGCTAATCTGAGGCGACAGCGACGCATTATGAGGACGCAGGTACTACAGCAGATGATGCCAGGGGCGCGCGTCTCCCGAGGCATGGACTGGAAGTGGCGTGACCAGGATGGCAATCCACCTGGAGAAGGAACTGTCACCGGAGAACTCCACAATGGTGAGTTGTAAAATTTTGAGGGTGCCACATATAAAGGTGTAGGGTGCATATGATACTTAACCCTTCATTCAAGACATGTTGTGATTTACTTCAGTATATCATGTTTTTAAAAGAGAAAAATTGAGAAGATTAAAAGTGACTTCAAAGTCAGGCAGTAGATGTATTTCCACTGGATTTAAATGAACAAAATATCTATATACTGGATTTGAGAGGTCTGGGGCAAATTTTCGAAGCCGGTTTTACAAGTTGAAATTTCGGTCATAATATGTAATATAATATACTGCTATTGGACTGTATGGTTTGCAAACACTTTATAAGGGTTATGTTAACTCACATACATCACATTTTGGGGTTTCAGGACTTTTGACTTAACATTTTAATTTAGTTTTATATGATGACTTAAAAGTCATTACCATATTATTGCATTATAGAAAGCTCAAATGCTGAGATTTTGGACATTCCCTAGCTTTAGTCTTGACAATAGAAAGGTCCTTGAGAACATTGTCAGTTGTAATAAAGACCAAGTCCTTTAAAGAATATGTGTTGTGATGTGTGTTACAGGCTGGATAGATGTGACCTGGGATGCTGGGGGCTCTAACTCTTACCGTATGGGAGCAGAGGGCAAGTATGACCTCTATCTAGCTCCATCACATGACCCGGAGAAAGTAAAAGTACAGAGTAAAGAGAAGGTAGAGGCTGGAGCCACTGGAGGGGTGAAGGTGAAGAAACCCCACAACTCCCAGGATAAAGTCAAGGTACTTCAACTACGCAGTCTAATACCCCTGAAAATCTGCACTCAGTCTTCTTTGGTAAAGTCCAAATCGTAGGTGCTGTGATAATTCATAACTTTTTCTTTTTCTTTCTTTTCCATATAAAACTAGAGTAAAAATATTTTCATGACAAGTGTAATAGTTCAATATTCTTTGCCGCATGATCTCAGTGTATTCTAGTCTTATCATGCACAAACTGTCATGCCCGAGAGCTTTGGCCTTTTATACCTGAAGGAATTCCTCCTACCCTGTACATCCCTGTACAATATGCAAGCATGAAAGGGGGTGGGGATTGTTAGTATACCAATCAGATAAAGAATCCAGTTATGAAAGCACATATGTGCCCACATGTTTCTCTTAAAGTTTCGATTTTACTTGGAACCCACTTGTGGTTCTTAGTTATGAACTTATGAAAATGCTGTTACATGCATGTAGTTTCTCCTTTGTGTTTAATACTTGTTGGATGCTGTAGATTAAAAAGGTGTAAAATTTAATTTACATGCCATAAAAATGGTTGAAGAGCAAATAACTGTGTTGTTTCAGATGACATTTCTGGAGCAGATCGGTGCTCTGACGAGCCGGAAGAGCAGCTCGACCCCGAGTCTAAGTGATGTGTCAGAGAAGCAGTCAGTGGCCAGTACCGAGCAGGCCTCCTCAGCTGAGAACTTGACCTCTTCCGCGAAAATTGTGAGTCTGAATTTTCAGGAGTACCAAGAACGCTTTTTCTCTGTTAAGGTATCTGGTATTGAATCGTAAATGCAAAATGCTCATAAAAGTGTAAAGCATAAATTACCCTTTAAAAACTGCGTTAGTGATTGAAAAAGATTTACAGTATCCTCCTGGACATACAAACAATATAGGACATAATAAAATAGCATGAAATAACATTGAAAGTGAAGTTAAACCGCTAGGCAGCTGGCGATAAAAAGTTTGCTCGCTTGTTATCACACTCTTATTATTTATTTCATTGGTATTTAGCACTGTATTTTCTCACATGTGACTGTAGTCAGGTTTATGGTTAGGGGAAACCAAGTTGTGGAAGAAGTGACCACTGACCTTGCAGAACATACCGCCAAATGGAGTATGCTTTTGGCACTTGTGTGCAGTATTAGAAAACACTCTAGAAAAATAAGTGTAACAAAGCTTTCTGTCTGGAAAGGAAAATGGTACTACATGTCAGTTTGTTTGCGTGCACAGACAGCGGAGAGCGTCACTGAGGGTATTGTGAACACGGCCAGTTCTGATGCCATTGTGACAGTCACCGTGGACCCTGCTGAGGAAGTGAGCTCTACTGCCGAGTCCATGGTGGTGGTTCATCGCGGTGTGGAGCAGCAGAACAGGGACAACTGTCGTCCCGAGCACTGTGGTTACGGCTTCGGCATGCTCCAGGGGCCATAGCGGAACGGTCTGAGAGCATCGACAGCAATATCTCTGAGTGTAAAGAAGACGTTGTCGGCGCGGAGGGTGGCAAGCCCGACCAGTTCCCAGACACTTTCAAAGGCCCTCATATCAAACACGTGAAACTGGACAGTCGCAAGGGAGATAACCAGAACCGCACAAATTCCTCCAACCCGATGAGCGTGAGTGTTCCCAACCTGCCGACCAGCATGGAACAGACAGTCAGTCTGCTGGAGTCCTTTGCCTCGGTGGCCAGGCGGAACAGGAGCAGTAACAGTAACAACATGACGCGAAGTAACAACGCCAGCAGCCTGGTCCGCTTAGCCCTATCTAACTCACCCAGTAAGTACTGCACTTCAGATGCTCCAGAGAAAAAGAAGCCCTGCTCATACGTTTTTGTTGACCTTTGGTCCAGAAATTCTTCATACGTGTTTATTTTCAGTGCTACATGGATTATTCTAAATTTTATGGTGAAAGTACACCAAAAAAGATTAATCTATCGTAATGTTTTACACAGGGTAAGTGTTGCCTACCTGGCGTTTCTGTTGACTTCATACTGAATAGTACTGGTTTGGAGATAGATTTACTGTTTGTATGTTTTTAAAACGGTTTTTCAAAACATTTTCAGATTTTGACATAAACCACTGAAGGGCAGTAAAGTAGTGAAAAGGAAAAAGTTGTCCATTCGTTAATTTACATCAATTTTTCATTCAGTGAACAGAACTTCCAAGGGTCTGAATTCACAATAATTGCCGATTAATTTCTGTTGTTCTTGTAGGTAATTTATTAAGCACGGCGCAGAGTTACCCTAATCTCACCAATACTACGTCCAATACGTCCAATACACTGACCGCAGCTCAAACCAGCGGTCACGTGACCTCCCTCAGCCAAGCGCTAACCATGAGTCTGACTTCGACGTCCAGCGAGAGTGACAATGACCTCCTGGACAGCTGCCGAGCAACGACACTGCTGGCCGAGCTGGAAGACGACGACGAATTGCCGGAACCTGACGATGAGGATGATGAAAACGAAGATGACAATGAGGATGATGAGGAATATGAGGATGTTTTGGTAAGATTTGTAAGTGAACTGCTCGTTTCTTACTCACTTCTTTTCGTACTACACTAATGTACTAATCTTTAAATGTGATATCTCTGGGCGGTTTAACGTTCTTGGGGCCAAAAATTAATTCAGTCTCAAAGGACAGTGCTGCATAGTGATCTGCTGCGGTATGTTTGGGTGGAGATCTGGGTTTTGATGATGGGTTCCAGTTGTAGGGTAATAAACCATGGATTTACATTAGACAGTTGGATTAGGTATTGTGCAGAGTACACCTGTCTTCCCTAGGTTTGCACCACATTTCCTCAGCCTCATAAAAGTAGTATAAATACAAGTGAAATGTTCACAAATGTTATACAATATGCATGAAACCAGCACATTTTGGTGTGAATGATGCTTGAACCTTCAAAGCAATTGAACTGACGTTCAACATGAATGTTTTGTGATATGTATCACATGGATAAAAGTAAGGCTGCATTTTTTGTTTCTGAATAAGCATGAAGGAAGGAAGGAAAACGTACAAAATTTACTGTTTAAAGAGACAGAAAAAATAATGTGGCGCTTAACTGAATTTTGCTTGCACTGAACTGTTTCATTGTCTGCAGAATGCATGCGACTATTGGAATTTAATGTATTTGGTAAAGTTATGCAAAAAGTGGTGCATTCTAACAATGCTTGTGGTGCCTGCCTATCTTACTTACAACAAACTCTTGCTCAACCATTGTTTACAGCATGCATGCACTGCACACTTCACGATTTACCTGTACATGAAACTTGTTAATTAGTCATACATGCTCAACATGATTCATCTGAACTTGACCCTCTAAGGATTTACCTTTCCATCAATCTGCTATTATCGCTGAACTTAGACAATAAATCAGGGTTGATCAGTGTATTCTTTCAGTCACTGTAACATTCCCAACGAGTGTGAAAGTTGTATTAGCAGAAATTACAATGTCATGTTTAAATCTAGCCATTGAAATTACTAGTAATTACCTAGCATAAGTTACATTTTGAGTAAGAATTAATCTCGTAGGCATAACATAATCTCGGATTTGTCTGGTCCGTGTAGTTGTTTCCATCTGTGACTGGTTGACCTTTTGGGGTTGAAACCAAAGACCTCTGGGATCATGGCCTGTGCTTCTACCACCAGACAATAGGGAAATTCCCACTGGCTCACTTGTAAATAGCCAGTACAATCTACCTGATTACGCATAGTCAAACAGCAGAGATCCATTCGGGGTTGAGGGGCGAAATGTCTGTGTTGTTGTTGTTGTATCTGGATGTTTTCATCTACTCTGATACAGGACTGTCTGCTGTACATATGTGACCCGATGTAGTGCAAGGTTTAAGAGGGGCAATTATAGAATTTGCTGTCATGAGAACAGTGAGAAACTTTGTAGATATGATTTCCTATACTGATATATTGAGACTAGCAAAAAGAATTTTTCGCCTGTCACAATGTAGCAATGCAGGAAATCATATCTACTGCATGCACTTCCTGACAATGATAGCAATTTGCGCTCTAAACGCTGAGTCATCTCTTCATAAATGGTGTGTTTTGCTTTGTTTCTTATTGGGGGGAGGGGCAGAATGGAGGGGGGTCTTCGACCTGCTAATGAGCTGTGTTGTATTGTGTGTGCAGGAGGAAGATGAGCTGGACATGAGGGGTGGGCGACGGCGCACCTGGGATGATGAGTTTGTCCTCAAGCGGCAGTTCTCTGCCCTGATACCAGCGTTTGACCCCAGACCAGGGCGCACCAATGTCAACCAGACTCAGGACTTTGAGATCCCAGCCCCAGGTTAGACATACAGTCATAGTCATGGGTAGATCCACCACATCCGATGTCCCACCACCCCTTCTTGTGATGACGTTAGTTTTCAGTCCATTCCCCGGTGAAAGTATTTGTGATGTTATGACATCATAGAAAGATTGAACATTTGTAACCAGTGTGTAGGTCATCTGGTTGAACTACTGGCAACATTATTGATTATGATTGGTCTAATGTGTATTCTGGATTGACAGCTGGGAAAGGTCTGTAGTGTGTGCATGAGGTGCAATATTTCATCTGTAGTTCAGTTGTTTTTTCAAGAGACACATGTTGCTTGATTCTGATTTATACATCCACCTTATCTGGCCACTTATTTTTTCTGAAGTTTAATCAATTTAAGTGCAGCCATGAAAAGCATCCTTGTAAGACTATGTGCTTCTGAAAGCTCGTTTTGACAGGCCAGACTTTCAGTGAAATGCAATACATAATTAATGATGTTATCAAAGTTTCATTGTGGTTTCTTTAGAGTGATTGTTCTACATTGGCTGGTTTTTATTCATTACAGTTATTAATTTAATTGTCACTTGTCGGTATGTCTGTCCGTCTCTCCAGCTTCTGTTAACTTTTCCTTTAAAAGTCTACTCCTACAGTTTTCGTATTATCGATTTTCCATTTCGATGACCAGGTGTTCGTCTGTCTGTCTGTCTATCCAGAATATGTCACCAGTTTCAAAACACTACTCCTCCTACAGGCTTTTTTCTGATTTGAGTGAAACTTAATTCAAGTGTGGACTACCTCAAGATACATAATCCGTATATTGATTTTCCATTCTGCTGATCGATTGTCCATCTGTGTGTCTGTCTGTCCAATATATGTTACCATACATGTATCTTCCCAAATGCTGCTACTCCGACAGTTTTTGTCCGATTTGAATCAAACTTGGGTGAAGTGTAGACTGCATCTAGATACTTAAATTGAATTTTCCCTTCCAATGATTGGTTGTCTGCCTGTCTGGTCATCCAGCATATGTTAACATTTCTGTCAGAATGCTACTAGTTACTGGTACAGTTTTTGTCTCGTTTCAACAAAACGTGGTACAAGTGCCTCAAGATGCATATTTTGTAGTATTGCTTTCAGTTTTGATGGCCCATTGTCTGTTATACATACATAATTTTTTAAATGTCTCAGTAATAATATTGCTCCAATCAGTAGATCTACTGTCTCATCAGAGACTCTGATGATGCAATAACTTGAGTTTTTGATACATTCATGACAAAAAAAAATGTTGTGTTTTCTGATTTGCTCAAATTGAGTTTTTAACAAGAAATTGGCTATAAAAACCCTTTATGTGCTAGTTTTCAGATATAACTTTATTACATACCTCATTATAGCAGCAAACTGCAGCTGTGATACATGTAATAATTACATGTAATTTTGTGAGCAGGTGCCCCTGAGAGCAGTGGTCTGGAGAAGGCTGATCAAGTGCCTCAGCCCAGGCTGGGCCTCTACCTCAAGGCTCCCTGTTTGCCCGGGGTGAGTGCAGGCTGATCTCAAGCCAACACCAATAACCGATCATCTCTGCCAAACCAGGCAGTGTTTCCCCCCTTCTCAGAATAACTGTGTTGAGCCAGGTTTCTCCTGGGCTCTCTTTTTATTTATAGTTCCCTGTGGGCTCATCCTAGTTAACTGCGAGTTCTCAGCCTCCCCTGTTGGTGAAACTGTGTGATTAACATAATATTATTAGTTGCATGTGAAATGATATAGTATGTGGGAAGGTCTGCCAGCAGCCTGTGGATGGTCGTGGGTTTCATGGTGCTCTGCCCAATTTCCTCCCACTATAATACTGGTCACTGTCGTGTAAGTGATATATTCTTGAGTATGGTGTAAAACATAAATCAAATAATAAATAAATAAAATAATATAAATACCTCTATCTACAAAGAAGTTTTGCCGTATGGAACGATTGACGCCAAAGAGGAAACTGTGGAAAATTTCACCTAGGTCTTGCTATGTCTTTCCAGTTTGAGACATGTTTTGTCATGTATTTACAATATCCCAGTGATTATCATGAATGACCTGTGCTTTACATACACAGCTAGGGGATGAGGAGGTGCTACTGGCAGAGAACAATTCCTGTATCTTCAAGTACATCCAGCAGTTGTTAGTCCAGGGTCAGAGTACTGGACGTACTGAGAGGATCAAGCGAGTCTGGGAGCCCACATACACGTGAGTTATCTCCCATGTTGAACACAGTCTCCATGCTGTTGTTGAAGTTGGCAGTCTAACCATATGAACACCACATTGTTGGATCATTTCAGTAATGTTTAGTGTGTCAGAAAATATTGTGTAAATAAACAAAATATGGTGTTTTCTGTTGACCAGAGCTCTGAATAATCTCTGGCCTGGTGAAAAGGAACATTGAAACAAATACATGGTTCAGTCTTCCTCTGCACAGTTCAGAAAAAAACGGATAGAGGTGATTAGGGACCCTTGTGTTAGAGGAAAGACAGGTGTGACTAATTTAGCTAGTGTGCATAAAAATTCACCTGAAAAAGTATATTTTGGGAGCGAAATAAAGGTTATGAAACATTTGCTACTGTAACCTACATTTTTCCAGCGGCATGCCTTCCAACCAAACTTCAAGACACCTTTCTAAGATCATTGGAACTCTCAGAAACAGACAAAATGAGTAAATGAGGCCAGATGTATTGTTGCTACAAACAAGTTAGAAGTACCTCCTTTCACCTGTGCTAGACTTAATGTTTATGTGATGGATGTGATATCAAAATCAGTGCTGGTTATATATTATCTGGAAATCAAACAGCATGCTGTAGTTGCGACTTGTTGTCTCCATTTACTTTTCCAGGATACTGTACAAGGAAATGAAGGATGGCGACACCAAACAGGATTGGGCAGGATTACAGGTAAGACTGATCATTCAGATTATCCTGCTACGGTTCAGACATGTTCCAAACTAATACTTGTCTTAGTTGCTCTCTGACACCAGTTCCTGTACAAGTTTTGTAAAGTGTAATGCTGCCTGTGGAAATTCCTACAAGTACAGTGCAAGCTTGTAAATAGGTGCCTGACATTTTTCAAAAAACTGCTGTGGGCGACATCGGTATTATTATACAACATCGGTGTTATGTGGTAATACCGATGTTGTCCATGTTATATATTACAGGGCAGAGGTCCCTTCAATCATTCCACATTCACCAAATGGGTGTTTTCAAAAATGTCAGGCACCTATTTGCAGGTTTGCTATTGCTCTCACAGATGGTGTCAGAAAGCAGTTTTTGTTATGAACCATGGTAATAACAGCATGGAGATGTTTAGTGTTACAGTTGTTACCCAAACTAGCCTTAATGCTGCCAACCAGTTAGCAGGTATTACATGTTGATGTTTTGGATAGGCACCAGTTTTCATGGGTGGGTTTATAAAGGGACATGGGCCTTAGTAAGGGGGGATGTGTCTGGATGTCATGATGTGTGTGGGGCTTATACTGGGGTACAGGTGATTGTACTGTGTGGGCATGGTTACCCAAATCATGATGGTGATGGGCAGAGCTGAAAGGGCTGGGGTTGTGAGGACGTGGCAGGAGAACTGAGTGGAAGGGGTGACTGTGCCCACATGCCCCCCCCCCTCCCCCCGTGTTTGGTGGTAGGCATTGTTCCGCCCCTCCTGTGTTACAGGGCAACTGGCCTCTGTCCTATGTGGAAGGCCATTTGGGCACCGCCAGCCTGTCCAAATCCGAGGTGATTGATTACCTTCGTCACTACGCCTCGCCAGCTTTTCTCCAGCGCTGGAAACTGATGGGCACCACTAGAAATATTAGAAAGACTAGGAATTGTCAACAGTTAATAGCTGCATACAAGGTTAGCATGACTGCTTCCATTTGCCCCCTACTGGCTGCTGTGTGATTGTATGGGCTGCAGACCTGGGTGTCTTGAGGCCTGCATTTCCCTCACATTGATAGCTTGTGTCAGTTTGTGCTAGCATGGCCCTCCAGCCACCTCACATATATATGTATATAACCTGTACTAATGTAATCTCTGGGTTGATGTTTTCTGAACAACAGTATAGCATGAGGCATGTTTTAACAAGTATCCCAACATTCACCTGCTATTTATTGCTGCTCATGTTTACCTGCATATATATTTTAATTAGGACCACTTACCTATATTTATGCAGTGTCTTAACTTCTGCTCACCTGATGTGTTTCGAATGAAGGTGGTGTTAACCTTGGTTGCCGTGATACATTTTTGTACTCACCTGTAATAAGAGAAAGCTTCTTTCGTTTTACTTTGAGAAGTGATTGAGTTTATGAATTTATTTTGTCCAGACATCTTAAATGGATGCGCAGAATACATCTGCGCCTTGATGTTTTATAATGTCAGCAGTAGTGCTACATGAACATTGAGTTAAAATAAGGAAACCGATGGCTTTCTTATCATTAATACTTAAAATGCTCGTTTTTTTTAACTGAACTGCTTTTGAACTATAATGTTCAATTTCGCATGTGTTCAAATGACATCAGAACTGTATTGTTCAATTTCACATGTTTTCAAATGACATCAGAACTGTATTGTTGGATTTCACGTGTTCAAAAGATACCAGAACTGTATTGTTGGATTTCACAAGTGTTCAACAGACATCAGAACTATAATGTTCGATTTCACATATGTTCACCTGACATCAAAACTGCATTGTTCAAATGTGGGGAGAAAGATGTTTATGTTGACACATACACATACGTGTGGATATAATTTAGTAGCGACTTGCAGTTAAAAGAAAAGACAAGAAAAAATATAACCAGAGTTATTTCAGAAGAGGGGTACATACAGATCTAACAGACATAGGCATTTTTTCACGACATGTTGGGAAACTCTATAAATCATCTTTTAATTTGTAATTCTTACGAGGCCATAGCATATGCCATTTTAGAGAAACCAGAAACAGGATGTTGCGTCATCCGTAGCCTGTGCTCTTCAGTATTAGAGGTAAGACTTTCCTATCTGTGCAAAGTATGGTCGCCTTTCTTATTACAGTCATAGGCCCCGCACTGTGGCCTCCTGGTTGAGACCTTTGGGAATAACCCCTGACGTATTCTACTACCATTTTCTTATTGAAAATGGCTTTAAGCCATATCTCGTAATCGCAAGGAAAACAGCTGATTTAACTCTACTTCTACATGGAATAGTGTTAAACTAGGTACAGGTGATGTCACAGCAGAATTAGATGCCTTCTTCAGTGGAAGAAATATATCACCTCTGACTGGTTAAAATTGAGAGCATGGCAGCCTGTTTGATTTTCCACACTTGGGCGTTTTGCTTTACTTTGAACTGCGATATCTAGGTTATCATATATCATAAAAATAAAAAGTGACGTGTTTTGAACTATGAATAGAATTTTTTATATATACATTTGATGTAGTATTGTCTTTCTTTTAAGTCATAACTTTAGTACTTTACATATTCATGGCCATGAGGAATGGTGCAGTTACTTACACAGAGAGCCTCTGATCTGTTCTAGTACATGCCTTCTATACTTGCCTTCTGCTGCTACCAGTGACAAATGAAGACATTAGCCAAACTGTTGGAATTATTTAAGCTGGCCAGAAAGGGAGCTAGTAAACTCTGCTTTGAACAGTTTTGTTCTGTTCCATTTAAAATGCCCTGTCCCTTTAGTCTCTTGATCTTTCTCTTACTTAGAACTCCTTGCCTTCAGACATTTCATCTTAACATGAAGACATTAGTTGTTTTTTTTTTAGATGTTATCATTTTGGTGTACAGTCACATGTAAAAGTAGGCTTGATGACTTGAACAGTTGGTTTAAGGAATTATTATAAAGCGAGTTAATCAGAGAGTTATGTACTGGAGGGTTGGTAGGTTGAAATCTGTTGAGGGTTTGTATGGATTGTACCAGTCTTCAGTAATGTCATTGTCTACACTTCCCAGGTATTGTACAAACTGAATACCATGTCTTAAAAGTGCCAGTATAAAATGTGCAGATGCTCAAATGTTTGTAAATGTTAATATGATACATAAAACGGTAGCTGTGTGGTAAGATGCGATGAATACTTTCGATTAGTATGATTTTGTGTAACTAGGTGAAAGCTAGTCTGAGTTAGAAATACATGTAGGTGTGTGAGTGATCGAGATTTGCTGTGAATAACCAAACTTTCTGCCACCAAAGGCTGAGAGAATTTTTAGAGGAAAAAATTTGTCCAGTGGAATACCTGTCTACCTTCCAAAACAAACCTCAATACACTTTTCTGAGATAAGTAGAAGTCTTGGAATCCAGCAACCTGAGCAACTTAGACTAATATCTTATGTTAACATAGATCTACGTTGTTAACGAATGCAACAAAATTGTCAGCACTCAAGAGTCAGACTGATTTTTTTTTTCTTTGTTTTCTGTAAAGTTTGATTTCTTTCATAGAAGAAAAAGTTAAGTGCTGGCATCGAAATTATCATTTTAAGGCCTTTATATGCTGTTGGAAGTGCAATTCTACAGGCCAAACCAGTTGAAAAACAGTTGTTACCAAGGATTTTGGTCTTGTTGGTAACTTGTCAAATATATCATTAACCCCATCACTGAACAAGCACTTGGAATTTTTGCATGCACTTGATCATCAGTGAAGGAATAATTAAAATGAGAGGCAGCAGCAAACCATGGAGAATTTTTTCAGTTTTTACAGATCTAGTTTTGATATTCTTCTTCAGAACTATCTTGTATTGTCAGTCAGCACCACAGAAAACTGAACTGAGAATACCCAGTTGCCTGCAACTGCTCAGAGCAGTGAATGTTTTAAGCAATTTTCGCTTTACTTTTATCGCCTTATGCTACACTGAGTTAGCTTTAACAGGGCAGCAGCATGTGGCATCACCTTAGCCTTTCATTGTTGAAAAGGATTTTCACAGGACTTGTGTAACATGGATATACTTTTTTTGTAAAAGTACATATCAGTTAAGAAAGCATAGTGAATTGTTTTGAGATTTATCGCGAGTAATTTTGTCCTCACAATTTTTGTAATCGAGGAGTCTTTAGTTGTGCAAATTTATGCGTTTTTGATTTGGCTTTGTGTAAAATGTAAGTTCATTTTAATTACTTGAACAATGCATGTGTGAAGGGAACATATGTGTGTAAATATTTACAATGTTTACATATGTAGAAAGTCCAAATTTTTGGAAGATGTTCCACTACGCATATGAGATCACGTCTGTTAGGATATTTCACTCTGTGAGGAAGAAATGGAAAAGAAACATTTTGGAGACCTTGTTTATATTACCTTAATGCTAATAAATTTTTATGTTAATGTGCCACTCGGGTCACAGTAGAAACTGCGAAAAACTTTGGAAATTATATGAAAGAAATCCTACGAAACAAACCTAACACTGTGGTTCAAAGGGACTTTCATTGAATAACACTATTTAACCCACATAACTGATGATTCCTTGAAAAACAAAATCGTCAACTGTGTCCATGAAATTTTCCTATGTGACATGCTAATATTCCTTGTATGACATTGGATCAGGCGGATGTGAGTTTAAATAAGGCATTTATGCTGGGGTGACATGGATAATGTTAAAATTAGCAGCGTCATTTATGGATAAATGTCAGCGGTGGAGATGTGATGTGTTTGTGTGTGACGTCACACTAGGCAAAGTGGAAAAGACAGAAAAGATTTGTTTTTTATTCTTCATACAGTACTCATTTTTGCAGTTTTAATCTTTACCTTTAAGACACAGATGTTTAGACACCAAAGTAACCCTTGAGACCTGTTTGGCTATATAAGCTTTCCATGCTGGTGAATGAGTGACTCCAGTTGTCTACCTTTGTTATGATATGTTTCTCAGTAATATCTACAACTGCCAATATATACACTAGCTCTAATCTCACTACAAACAGCTCTGGCATTACTTCAGCTGTTCTCGTATATTCAAAACCTGCGCTCCATTGTTTTTCTTTTGAAAATCTTTTGGTGGATCAGTATATGCGTCTTAAAATGTGGTTTGAAGTTTTAAGTGTTTCATTATTTGCTGATATTGTCCTTGTCTGCTAAATTCTTGTCTTGAAGCCGCTCCTTGTATTATGCTCTCTATGGGCCGCACATTTTTAATCTTTAATGGCCGTCTTTGTCCTAGCAACCTAATGACTTCTTTCTGATGTTCCCTTGCCTGCAACCAGTAATATCACACGGTTGATTCCAACTCTCGTTGATTCAGCTGTGACTTGAAGTCAGGTAGTTTGTCTGATACCTGGCCATGTGCTGTCGTCTTCTGAACCCATTAACCCACCTATCATATAAATGAAAATTTTTGAAGTATATGGAAATATAGTGTCAAAATGTAACGTTAAATCCAATAGTCTGTGGCAGTATAGTTCCACTTGTTTTGATGTGAGGTGTGCCGTGTTTGATTGTGAAGGTAGACCTGAGCGAGTGTGTTGTTTCTATTTGTACAGGATTTCTGCCACAACGAACTGGCCAAACTGCCACGCTCCAGCAGCAGTACTGGCTCCTCCGTGCACATCCTCAGCGAGTGGGATGCCCCGCCCAGTAATGACCCCGCCGCCTGTACTGTCGACCATGTGCTCCAGCTTCTCCAGTGTCTCTATGCAATATCTATGGATACAGGTAAATCTCAACAGTTGGATTAATTTTCCTGTGATTTAATACACAGCAATGAACTTCATAAGCCCATTTTAACAAAATTTACTGTCATTGCAATCACTGTTGGTAGTGTATCTCAGATTTTGAAAGGTTTTTTCACAATAAACTTTTATCAGCTATTAAAAATTTGAAATGAATTTTCCAGTTCTGATTTCGTTCAGAATGGCATCTGTAAGATACATCTTTCTCAAAATTGATGGCTGCTCTATATTACCTTGATGTGTATTGAATAACATTTAAAGATATTTAAACAATAAAAATTTTTCATGAGCAGTGTGTATAGATTTGGACATCCGTACTTTGTTGTGATTTCAGATGTAGGTAATGCTCAGTTCAATGTAGCAGCCGAGGAGTTCAGCAGTGTCAAGATTACCAACAAGCTGTGTCAGCAAATCCAGGTATGTACATTCACACATCTCCTCTGTCTGTCAGTCACTCAGGAGGCCCAATAGAACAGAATATGCATTAACTACGCTGCGTATGCATACATTGACATTGTAACAAGTGGGAAATTGTAGTTACCGTCAACTATGTACAGGTCCTTGTGTTTCTTTTTCTCTTTTTTGGTGAAATCTGCACTGAGCAGACAAACAAGAAAGAAATTGAGAAAAGAACAAATAAAGAGAATAAAGTCAATGTGATGTGATAACAAATATAACCACTAGCTCTAGATTGTGTGATAATTTATATGGTTTGTTTATGTCAAGTTCTGTAGAGCACAACTGTCCACATGTGGGACTGGAGAAAGTTAGGGCTTCATTCGCATTTACCTGTACATATTAAATAGCAGCTAATTTTCTTATCAGGTGTACTGGAGGTACAGTTACTGGGATATTTCCACATCAGAGGGCAGAACTCTTCCTCACAATATCACAAATATAGAGATCGTCCAGACCGTTGTGTTACACATGTATTCTCGTCATCATGTCAACTACGTGCTCATTTTTGCAGGATCCCTTGGTCCTGTCCAGCAATGCTCTACCTGACTGGTGTGAAAAGCTGACCAAGTGGTGTCCCATGCTTTTCCCATTTGAGACCAGACAACTTTACTTCGCTTGTACAGCCTTCGGCACATCGAGGTATAATACTGGTTCACTTTTCTGGTTCTGATACAAGGTTTGGAAGTCAGTGACGTATAATTTTTAGCTTAGAAGGAAATTGCTGTTTTGGGGGACGAAATTTTAGGCGTCAAATGTGCACATTCTGAGTCTTAACAAAAGATGTTGGTACATTGTATGAGAAAAGTAAACTACATGTACCGTCTTTGTATATCAACCACACATTCCTGGAAGTAGTGTCTTAAAAGACTGCACTCTGTGATTTCTGTTGTTAGACCAACCTTGCAAGAAGAACTTTTATTAGAATGAGTAAAATAGAGACTAATTACTGGATGTGGTAAAAATTTATGGCTGCTGAGCAATATGTATTACATCACAAATAAAAACTAGTTACTGTTTTCATTCCATATCTGGGAGCTAGAATGTGAAAGGCCTACAGCAGATGTTTTTTGTACTGGTGCTTTTAGTTTCAATGTGAAGAGTGAATTATTACGACTTAATGCCATGTCGGCGGTATCTCAGCCATATTGTGGTGATCAGTGTGAAGAAAACAAATGGCACACACACGAAACATTTGAAAGCACTTCCTAACTTCTTATTCTTTTCCAGAGCCATTGTATGGTTGCAGAATAAACGTGATGCTTCAATAGACCGCAATCGTGGCCCCTCCCCAAGACGTGAAGACGCCCATGAGTACCGAGTGGGCCGATTAAAACACGAGCGGGTCAAGGTTCCTAGGGGAGATCAGCTTCTGGAGTGGGCAATACAGGTCATGAAGTATCATGCTGACAGGAAGTCCATACTGGAAGTAAGACTTCTACTACTTACTTATGTACTGTACATCACCTAAAGTTTGCAGTTTAAGAAGTACATGGAGGCATTAAGATGATACATTTGATGGAAAGACTTCAGCATTTTGGGTCAGAAATAAGTTCTGCTTCACAGAAAGTCTTCAGTGGCCCTGTAAGGTGGATGAATCGGTCAGAATCAACTCAAATGTGTCTTTTGAAAAAACAATGAATTATAAGTGAAACACAGTGCTTGTATGTGCCACATATGACAGTTCAGAGGACACGGCTAGATATTCCAGGTGTATCATCCTTACTTAGGAGCTCTCTTTACTGACTTCTCTGTCCAATCTAACCATCACCAAATGATGTATTCAGACTTAAAGTGTTTTGTTACAAATCTGTGTGTTCATAACTCACCAAATGGGTCAAATTTTTTTTATTTTTTTGATAATGATTTTACACAGATGTTGCTTGGAAAAATAATGATGTTATGAATATTCTGTACATCAGTTAGATTAGCTTTTCTCAAACCTTCGCAAAGGTGTATCCTCTTCTGATTGGACAGCGACATAGTACTTATAAGCGTGAAACAGGTAGTTTTCCACAAAATATTCCATTTGTTCAACCTTTCAGATTGAGTTTGATGGAGAGGAAGGAACCGGCTTAGGCCCCACCCTGGAGTTTTACGCTCTCGTTGCTGCCGAAACTCAGTGTAAATCTCTGGGGCTCTGGTTGTGTGATGATGAAATTCCTGATGTCATGGAAAGGGAGGTAAGTGTGTATACCGAGCTCAATGTATAGTGCATAGAAATACACATGACCAAAAAAATGGCCACTCCTTTGAAACCTGACTCTGTAGGGTATGAGTAAGACAATATATTCAAATTGTGCACCAATATTCAGTCTGAGAAAGGGTTGTTTAATAATGTAGGAGTGCAGTTTGTTTATTTATCCTGTTTCTGTAGTAGACAGACAATGGGTTGCGACGTTCAAGTTCACCTGTAACTGGCGTCATTTGGGAATGTCTTCCGGCAGGGTGCACATGGCTGTGTGTTTCCTCCGACCAGAATGATGGTGCTAACATCATCACATAAGTGAAATACTCTTGAGTATGGCATAAAACACCAATCAAATAAATAAATAGTAGACAGAAAATCTTTACACTTTGTTCACTAAAACTTGTGTTTTGCTGTTGGCCCAGGTTGACATTGGTCACGGTATGAAGGCCCCTGGGTACTATGTGCAGAGAGCTGGGGGGTTGTTTCCAGCACCTCTCCCCCAGGACAGTGCAGACATTGAGCGAGTGGAGCGTCTCTTCTCCTTCCTGGGCACCCTGCTGGCCAAATGCATCCAGGACAGCCGGCTAATTGACATGCCCCTGTCCCGGCCGTTCCTCAAGCTGATGTGCATGGGGGAGGTGGGCCACAACATCACCCAGCAGTTCAGCGAGCTGGCCCACCGGCTGGGTGAGGACATGACCAGCTCATGGACCAGCGACATGATCTCCAGCACAGAGGACATGGACAAAGAGTTCATCCTTGACCCACCCAAGTTCCGACAGCCGGCCACGCCTCCGTGGTACGCGGGCATCCTGACGGACGAGGACCTGGAGATGGTCAACCCACACCGAGCTGTTTTCCTCAAACAGCTGAGAGAGCTGGCCAGCAAGAAGCAGAAGATCGTCAATGACAAGGAGCTTAGCGAGGATCAGAAAAACCTGCTGTTACAGGAGCTGGCCCTGGAGAACCCCAGCAATCCTCAGATGGCCGTCAGACTGGAGGATTTAGGGTAAGCTGGCCACTCTTACTTCACTGGCTAAGTCTTGCTGGACTCCAAAATAAAACAGGAATTTACCCGAATTCCTCAACCTTTTCACACATGAACAGGATTAAAGAGCAAATTTCACTGAGATGCATGCATCTTATTCATTTTGATTTTGGAGACAAAACTTCATTCTTTGGGTTGGCCACTTTGAGGGTTTCACGAAGTCCTCATAATATGCTTGAGTAATGATCTTGCAAACATGCAAAAAGGTTGAAGAATTACAGCAATCATGAATCTTTCACATCTGTTCTGTAGCTCACTCTCAAAACTCAGTTATTATTTCACTCATTTATATCCTTGCTAAATAAACATGTTTTTGCTAAAACAATTGTGCAAGATCCTTTGGCTGCAGTATCAATAATGTCTGAAGGCATACAGTTATCATTCTTTGATGTAACATAATAATTTCATATTGTATTAAAACTACATAAATATTTACATCTTTTGTATGTTGCTTTCTTAGTTCATGTTCTTGGTTTCAGTGTAGTAAACATTTACTTCTTGTTCCAGCCTTAATGTTTCACTCTTGGTTCATGCATTCGTTTTCATTGTACTTGGGGTAATTGCTTGTTTTTCGGTTCCAGTCTAAATTTCCAGTTCAACCCATCGTCCAAGGTCTATGGTTTTTCAGCGGTTGACCTCAAGCCAAATGGAGAGGATGAAGTGAGTATCAGTTACAACATACATAGATCTGCAGGGTGTCCAGCGTTGAACTTTATGGAATGTCCTAGAAAAATAGTTTCTTTCAATTTAAGTATGTCCTTGAAAGTTTGTCTTTTTTTGTTATATTAAATACTGCGTTGCAGTTTGGTCAAAGTGAACCAATAAATACAAATGGTATCCAGTAATCTCCACGTTAAGGTTTGTTCATCAAGTGAATGGTGATGGAAAGTAATGAAAACGTAGGGTCTGGAATGTTCTTGATAAACATTTCATAGGTGGGAATCATGTATGTAAATCAGATGTATTGGCTCAGCGGTAAATCTCCATTAAAAGGACATGTGCCTACCTTGAGTCCCCATCCTTTTTGCGTGTGACAGAGCAGCTGTCAGTGCAATTTAGACACATTTGTAATTTGATTTGGGTGACAAAACTGCATTGGTTGGATTGGCCAGTTTCAGGCTTAGTAAAAAGTATAATTTTATCAGTCAACACAATGCCTTCAGAATATGCTTGAATAAACACATTACAACATGTGAGAAGGTTGAAGAATTACGGTAGTGGCTGTTTAAGAAATGTTCAGAGATTTATTATAACTTGGGCATTCATTTGCATTTTATTTAAATTGTCAACAGCATTTCATGATTTGCTTAGTTTTCATGGTTAATTTCATTCTGTAAATGTGTTTTGTATTTGTGTGTGTTACAGGAGGTCACACTGGAGAATGTTGAGGAGTACATTGACCTGGTGACCGACTTTTGCTTTAACTCTGGCATCAGATGTCAAATGGAGGCCTTCAGAGGTGAACCAAATAGCTGAGATGTATCAGATATTAACAAATGGAAAGCTAGTGCTTAAATGCTCATAATATGTATTGAGACAGTATATTATTGAGGCTAATATACATGGCTAATGCAATAATCCTGTCGTACTTTAAGATCATTTGTCATTCAGCTTCCGTAGAGAAATTCTTATTACGGTGATGATTGCCTCCACCCATATTTTCCTTGTCAAATATTATTGAGTTTGTTATGAAACATGATGCTGTTTTAACTGGGTCATCCAGGAATAAAAGTTGAGGTTAGTAGCTTATTTCTGGAAAGTAATTACATGTAATACTAATCACTGATGTCATTATACCAACCTGGTTCTAGTTGTACCAAGAGATGCTGTAGATCACCTAACATTTCAAAATAAGTTGCTTATTTATCCTGATTCTGAGAGTTACTGTGATCTTAGAAAGGTCTTTCGCGATTTGGGGGAAAGTAAGACGATACCCTATTGGGAAATTGAAAGTTTCTGCATGAAAAAAAATATTGTTTGATTTTTATTTCCTCCTTAAAAGTGTACTTTTGGGGACACAATTTTTGGTCGTTTAAAGTATTCCAAGTCTGCTTTTCCTTGTAGCCGGTTTTAACAAGGTGTTCCCCATGGAGAAGTTACATTCATTCAGCCCTGCTGAGTTAGGCATGATGCTCTGTGGGGACCAGGCCCCAAGCTGGAGTAGAGAAGACATTCTGAACTATACAGAGCCCAAGCTGGGATATACTCGCGAAAGGTCAGTTCACAGGGTCCCGGCTTCTCCCATACATCATACGTTATAAAGAGTCACTGACAGGAATAAGATCACATTTGGATTTTTGGCCTATAGATGACACATTCAATACCCTTACTTCACAGTGAAATCAGGTATGAAGACAGTGGATCTCTGAAACCCAAGAATATTGCAGTATACATGTACAAACTTGCTGTTGTCCCAGTGGGAATTGTGAGGACAATGTAAATCCAAACAACTTTGGTGTGATTCGAGCTGGAACAGATTTGGAACTAAATTAAAATGAGTTCGAATAGGCTGAAATTTCACTACAGTTTCAACCCGCTCAGAGGGTTTCAACATGAAAGAAAATGCTTGTCTTAGTGGTTTGAAAAATTTGGCTGTGTATTAAAATTCCAGCGAATGATATTCATGTGTTTTTCAGCTTCATGTGCAAGTTTGCTATTAGACATCTGTCAGTGCCGTGTTTCATGAATTCACGTCGTTAGCCAAAGAAACATAATAATTGTAATAAAAGAATAAATTCAAAAGCATTTTGAAAAAGTGAGAAGTTTATCAGAGTCTACTACTGTATGATATGTTTACACCTATGTTTTGTTACAGTGCTGGATTTCAGCGACTCACCAACGTGTTAGTGAAGATGAACGGGGACGAGAGAAAGGCCTTCCTGCAGTTTACCACAGGTTGTTCCTCCTTGCCACCAGGGGGCCTGGCCAATCTCTACCCCAGGTTGACCATCGTCCGCAAGGTGGACGGCAATGATGGGAGCTACCCATCGGTTAACACCTGTGTTCATTACCTCAAGCTGCCCGAGTATTCCTCCGAGGAGATCATGAGAGAACGGTTACTGGCAGCCACCAAGGAGAAAGGTTTCCACCTGAACTGATGAAGCACTCAGACACTGCAGTTCTAAGGCAGTAACTGTTACAATCAAAATATCCATCAAAGAGAAAGGTTCCAGCTGAAATGAAGGCATTCAAACACTGCAACTCTGAGACTGTTATGTGAAAAGATTGGGGAGTCAGAAAGCAGGCTGTGATTGGAATTTGGCTTCCAGCTGTGGCTGTAGAGAGGTGCCAGGCAGACAGTTCATTGTTGTGAGGACCAGGGGTTTCAGTGACTGGACTGATTTGGAGAAGATGCTGTGGAAATGCGTGTTTTTGCAAAGGACTTTTCCATATGGCTGTGACGATGGATTTCAGTTCTGTTTGGCTTTTTCTGTTTATTCTTTCTTTGTGTGATCGAGTTTTGATGGGATTAATCCAGTGGGTTAAATCAGCAGTGGAGTGACTAACTGATATGTGATGACTTTATGTGACAATGCAGCAGTCGATGGATGGCGTCGAGAAGAGATCAGCCATCATGGTACAAGAAAACACCTGGAGAATGATGTCAGGGATATGTTCAGCAAGACAATTGTACTTACACATAAGTCGTGTGAAAAACTATGCTTCATCGACACAGCACAGATCCAGTCAGTGCCAGTGCTGCGCTTGTTCGGAATCTTTTAGTTCAGTTTGTACATGTATTTGAGTTTTGGGGAATTCTTGTGCTAATGCTTTACAACACAGTTTTCCCCCCACTGCTTTCATTCATCAGTATTGGTAACATGTAGTTGACTATTTAGCGTCTTATGGTGATCATGTATTCCAGACCCTTGTAAGTGGTTGTTGCTAATTGTGATCAAAGGGCCCTCTCTCCCTGCCCCCTCTGTGCTGTTGCTCAGTTAGGCATGTGAAGGGTGAAGTGATATCCTCTGACCCAGTGTGCATCTATATATGTGTGAATGAATGAGTCTGTATTAACAATAAGTTGTGAGCGTAAAAACGGAGTCTGTCCGACTTGTACATATGTATGTTGATGTATCCAGTCATACAGCTTTTATAGCTACACTACATAGGTATCGGGTAGCTTAAAATTAAACTATTCCAACCTGTAATGTTACATCTACATTCAAACCAGTGATACATTTATTGTTTGCGATATGAACATCAAAATAAACTTTTTAAACAATACACACTAAACTTACAAGGCCAGCTTTCACAAAACTTTGTAAACCCTTGCTGAAGGGTTAGTGTGCTAGCGCAACGCAAAGGACTCACTAATGTGGTCATGCTGACTTCCTCTCTGACTATATATGGGAAGGTCAGACAGGAACCTGCGGATGGTTGCGGGTTTTCTTCCACCATAATGCTCGCCACAGTTTTTTTAAAAATATTTTTGAGTATGGCATAAAACACCAATCAAGTAAACAAGAAAAAACAAGTTTTCAGAACTTCCTTGTAGATCTTTTTTGGTGCACTGACCCGGAAGAGGTTATGTTTACAAAGTTTTGAGATAGCGGCCCTGGGTTGGCAGAACTGGTCGTAATTTTGACGTGCATTTAGCTGTATCAGCGAGCCTGAGTTCTACCCACACCTCCATATGTGTAATACACATCCATGTGTGGCATCTGGTAAAGTGTGAGAGTGTTCAATCGTCACAGTGCTAGATAGACTAGTCAGGGCCAGCTTTGGTCCAGTCATATCCTGGCTTCAGGCAATAGGGCCTTACATTATCTATTTATTTGAGTTTCCTGGGTTCTCTAGTATTGTTATAGAAGAGGGGGTGCGCAATTGCAAGCGTGTGTATATTAATATCAAAGACTGTCACTACCAAATGTACACCCTAAGCCATTCTCAAAAATAACATGTTTTCTCAATAAAACATACTGTTCAAACAAAAACTGGTTTCTCTTATTAGGTCATTTCTTCAATTGGGCAGTGTGTAAAAGTATTGTAGCAACTCTGATAAGAGGTTAGATAAGGTTTTGGGAGTTAATATTAGGGTTTATTTTTAAGTATTTTCATCTGTGTCATAGTACTTGTTGCTACAACACCCGTATGCAGTGTAAAGCTCATAAGTGGGATGAACAAAATAATTTCATTTCCTTTTCACAACTAGAAATCACAGAATTTTGAGGTTCCAGAGGTGATTTACCCCGATGCCTGGAAATAGGCCGAGACCATCTTGGACAGTGATTGAGGAGCCTGGGTAGCAGCTGTCAATACTCCTGTGGCTGTTGTGCCAGTCTAATGTTAGTCTGAAGACCACTTGTCTTCCACAAATATCGTTAGTGACTCATGAGGGGATGCTTTGTCAGTGACTTTCTTGAGATAGGTGGTTTACGAACTTGTAGATCATGGCATTAAACAACAATCAAATAAATCCGAGAAATATCTGTTAGCACCTTTCGTTAAATCCAAATTAAGGAACATTTTCTGCAGTTTGTACAGGTGACGAAATAGTTTTTGCTATTTTACAGGTTCATGAAACAATGTATTGTGGTCTACAGGTCTCTAAATTTGTGGGTTACCAGGTTGTTCATGTTGTCATTACCTTACAAAAACTTCTTGAAATTCTGGAGAATCAAAAGGCGCCATGGAAACCAAATGACTCCTTGGTTGCTTAGGTTTGATGTCGTACATAACAATTTCTCAGTCATGACGACGACGAGTCCTCAGTATGTCCATAAGTTGTGTTGTCTTGTGGCAAGGCAAGTAAATCATACCACCAAAGTGCTACTTCCACAGCAACATAATGTCACCAGACATTACACCACACCCAGTCACATTATACAGACACCGGGCCAACCAGTCCTGTTTCTTTCCTCTAAACTCTGTGCTGGACGCCAAACGAGGCAGCAACAAGACCATCTTTGATATGACCAGCCCTGGGACTGATCCCAGATCTCCCCACTTCGAGGCAGAGGATCTAACCAATAGGCCACCGAGGCAGTCCATTGACAATGTATACAATTCCATAATAGCCTGCATCCTTCAGAAGTTGTCCGGTGTTATCGGGCTGACAATTGTACTGCATCCTACAGTAGTTGTCCGGTGTTATCGGGCTGACAATTGTACTGCATCCTACAGTAGTTGTCCGGTGTTATCGGGCTGACAATTGTACTGCATCCTACAGTAGTTGTCCGGTGTTATCGGGCTGACAATTGTACTGCATCCTACAGTAGTTGTCCAGTGTTATCGGGCTGACAATTGTACTGCATCCTACAGTAGTTGTCCAGTGTTATCGGGCTGACAATTGTACTGCAACAGAAACCTTTTCCACCATAGTGACCTCAGTTCTGGGAGCAATGTGTTCATCTCAAAAATTACCCAAGAAAATGCATTTTTAAAGGCAAACAAAAATCATAAATTATTACTTCTGTTGAAAATTCCAAACAAATCTGAAAGCACCTACCTAAGATCACAGGAACTCTCAGAATTAGGCAAAATGAACAACTTTGTCATAGGCGAATTTTTCATTGCCAGATTAATAAAACTGTACTGTGAAAAAAAAAAAGGGCTAATACTGGCTAACCCAGAAGAACTTAGCTGAAAAACAAATACGAAGATGTAATATCTGGAGTTGACTTTTTGACATCCACAAGTTTTTAAAATGTATGATTTGCTGAGTCCTCATGGGTCATATTTGCGGCACAACCATAACTATACACTGATTCTTCTACTTCTTAAAATTTTTTATTATGTACACTGACATCACAAAAATCTTGTACAACACAATACTACAAATAAAGGTACATCAACTTTACAGACAAGACATGGATAAATACAGTTACGAACCATGGAGTGTGTCACAAATGGAGTGTTACACAAATGGGTTAATATGTACAATTCTAAATATTACAGAAATTTATAAGCAGAAGACCTGTCTAGTTGACTCAATTTTGTGACCCCCCACATGCACCCAACCAAGCCTGACTACAATTTCCTTCTCCCCACCTCCATTCCCATCAGGCTTAGCATTTCACTGCCCATGTTCTTTGCCCTCTGATCATCAGAAGTCCTCTGGCATGTCAGTCATTGGGACGTTTCCTTGAGCTATGTCCATCCTCACTTGCCACCGTAGAGCTGACCGTTTCTTCTCCGTGGGGACCACATAGGAGTTAGGGACATAAGTCTTCTGGGGTTTCTAGCAACAGGCAAAATGAATTTCTCTCTTAGGACAAAAGTCATAAGCCAAGTTAAATAAATTCAAAATTTTAATTAAATCCTGTTTCTTTACCAAAGGGAAACTTATAAAATTCTTTAGTGAGGGTAAAAAGATGGTTCAAGGCTTCATAAGCCAAGTTAAATAAATTCAAAATTTTAATTAAATCCTGTTTCTTTACCAAAGTTCTTTCAAGGCTTTGAACTCTATGTCACAATTATTGTTGAGTGTGTTGTCATCGAACACCTAGGCAGTACACAAGCACTGCAACATCACAGAAGAAAATGACGCCTTTTGCTGGAGCTGGAACGCGTGAGAATTTTACACTTCTATAAGAACAGTCAGTTTTTCCTCAGATATCAAGGACTTACTTTATATTCCATTGTGTCGCGACACAACATCTGTTCTCGAACATTCCAGCGTAGTCTCTTGTGAGCTTTTTCTCCTGGCACCCGATTGGCTGCCCATGACTGCCGGAACTGCTGACCTCTGGCCACGGGGTCGCATTTCTTCAGGTTACGGGTATGAGGATGCTCAGCTGACCGTAGTATAACTTAAAACAGAATCCACCAAGATGAACGGCTGAATACATATTTTATGATATTTATTTGATTGGTGCTTTATCTCATGCTAAAGATTACTTCACTTTTAAGACAGCAGTCAGCATTATCATGGGAGGAAACCCATGACCATCTGCAGGTTGCTGGCAGACCTTCTCACGTCGGACTGGAGTGGAAGCCAGCATGAGCTGGAGTTGAACTTATTGTGACCACATTCACAGCCCTGTACAAATCCGGTCCTGCTTGACATACAAAGCAAACTTGATACATGCAGGGTAACAGCATGATATTAATAAAACATGCTTCTTTAGTATCAGTTTATTATTTGTAACAACCTATCAGTTTTGAAAAATTCAACAGTTACTGGATGACTTTCACCACATAAAAATTCATGCACAAGCTTAAATTTCATTCACAATAGTTTAAAAATCTCCCAATAACAAAAGACTCTAATGGCTTATTTTGTTTATTTGACAGGGGCTTGATGCCGTACTCAAGAATATTTCACTTCTACGATGGCAGCCAGCATGAAGACTATAATGTACTGTTCTGGAAGGAACACATACAAACTTCACAGAGATCATAAAATAACCTGTCCAGATCAGATAACATTCCTGCAATAGCAACAACAAGCAGTATTTTCGTACTCGAATTTGAGGAGGATTTAGGGTGCTTGTATTTTAATGAGTCAGACACCAGATATTGAAAACTAGAAACAGCGGTGGCCAGTGACATAAGGGGTTGTTCTCTCACCTGAGGCTGGTCTGGGGTCATCAGGGTCTAATCTATAGGGAGCCTGCAACATGAACAAATATATCAATCAACTAGTTCTGTCAACACTTCAAAACATACCTATTTTGCCTTAAGTTTAGCAGTTTTCAAGTGACACCTGACCCTTTGCCTGATTAAGAGTGATTCATCAACTTTATTGGGCTACTTAAAAAGTGTTTTTTTTGTGAAGTTTGAATAATTTTTTAGCAGAAAAAATAAAGTGTTGTGTTGTCATCAAATGTATCAGTTTAAGGCCATTGTGTGCTTCTGAAGTACATTTTTAATGCCAAACTAAACTTAAGGCGTAAAGTAAATAACATGTCCTAGAAAAGCAGAGTTCAGTGAAGAAATGAAGGGTTAAGGTTTTTAACACTGCCATAGCAGTGTCTCCCGATACTGCTGAACCTTGTTTCGTACCAAGTCAAATCCCGAGAATACGGTACGAAACAAGGCTCAGCAGTATTGGGACACACAACAAATACCAAGACAAAGGTGTTAAAGCCTATTATACCCCCAAAACAGACGAAAATGTGGAAGAAATGGCATATTTTATGCTACCAATCGCTTTTACTCCCTCTGCAGAGTTCATGAATTTTAGACCAATCGGCAGCAAGCCTAGTCCACTGCAACTGACCTAGATATTTCAATGACGTGGTGTGTATGATGTCCTGTGGTATTGTTGTGTGAGGTAGGAATGTAAAAGTTTATTATAAATGCATTGTGACGTCATACCTCTGAGCTCAGATTCAAACACCATGAAGCATAATATTTCTTTTCCGCAGTCATGGCATTAGGGTTTAAAAGCAGGAAAAATGTATTCACAAAAGTAATATGTATAAATTATGTCAAATAACACATTTTAATCACTGAAGAAAATTCTGATAATTCGCCTCTTTATAAATTATGTAAAAGATAAAAGCAAATCTACCAAGTATACAAGTTCAACTCATTTTATTTACAGAAATAAACAGCAAACAAAGTATTATTTAGGTAGGTAAACGCACCAGGCGGTATGTTGTGTGACAAACGCAAAGTTGTTTGAAAGTTCATTTCTATTCATATGTATATTTGCGCACTGCCCGCAATTGACAGTGAAGTAGAACTGAATTCTCTTGGCTACATGTCAGAGCCTGATCCAGGACAATTCTAAACCCCATGTATTGGGTTTGGGCATCGCTAGTTTTGGGTGCCCATACTATCATCTTAACAAGAATTTACTAATTTACTTATTTAATTGGTGTTTTACGCTGTACTCAATAATATTTCACTTATATGACGGCTTTACGGTGAGAAAACCGAGCAGAAACCCATGACCACACACAGGTTGTTGGCCGGCCCAGGTATGATTAGAGAGGAAGCCAGCGTTAGCTGGACTTGAACTCACCCCAAATGGGCTTGAACTCACAGCTATTACACTGGTGAGAGGCACCTGGGTCACTATACTACACTAGCGCACTAACCTCTGGGCCCTGTACGTACAATATCAGTGGTAAAACTTAAGTCTTATATTACCAAGGAATACCATAAAGTCAGAAATGACAAAATCTGCTGGATGGAATTTCAAAAATATTTCAGGTAAAAATATATGGTTAAACATACAGTAAATGACCTAAAATTTTGAACCAAAAAGTGCAGTTTAGGGTAAATAAATACCATAAAATATTTCTTCTGGGGCTGGAACTTATATTTTTCCAGTTGGATATCATCCTACCTTCCAAACAAACTTCAAATCACCATTCCACAATGAAGAGAGCTCTTGGGATCAGGAAAAATGAGCAACTTTATCGTGGATGAAGTTCAGGTCATCTAGGGCAGTTTAATCATCTGTTCACAAGACCAAATGTTAACTTGAATTGTTTGAAACTGCCATGTGTTGAAGTGTAGGGCTGTAGTTATTACCTCGGCAGGAGGGGCAGAAGCCGGCCTCGTCCTCTCGCTGCGGTGATCACTCAGGCGGACCTCCTTCAACCGCTCCTCTAAATCAGCTAAACTACCTGAAACATGGAGTATGTCTGCACAATGAACAATGATTAGACCTTACACGTCATAAAACAAACTCCAACCTGTTCAACATCGGGCAACAAAATGGCATGGTGTGCGAGTCCTAATTCACAGCAATGTCACCTGTTATGACAAGGAAAATCCGCTGGTAGCTCACTGACATGGTCAAATTCATGGACATACCAATCAATACGCTTTGTTAGATACACTCTCACATTTAAACTCTGGCCACATTTCTGTTATTTGACAGGACAAACTGACTGTACTTCCCCTTTCCACACACACAGCTTTCACTTCAGGTATTTGCAACTTGTAGTAAACTAGTATAGCCTTTCAATAGTGTCTGAGATATTTATGCTGCTGCCTCACTGGACTGCTATGCTGGAGACACCTGACATGATGCATCACTCAAAAGTGAGGGAGACCTTGAAGTGAGAAAATACCACGCTTAACTTTAATACCAAGTGTGAGTTTAACTCTGATTTAAGCCTGCCTCAAGATTCAAACGTTATCTCTTGCTAATAAGGCTAGAACTGAACCTCCCATCTGTACGATTTCAGGTGTGTTGTGTCACAATGATACGTGTCAACTTGTCTTCATACATGTGTATATTTTTACAACAGAATCCCACGCAGGATCCAATCTGCACACTTATGTCTCATCAAACTTACCTACTTCACTCTCTGTCACAGACTCGTCTATTATCTTTGATCCATCACTGCCTTTCCTGTGAAAGATAACATTGAATAGATCATGGAGCACCAATCTTGAGACTCTCATGTACATTGCGATTCAATGCCAGGCTTTCTAGTAAAAAATATTATCTGCCGCTGCAATAGAAAAGTGCATGTATGTAAATCCTCAACAAATTCAACAAATCACAGGCTTGATGTTTCGGCATAGTACAGCAGTGTCATTTGACCTGGACTGATTGTTTTGAGCCCATATGTGCCCCTCTCTGAACAAACTACATCTTAAGTTAAAGTTTGAGGATTGACTAAGTTGATGAATAAGTAAATGCTTGTATCAAGATGGAGTTACCTTAATGTTTTCCGTCGTATGTATCTCCTCTCAGAGTCTGTTTCTGACACACTGTCATTAATCTGTGGTATTTTGATAAACCTGCTTGCTGAGGGGTCCCCGTGAGCCCCAGCTCGGCTCGTGTAGGATATCAGCCTCTTCCCATCATCCTGATCAGAACACATATTCTCCTTACCAAGTGCATCATGAGGATAGCTGGGCTGGAAGGAGAAACCATGGTTCACATGAAAATTTCTTCATATGCTTCATCTATTAATACAATAATCTGCTCCATTAAAGAGCCACTGAGTTGTATTTTTAGTTTAAAACAGGATGACACCTTGAACGCACTTAATCTGAAATCAATTCTCTGTCCACAAATGTGTAGGTATTTATATGTAACCTTGGGTTTTACGTCGTACTCAACAATTTTTCAGTGTATGATGAGGATTCCTTAGTATGTTTATCAACTGTGTCTTCTTGTGGCAGGGCGAGTCCATGCCGCCAAGGGGCAGCTGCCACTAGAACATCATGCTGAAGACACCAGACAGTACACCTCACCCAGGTAGCTATCAATCTCATTAAAATCAGTGTGGCTGCTATGCTAACACCATCTGGCTCACTGCCAATGTTAAATGTTTTCTGGGGTTTCATTCAATTAGCCAACCAGTGGGCTGCTTCTCAGTTTGAGGCAGAAAATCCGGACATGGCCATAGATCACCTTGGCAGACCTAAGATTTCCGATCTCAGTGTAAACATGATGATGAGACCAGCTGTTGATAATCGTGGTGAATGCCAGGCTGAATGGCTAAACATTACATATTCTCAATGGGCTCCCTGAATTCCACAGAGCATGATAAACAATGGCCCAGTCTCAGATCCCAGTTGCCTAGCGCAGCCAGAATTAGGCATCTGATTTTAATGAGATTGAGTTACATTACACTGACACCGGGCCAACCAATCCCGTTCCCTTGCTCTAACCTCTCAATGCTGGGGTCAAGGGAGGCAGCAACAAGTTCCATACATGTCATATGTATTTTCACACACTGGTATGTTTTTCATAACACAAAGATAAAAGGCTTAGGCCTTTTAGAAATAACACATTATATGACTGAAATAAACCACTACATCATAAGGATAGCTGGGTTGGAAGGAGAAACCATGGTCCTGGTGAACATTGCTTCAAATGCTTGATCTATTAATACAATAATTTGCCTGATTAAAGAGTCGCTGATATAACATAGACTACTTTGTATTTTTAGTTTAAAATAGGATGATAAATTGATTACCCTATAAACTTACTACAGAAGCTTTGGTTGTGTGTCTGTGGGCAATCACTGTTCCTTCTAATGGTATCCTCTCCTTGTGGACACAGGGTTGTGATCTGAAACCTGCAGGAAGAGAGAACAAGCGTCTTGTAACATGGCATCAAACCACAAAAGAACATTTTAAACACATGTAGAATAGCACTTATTGTGTGACAGGTGTTTTCACTTACTCCATGAGGGTCAGCACAGTAAACCACAGATCTTAGCACCACGTATCTGACAAAGCTCCTAATTTTAAAGTCCCAGCTTATTCGAATACTGAACCTGTGACCTCACTAGGCTGCAGTAAGACCACTTCTTTCGCCTAAAGACCCAGTGAGGAACCCAAACAACACCTTAATATCAACATGTATTTGCACAGCTATTGTAATCTAAATCAGAACTGACAATTTTTTTTTTTATACATTTGTTTCATCGGGAGTTCAAATTTGAGGTTAAGTCAACAAGAGTCACATCTGTGAGGAATTAAAAATCAAAATCACATCACCACAAAGTTGAAAAATATACAATATGGGAAGAGTTCCTAAGCTTGAAATGAAAGGACAACTAATGAGGTGATCAGATATAAACATCAACTCTCACCCCAAAAATGTTAGGAACAGAAATCTGTGAGTTAACAACATAGCAAATTCAAATCAAATTGGGTATGACAATAAAGTTACAAGCTAAAAGTGTGTAACTCTTGTTTAGAGCCTTGACATACTTTCATCCCTGTGAAACTGCTCCAGACTTGAGAGGTTACTCTGCTGTGAGCTGTTATTACTACGATCAAAGCGTACTAGTCTCTCCAAGTCTGAAACAAAACAAAAATAGAAAAAATATTCGCTTATAACAATATATACATGCAGGTTGTCATATGTATGATATTAAGAAGGCAGCTAACAGTATGTAGTATTTACATCTGTGTTAAGCCTTGACCTTATAATTTTAGTTCTCTCACTTTGCGGATGTTATACTTTGATGAGAAGAATCTGAACAAATACACAGAAAATGCAGAAACATACTCTCTTAACTGTTTCTTGCTGACTTGTCAATTGAGAGACAAACTTCATGGAAAGCAACATTCACTTGAAGTGAATAGTTGGACTATATCAATTATGATAAAACAAGTTTCTTGTTCTAGATATCAATCATGTATATGTCAGCATATCTTCAGTCAGTCATTGCCAATGTCATCACAACCCACTTTCACGCCTGCAAAGGGATGCCTAACATTTTTGAAAACACTCCTATGGACACAGTGGTATGACCATGATGTCCATGTTTTTCATCACTGGACAAAGGTCTCTAGGAGCATACCACTTTCACCAAAGGGATGTTTTCAAAAATGTCAGGTACCTATCTACAGCCTTGCAGCCACTTTACACTTACCTTTTTTAAACTGTTGCAATCTAGAAGGAGCTATATCATAATAGCCCAGTTTTGACAATTCCTCACGTATCTCTTCATCAGTAAACTGCAAATCATCGTCCATCTTCAAAACTTTTTTAATGGGGGAACCACAAGGTTTTAAAATGGATCACATCAATGTATGGGTCGCCCAGTGGTTCCTGCTTTCTAATAATTTCAGTTTATCTGAAAGTGAAAGACAGATAATTACACTAATTCTGCTGAGGTTTTGTTTCTTTCTGACTAACTACTCACATTGTACAAGACAAGAAAGAAACTGTTTGAGAAGACAGCTGTTCTGTTAACTTTCCTTTACAGAAATCATGTTATATACACAAAACAAGGATGTGTAAGCATCAAAATGATGTTTAAAATAAATAAGCTGTTAACATTAGGCCATCCTAAAAAAACTGTTTGTTGGGTGTAGCCAGGCCCAGTGTGAAAAAATAGGGTTGGTTGGTAGGGAATTCTTTTTTTATATTCTTGCTCTTAAAAAACACAGGAATATTAAAGAAATCAACATTGAGAGAAAAATTTTAAATATTATCAAAATACCAATAAAAACTTTTGAGTAGGGCCCTTTCTGGAGGGTAATTTGTGATGTGTCCAACGAACATATTTTTCAGGCTTTATCCATTAGAAACTATCGTGATCCAGCTGACTCCTCTCAAGTCTTAAATGCTAATTAAAGACCTTAGAAGAAGGCTTGAGTTTTAAAACATAAGATTCACAAAATAATTATTTTTTTTTGTGTGTTCTCCAAGCCACAGTTTCAAATGTTCTCAATGAAAAGTAATGTGTTAAGCTATTAAAAAAATGACTATAAAAGCACTCCTATAAACCCTATTTAAAGAATGTGACTGAAACTAGATATTCCACGGAACACTTTGTCATAAAATAGATGAGGTAATAAAAATGAGTCTGTAGAGCACACATAAAAATATTTATTTGATATACTTGATTGGTGTTTTATGCCGTACTCAAGAATATTTCACTTATACAACAGCGACCAGCATTATGGTGGGAGGAAACCAGGCTGAGCACGGGGTGAAAACCACGACCATTTCCAGGTTACTGACAGATCTTCCCAGCCGCTACATAAATATAGAAACAAAATACAAAGCCCTCATATTCAAATACAGGCAGTAAACAAAACCAACACATACTTCGGAATCTGGGGAAAAACCGATTATCTTACAGATTTTAAAATAAATCTCTGAGGAGGGAGTGAGGGAAACTGAAAAGCTTTGGCTTCCTAACATGGATGACTGAGGTCCATCTAGACGAAGTTTGTTATTATATTCTGGCATTCATCGCCACATCCATATTGCAACAGTCCAGAGTGTGAATGTTGGGTTTACAAGCAGCTATCTGCTGACACGAGCAACGCAATTATTTTCGTTAAGTTTCAATAAGGACAAGAAACAAACCTTACACAGCACTTCGCTCAAAACGTGCCACGGTACATATTCAAGGAACTTAAATGTATGGAGCAATACTTCATCACTACGTTACACGACGACACAGACCTTTGATGCGCACTAACTTGTTACGGTAGATCGCTGTTGTTGTTGTTGTTGCTAGTCATGTCAGAACACGTTGACAGGCAGAGCTTGGCCTTTCAACTATTTCCAGTTATGCGTTCAGAAAGCCAGCAGGCTTCCTATACCACACCACAGCAAGATACTTCTTTGTGTATGTTACCACTGCTCACCTCAAAATGTCCCCGTGCATTAAGAATTAAGGGAATAAAATGAAATGGACACTGGATGAATATACACGGACTTCAAAATACCGCCATTTTGATAAACACAAATTCTGGGTCAATCTAAAAGAGAAACTGGAAAATATCCGAGAGTGGGAGTGTTATTAATCATCTGCAGTCAGCAGACCAAAGAGTGAGTCACATTAATTCATAAAAATACCGTTCGGACCGTACGCTGCACAAATACCAGCACCATATGTAGCTTGTCAAGCGCCTGCCATTCAAGGAAGAGTATTGTATTAGATACTTAGTCCCACTGTCCTACCATAATCGCCGCCCAGTGTAATATTCTTGATTACGGAGCTAAACACCAATCATATAAATAAACAAATAAATAAATCAAATTCCATGCCTTAGACCTGCCCTATATACCGTACTCTACCGCGCGGCGATGCTGTCTGACTTTTAAACCGGACTTCAAGAAACATGCGTGACGTAAACCTAAAACTGTAATAAAGAAGCTACTCCCTGGAAACTTTGGTGAACACGTGTACCTGCCGTTTCATGGCTATATCTAAGTTATTCCAAAGCGACTCTTGTCACTCCCCCTTCGTTCGCTCAAAACACTCTGGAAATGCACAGCTTTCCCGCTGCTGTCACCGGGAGGATAGCTGGCTCACGACTTTTATAGGAGGTTGCCAGAAATATAGGAAAATACAGGAATATTTTCCTATATTTCTGGTAACCGCCTATAATTAAAAAAAAAAAAAAAAAAAAAAAATTGTAATGCCTGTTGTTGTTGCTGCGGCTTGTGTTTGCTTATAATTTGTAGTGTCCTGTCTGAACTGAACCTCCCAAGTGGCCGACTATCTTGAGATGGTAGCCAACTTACTGGCAGTTCACCTTTCCATACAACCTTGATACGTCACAGAGTTACAGGTGGCTTTGCTCTTCCTTTATTTTCCCTAGCAAGACAAGCGGAAGGTGTAACAAACCACGGCCCAATGATGAACATGTCCGGATTTTTTGTGATGAAAAACAGACCACATGATCTCGGTTTCTGCAACAGCACAAGGAATTTGTACGAGGTGAGTGTTGCATGTTATTGTGTGCATGTATTAAATATGACGACAACACAGCATTTAGAGTAATTCTAGACCAGTGACATCTAATAAATTGCAATTAACATCACCGCAATTGTTTTTCTCCCGGATTCTGCTTAAGCCATGGTGCTATCGAGATGTGTAAGTTGTTACTTCTCAAACACTTACATGAAGTTAAAATAAAACCCTAACTGAGATAAATTGACAAGAGGCCGGATTTCACTAGTAATGTATTATCATTTTCCAACTTTCACACTGTTGTTGTTGCTTTGGTTTCACTCTCTGTGTTGTATGAGCATTCAGGTTAAAAGGAACGATGTCAGGTGAGAAATCAAAGTTTAACATGACTTGACTACATATGTCAGAAAAAGTGAGAAGGTGCAGGGCATTTAAGTTGTTTCATTTGCAAGAAAGATGTCCCATGTCAGAATGCAGGTATTAAAGAAATACAGAAGTATTCAGCTGGTCAAATAAATAAGCACCATAATTTGATACAGATTTCTCGGAAGAAGTTACAGGCAAAGATATCCTTACACGACCGACTGTCCAAAAGGGTTCATGAAATTTAGTGGAGACTCATTCTGATAGATTTGTTGGGGGTTCAAAGTGGCTCAGACCGAATTTGGTGTGTGCGTGTGGGGGGGAGGGGGGGGGTATTGTCGATGACATGGCCGTGAGTGGACGGAAACTGCCCTACATAGTTTCTGATGGACAGGGTCCTCACTTCCGTTCTGAACTCATTAGTGATATCAAAATGGGGGGATCTGGATGCACATTCGCTTATTACGAAACTCTCTGCTCACAAACTGAAAGCCAAGTGAACATCCACCTACGCTACTGGCCATAGCTAAATAATGAGCTTAGCAACAGATGTCTTCAAACTGTTATGTTAGGCCATTGCATGCAGAAAGTGGCAGAAATAAAATATCAAAGGCAAAATATTGCCATCTTTGGACTAATGTTGTCTGCTTTTAGGAAATGTGTGGCACTATGTCCAACTGGCCCAACTGTCTGAACGAAACTATATGGAGGGATACAAATGAACCTCTGGTGGAAACCAGTCAGCCATGCCTAGTTGATATCAGCATTTGTAACCCGCAAGCCATAGACAACAGTTTTGGAAAGGAGATAGATGTTTATGGGGTGGAGGTTAAGGATTTAGCCAGAAATGTGTTTTACTGGTTTAAACCTGGGGTTAGACGAGGGGATTATGATAAGTACAGCCATTCGAGACTGCTTAGATCTCCAATAGCAGGCATATCAGAGAAATTGCATGTTGAATGCCGATGGCCGAGTCTCCTGCCAGTGACTGAACGGCTTATTGAACAATACACAGAACTCAGTAAGTATTTGTTAGGACTTCTGAAGAGAGACAAACGAGTGAAAACAAATCCAAAATACATTCAAATTCGCAGGAAACGACAGACGAAAGATACGCTTGTGAAAATGTGTTTGCTGCTGTTGGCAGCATCCATGTCCCAAAGTTTCCTGAAACTCTTTCAAACTGAAGCGCCATTAATCAACATCTTGTATCACAGAGTTTCGGAACTGGTTAGACAAGGATGGAGATGTGCTGATGGCGATCGAGATGGGAGACAGCGGCAATCAGCTTTCATACTCAAGCCTGAAAATAAGGGAATCAATCAGAAAACCCAGCTACGTCTTGATTGGAGGAAGGTCCATATAAGGGACATGCGGAAGTTTTAGGTGGCTGTGTCTGAATATCTGCTCAAAAAATTACCATTCACCAACACATGACAGATTGCATCTGCTACCGATAAACGAAAGCTCTACCAGCCTCAAGATGTACCTTGGGAGTGGTGTAAAAAAAAGCATCGGAGAACCAGTTAGAGTTGATCAATAAGACCGTGTTGGCATTAAAAACTTCAAAGGGTGATGCTATGTTTTCAACCCTGCCTAAAATAGTGAAAACTGCCTAAACACTTTGCCTATTGGAATGCAGATGTAGAGAGGGGCTTTTCTGTCAGCAAGATGTTGACTAATTGGGATGAGAGTAATCCGAGACGCTCTCCTTTGATTAAAGAAGAAACCTACAAACGTAAGGGTTTCGGATTTTCTGTCACCAAGAAAAAGCATGTTTGTTTATCGATTCATACATCTACGCAAAGCCTAGTCAGTCAACTTTTGAACAAGCGTCATTTCGTTAACATTGGGGTATTTTCCAAGTTATGTAAACTAAGGATTTATGTCCTAGACTATCGAAGTTATGTACCTTGTTATGTGTATATTAGGTACCAGTATAAATAGCGTTTGGGCAATTCGGCAACCTAATGGGGAAGTTGGCCACACTTCGGGAATAAATTAATCATAATGTGTACTGATAGAGCCAACTTTTTTGCACTTTGCAACCCCACATTTTGCTTGAGTGAAGTTGGCCACTGCAATATTGCTCCATATATCCATAAGTTAGTGGGAAAACAAAGGTTTCTTTGTGTAAGACCACTTCTGAAAATCAGTCTCATAATTTGGACATTTGGGGAAGCTCAACTGTTGCTCATGGAAACACTAATGTATGAAGGTGGTCAACTTCTGTAAAAATACGAGTGTTGACACATCTTAAAATGTTTTACCCGGCGCAGTGATTTGCAGTTTGTAACATAATTTTGATTACAAGATTTTTAACAGTTACATGGCGGGACTCAACAGCAAAAAGTGTTCATCTCACGTAAGATGTTGTTCAATTACAACACTTAAAATCATTTTGTACTTTAAAAAGTCATCATCTTTGTCAAATGGATCAATCTTGTGAAAGCCGTTTTTTTCTGGAGAAGAATTGTTCCAGAATTCAGGGATTCTTATAAAGTCTCTACGAGCCTTCAAACGGCTTGTTGCTCGGTCCAGATTCGTCTATAACTTTTTGCATAAAATTGCCGACAGACACTTGTTGACAAACAACCAAATGCCGGCAATAACATAACCTGCTTTGGTGAACATAATATTCAAATAATTAATTTTATGAAAATAGAACTATGCTACAATATACTCTCGGCGCAGTATGGCTTTTTTTATATGGATGAACTAGTTGAAAATAAGAAAGCCCAATAACATGGGGTGTACACATACTTTTATTTGAATTGTTTATCACGTAATACGAGGAATGGTTGCACAGTTTATATTTATGGTGCATAATTCCGAACTTCCACAGTCTGGGCACTGAATTAAATTAATGACGATCGAGTCTTCCGTGTATACTTCATTCTTCATTCCACACTTGGAAGAAATAGCCACCAATATATATTAAATATTTGTCACGTATATACATAAATAAATATTGTCAGACAGCAGAATGTTCGCATTATGTAAAAATTCCCAATCTCCTCCAGAGGTCCCTGTATAGCACTTCTCCTCCACAGGGAATATGATTCCTAAACGTCTCCAGAGATATCAAACAAAGTCCTTTTCCGTTCATGGGTAAAATATTCACATCCACATCTAGGTTGTTGTTCAGCTTCATACAGCTCAGCCAACGGCGGACGTCATCACGTGACCAACATTTTGGATCTGTAGAGAAAATGCGAAATGGTTAATTGTATTGGTTCATGAATCCGCTGTTTTACTGAAACGACAAGATCATAAAGAACAGGAATGACCTTTAATTGGATATTTAGGGTCTATCAGTGTGGGTTGAAATATAGGCTACTTGCAAATTTTGAAAAGGTGATATCTTTGTCAAGATCTGAACACATATACACGTTTAGAACGTTTACATTTCTTTTCTTATAACATATGGGTTTATCTGGGTATATGTTTCTTACCCTGTTTCTTACATATTTCCTCAAGTGGAAAACAAAATACAGTTGTGTATTACGCATTTATTGTTTTGACTTTTTTCACTTTGACTTTCCATAAGGGAGAGGCAACACATGTTTCTCTGTTGTTTTGGAGTGTCAGGCTTTTTCTTTCTTTTCACTTTATATACCTGTATAATATATAAACTCCCGCTCTACAATTACGAGGTTGGATATACACCGATAGCAATACTGTTAAAGTACTGCATCCCAATCCTCTATCATTATATTAGAATTACCGAGAAACACCTGCTCCGAGTATTTAAGCCATACAATTTTGCTGACGATCATTGTCACCGTGTGATACAAAGGGTTTCCGCGGCACAATCATCAATAACTATACAGCTCTCACCTGTCTCCATCCAGGTATCCCCACAGGTGAGTGTTTGATGCGTGCCGCCCTCTGTGTACGTCATATCCGCTACTCCGTCACTCAACAAAGATGGTGAGACCTGAACTGATAAAAGAAATAATGAACAAATATAGATAATCACGTCGTTTCAGAGTGAAACTCAATACGTACTGTGGCCATGATTTCCTCCACCGGTGTAACATTGCATGACGACCATGGTGTTTGTGGAAAATTCTTGATTACCACACTAAATAAATTAATTAAATAAATACATAATTAACATAGTATATAAAAAAATGTCACCTTGCACCACGGCTTGCTTCTAACTTTTTTAAAAAATTTGCTACACTTTCATTATGTCTCAAGAGGATGACAACTGCAGATTAGCAATTAATTTTGCATTTTAATTATCATTGCCTTTTACACCATATGGGTCTATTTCCAGAAACATAAATAAATTAATGGGTGGATGAATTTAGACATACAAGCTTAGACAATTTAATGTGATAAGTATCCTCTAGAATGATGGAAAAAAGACTTGGTCACTAAACTCTTATCTGTCTCATGAGTGTAGATTTATAGAAATTGCCTCAAATGAGCCCCATTCAAATACATGAGTGTATATGAAGTCGTGAAAAGTACTGTACAGCGTGAATACAAATCTTTTTAAATTCAAAAGACTACAACATGGAGGGTAAAACCAGATCAGCGACGACAATGTGATAGTTGACAATTAGTCACACGTTATCGGCGAAATCTGGTCTCTTGTCAGTTTGCCTCCGTCTGGATTTTATTTTAACTATTCATGTAAGTGTTTAAGAAGTAACAACTAACGCCCTATAGTACCATAACTTAAGTCCATTAGGTTAAAAAAATTGCCTTGATGTGAATCGCAATATGCTAGACGCCACTGGCCTAGAATTACTCAAAATGCTGTGTTATCATCACATTTAATGGATGCATACAACGTGAAAACTATACACAGGGATCAGTCTGATAAGGGAGGCATAGTCTTGTTTTAAAGCGAAAACTCGAGGAAATTTCACGAATTTATTCCTTATAGATCGGTTTTAAAAACTTTATAATGTCAAGTTGGTACTACAAGAATTTAGAAGTTTTCATTAGGTATATCCTCACATTTGTTTTGTCCAAAATTGGGCTTCTAATAAAAAAAATGCCAAATTTGTGATTGCAAGTCTTAAATGAACGGTTTTGCAAGTGGAACCTGTCCTCTATGAAGGAAGATGATACTCTAACATGCCTGCTCGTGAATTTTCGGAGAGCTGCTCTACTTTGTGTAGAAGTATACCTCTGGTCCTGGCAACGATTCCACAAAGCCAACTCTGACATGAGTCCAAATTTCAAGTACGACTTTCGAACTTTTCGGGGCCTCTAGAAATTAAAATTTTGACCACATCATCAATATTATTATCAGACAAATGTTTAAAAATTCCAAATACCGATGTCAAAAACTAAGCACTGTGACGGTGTTTTGGTTCACGTCAGAAATGGCTTTGATGGAATCGGTCCCGCAGCTATTTCTTTCCAGCACAATGACTGCACGCATGTCACATTTAGGCGTTATCCTTACATACACCTGGTGTTGTTATATATATCTAATAATGCCAGCATACACGTAACCTTCATGTTAAGGTACTATATCATACAGCATTTACCTGTTTACGGTCTTCAGTGCCGAAAAATCGACGGTTAGATTTGAAGAACTGCACCATGCACAAGCGTCGTCCACAAGAGTGGACAGTGGTAAGTCCTACAACGTTGTCCTCTATTACAAACTGGGACAATCCACAGCTGGCCACCCGATGTACTGAAGATCTGAGAGTATAATGACCATCACACAACAGCTCCCTATTTAATCAGCACGCGACATGTCAGGTGGTTAGTTACCTGTCGGCGTCCCTGAATGGACTGGTGGACAATGGTCCCCGCCAAAAATAACGGGTTAGAGAATGCACAGACGCCGTGTACACACAACCGACAATTTCGGGCTGAGTGGAACAATGACTTTTCTCATGGGGGAGGGGAGGGGGACGCTCTCGGGCGGGTAACAACAAGGCCTGTTCGGCTATCACAGGAAGTGAACGGGCCAAGTTCATGCAAGCATAGGTCCACCTGTCTGCATTGAGAAGTTACTTGGCTGAAATTGTAAAGAAATAATAAGCCTCAAGCGGACTACAGACTTTCAAAAAGAGAATGAAACTGTTAAAACGAAGTAAACATCAGCAAAAGACCATTGAAAAGTGAATCGGAGTAACATTTTTACCTATTATTTTAGATTTTTTAAATCACTGAGTTACATGAATAAATGCAGTGAAATGTTTACATGATGGACTTTGTAGACCATATTGATAACGTGTGTCATCAACTGCGTCACACCGACTTTTTTCTGGCCTCAAAACAGGTATTTAATGCATACTTACTTTTTCGTAAGACACGCATTACAAATGTACAGAATTTCATTCATAGTTGAACTGAAGATAAAAGTTCTGTGGCGTCTTTGGCGTCAAAGCATTTCACAGCATAACAAAAAAGCTAATTTAAATATATAAATAAATAAAAGTATTTTCTGATAAGATTTCAAATATAGTCTTTCTACTGATATGTAATGTACTTTAACTTCTGAAGCAACTCTCTTTTGCGTGACATCAGCAGGATTCCTCGGTAGATGTAAAGATAAATCGTTTCTGACAGATCTTTTAGAGTCTTTGTGGACAGGTATTTTGGTGTTCTTTCAGGTAGCTTGTTTTCGCCCCGGACATATAAAGAGTTGGATCCCAGACTCAAATGATAATCCTTTTAATCAAACAGATCTTGTGAAACATGACTGGACCTTACATGATGGTGGCGTGTTAAATACTATTAAGGGACTATTACTACTTATTTGGCCATTTATTCATTTATTTGTTTGATATTTTAGAGTTTAGAGTTTGTTTGAGTATGCTAATTAAAAAGAATATTTAACTTATGTATGCATGTGTGTGCAGTTAAATTTATGGTCCAAAATCGTCGAGAGAGCAGAAAAAAGCAGACACTGTCCAGAGGAAACCATACACTGCCCAGAGGAAACCAGGCACTGTCCAAAGGAAATCAGATATTCTTCAGAGGAAACCGGACACTGTTCAGATGACACTAGACACTGTCCAAAGGAAAATTGACAAGTCTCCAGAGGAGACCAGACACTGACCAGAGGAAAGCTGATACTGTCCAGAGGAAATCATACACTGTACAGAGTAAAGCAGATACTGCCCAGGGAAGCCAGACACTGTTCAGAGTGAAAGAGACACTGTCCAGAGGAAACCAACAGTCTTCCCCAAGCAGCGGACAAATGAAACTCCGGGCACAAACCCAATCAAGAAAAATGATCTCTCTATGGCTATAGTCGTCATGGTGAAAAACATATTTGAGTACTTATATGGAACATTTCCAAGCCAGTAACCACAAACATATTAGCCAAAAACATTTGTCAGTGTACGAAAGGTATATACAGTTCGCTTCCTAAAAGTGTATTTTTTGTGTACATCAGTCGTCGATAACATGTTGCCTCCCGTAGTGAAAAGATAGAAAAATAATGTCATTTTGTTTACACTGGAAGTCCCAGTTTTCTTTTTAAGGCAAACGTGTAATGGTGTCTTCTGGATAACTTTATGCATCGTTCAGTGCTAACTTCCATTTTACAGGGCATAAACACTCCTCTGAAGTGACATTTATAAACCTATACAAATGGTTAAAAACCAACTCCCCACCCCTATCCTCACCTAAATGTAGGGGGTTTATCTAACATTAGCGGGTTCATACCATATCAGAGAGAGGTGAAATCTCTTATCCAAACATAGGCTTCATTAGAGTGAACTTCATTTTCCACACATTAACATTCGTGCCTAATTTTTCTCACCTGTGAAATGTCAATGTTTACAATGTTAATTAGCACAACGTAAATTACAGGACACCAACGAAATCATAGAAGTTGATTGTTGATGGGAGTGCAATGAGGGGAGGGGTTAGCATCTACCAAGCCTTCAAGAACACGTGTAAAACCCTTCCTGACACGGGTCTACAAAAACTTGCATGTACTAATGGTGTTTATTTTTTTATTTGTTTGAATGGTGGTTTGTGCTATACTCAACTATACTTCACTGGTACGACGTATATGGAACAAACTCTGCTTCAGCTGACTCGTTACCCGACGTTGAAACAAAGGCTAAATCAAGGTATATGGAACAAAATCTGCTACAACATGCTCGTTACCAGACGTATCCATTTTGCAACCATTGCTTTGTGCGTAACGCCAGTCAGTATGCACGTCCGTATATGTGTGTATACCAGTGGATGCATGGCGCAACATTTAGGAAGTACGCGGCATGTTAATAACTATATAGAAACACTAATCACCTGCAACAAGAAAAAAAATAAACAGAAAAAAAAGAATGGCTAATACGATAATCCGCCCTGAAAGCTCTTAGTGGCGGACATAGATAATTCTGGACCTACTCCAGTGTACAGCCTAGATTATTCTTGAGAACAGTAGAAAAAAGCAAAACAAATACTTATCTAATGCCAATGTATAACGACTTTATGGAAGTAATTTCCGTTACATTTTCCAAACCGCCCACTGTACTCTTATGTAGCAATCATTTCGAGTGCCAAAGTCATATGGCGGATTATGTAATGTTGTATACACATCATGAATCAAGAGCACTTCTGTCTGATATGATCACTCTTGTAAGGGTTTATGATGATCAGTGTTCCCCATCACTCATGCGTAGCTGATGTAATGATTCCTGGCCACACACAGAGAATGAACAACCGTACTGTTGTTAGGGCGTTAGTGTCACATTGACGTGACAGCGAATGAAGTGGGCAAACAGCTTAGCACTTGTGATTGCGTCTGTGTCAATCATGGGCCTACTAACCAGACTTACGCACGACGCTGTGAGGATGGGGGTGTTTCCTTTCCAAGTGAATGTTACAGATTTAATCGTATTTTAAAATTTATTTAAGGTTTATTTTTCTGTAAGTTAACATTGCTGTCGGCAAATACAGATGTGTACGACGTACTGCAGATCTGAACAAAGCTGAATGACTGGCATTTATTTTGTGATTTACGTCCACATTGGCCTTAGTCCTCTTTGGCGACGAATCAACAAATATTACTGCTTTTGACGATTCACTATGTTTGGTTATACATTCCCAAAGATAAAGTAATACTGTCTTACTTGTTAAAAGATGCTGTCATCACGATATGTCTAAACTCATGTTGAAGTTATGTTAAGCCATAGCCATTCATTCGTTCGTTAATTCCAATAAAGTCAAAGGAAAGAAAAGCATAGGCAAAGACTAATTTCTTCATTACAGAAAATCAACTCGAATCAATTTTAATCGGAAAACGGTGGCTAACATTCAATATTGCCGCATTCAGAAATCGTCTATGGTATATCGTCACTTAATAAAACATACTTTACAGTATATTATTACAGTATTATTATTATCTTTTTGTTTTCTTCAATATGTATGTCGTTGTCCTTGTAAAGCGTAGTAATAGGCTGATAGTATTGGTTCGATGAAAGTCTTTGTGCTGTGGAATTATCTTCCTTTGTCTCCTGCTTGTGAATACTCTCACATCCTGCCTTCTCCTCATACACGGCGATAATCCGGTCTCGTGCTGACATAATGCTCTCAGGTGCTATAATCCCACTCGAGTAGCGGTATAAACCACTGTACCGTTATCCCTTATCTACGATCATTTGCCAATATGCCATTCACTAATCAGTACACACTTGAGTGACATATGCTTTAGCACGTGATCGAAGCCTCTATAAAAGACGAACCTGTCTTTAAACTGTAGACATGTGGTGCTCAAGTGGATTCTTAGTAACAAGGCTTTCGATAAGGAAAGGTGTCGGTGGGGAATCTACCAAAACAGACGTCGATTGAAGAACTGCACAGGTACAATTTCTTCTTCTTTACACTCCCATTTCATTATACAGCTGAACGTACAATTAACATAGGCCTATATATATCTTTTGTCATATGTGAAATTAAGGACATTAACTAAGTTAACACTGTAGGTGTGGAAGTTTTCCTTTCGAACATAGACTGCCTTTTCTTTTAATGGTTAGTTTAAAACCATCATTGTAACCAAGAGGTTAATACATCGTTTCACTGATTTGTTGCTGGTAATTTTGAAGACACGTGTATTTAGAGTTAATATTTCATGGTTATTATTTGCAGAAATCTCGGTTTGAAGTGGCACAATGGCTGGAGATCAAGTTGTCCCTGACATCAGTGGTTGTCAAAGAGAAGATGTTACATGTGTGACAGATAGTTCGTGGCAAGAAAATGGTATGTCTTGTGTTTTTCAATACAGAGAATGCCTTTTTTTCGATTATGCATGGCTTTATTTATGACAAGTGTTTGGTTGAATAATATGTCATTTCGCGATGGCACACACCAAGGTGTGTCGACCTATTCTTGATAATATCTTGACGGTGAATTTCCCTTTACACGACCATGATCTTGGGACAAACGTATACCTGTGGAAACCTATGTGCACACAATTACAAACCGGATGTAAGAGGAAATAACTGTTTCGTTTCTTTGCAGTGTAACAGGAAATGAACAAAACACGTAATTGTTGCCTATTCAGCAAGGTGTCGACTAAACCCGTTGGCTTAAAAGGTGTGTCCATTAAACCTCACGTGCCATTTTAGTCGTTTATAACTTCCGTCATGCGGGATGATGTGCCAACACCGGAAGTCTCAAAGCTTTAACACATGGCTTGCATGGGACACCATTGGATACAGACCGAAACCTTCCGTTAATGTTTACTCAGTATACTTTGTAAATTTTGAATTAGAACTTTAGTGAAAGAACCAAACGGCATTTAAATTATGTTTTTATAACATTTTCAGATCCCCGACGTTGGTCACGTGACGACGTCCGCCAATGGCTGAACTGTATGAAACTGAACAATAATTTGAGTGTGGATGTGAATGTTTTACCAATGAACGGAAAAGGACTTTGTCTCATATCTCTTGAGACGTTCAGAAAACATATTCCCCGGGGAGGAGAAGCACTATACAGAGACCTCTGGACGAGACAAAATCTCTTTACACGTTAAGATTGATTTTCCCGTGCACGTCATATATATCTTCCAAAGTGCTTCCCAAATGTAATATATACAAGATATTGTTGTGTGACGATTAAATACCGCTTAAAAACGATTTACGTAGTTTTTCTGTCCTTTTTGTTTCTTTTTTTATGGTAACTTTTTTTTTACAATATATTAATCGTCAAAGGGCCGTGATTCAGAAGTGTTCAAACGTTATATCTGTGTCAGCCCCCAGGTACTTATGCGCAAAATCAGAAATCAGTCATACATCAGCCTCCTTCATGGCTTTGTTGTTGTGGAATTCTACACATTAAAAGGGACAAATTATTAACATGTATCCATACATCATGTAAAATCAGAAATGTACTTTTAGCAAAGAAAATACCGAAAGTGCTTCGCATTATAAAACGTATTTGAGAGTGACCATGAAGAGCGTTGCCAACTGTCCTTGTCCAAAGAAAGAGCTACATGTATAAGCTACATACCCTCCACCGATAATGCCTATAAGCACAAGTTAAATATAAGAGGATGGGATTTCTAGTAATAAGGTGACCTTTTCAAAGATGCCATGGCTTTATGGAGCATTCAGTGTCTTCTTCCATGGCATCCCAATGCATGCGTATTTCGTCTTGTAAGTTGATCTGCAAAGCTGTAGAATCGGCCACAATGATATGACAACAGTGCATGCCCTTGCATTGCTTTGGGATCCGATCTTTTGTGTGGCGGAATCGGGATATCAGTCCTGAAGTAGATACTCAAAGGAATGTTCCATTTTCAAACACTTGTTCACATTGACAAGAGGTTATCACGAATTTTATTGTCATCTGTTTTGGTTGTGAAAAACTCATGCTATAAGTTAATCCATTGTAATGCATGAGTTATAAAGTCCCGACGTGTAATGAAGTTATGACGCCACTTACCTAAAAATGTAAAAATAATGAAATGGCGACACAAAAAGAGAACATTCCTAAAGAGACAAGAATTCAGTTGGAATGTGCATTGCTTTCAATGAGAGGGCCGCGGAAGTATAATGTAAATTGTCTAGTGGAAATAGTTAGGTTTGAAGACTTAAAAAACACCGTCCTATAATTTATTACACATTCACTACGAAACATATGCTTCATAGCTGTAAGCTCGTATAGCTATCGTTTTGACGACTGGATGCTAAGTGCTTGAGGTGAATCGAGTTCTTCGCTGTTTCGCAATATTTATTTATTTGATAGTTGTTTTACACCGTGCTCAAGAATATTTCACTTATACGACGGAGGTCAGCATTATGGTGTGGGGGGTGGGGCACTCTAGCGATACCAAGCCTGTCTGTCTTCGACGTGCTGTTTGTGCATCCAAACTCAGCACACTTTGACATCCTGCCAGCTCTGTGCTCTCGTCTGTGCACAAAGCAAAGGACATCAGCCAGCTGTCTGTAATCGAGTTGAATTCGCATCCGTAGGGCTTATATGAATGGTGTGATGTGCACTCAAAAGATAAAACGGTAATAATTTAAGGGCCCGACTCATGTCATATCCGCTAATCGGGACTTACATAATCCTACTTTCTTATTGATCAAAATTATTTTCACAGCTAAGTCCCTTTTTACATGCAGGTGTTTATTATTCGCTATTGCGTGTGTGTTATGACCTAATTTAATTTTTTTGGCCTCGGAACGAAAAAATCTCAAGAGAATTTGATGGTCGTTTTCAAATCTTCAAACCATACACTTTTACCACAAATTGCCCAATACTTCCCTGGACACCCCCGATTTCAAGCAAATAGATAAAGATCTTGCACATTCTCGACTTTACATGAACAGTATACAGACAGATAATCAGTGCACCTGTCTTTGAATCTCTGCAGTAAAAACGGATTTAAAACGAAACCTCTTTGAGTGGCATTTAGATGTTGGTGAGGAACTACACCAAACAACTCAGAAGTTTCTTATGGATAAACAATTTTTCGATTTATTAACACGATATTTAGATGTATAACCACTATAAAATCGTAATCAAGTTAAATATCGTGTTAATAAACCAAGAACTTGTTTATCCCGAAGAAACGTCTGGTCTGTAATAGTGTGATCATATATACAGTTCAACGCACATGTGAAAAGGTCAGGTATGCCTTCCGCCAGATGACGCAGTGCGTTTCACAACAACGCAGTGTGTTGAGGAAAGTGCACATCCTACAACTTGATTTCGAAGAATTCTGGATTTGTTTAATGAACTGAGGCCATGCACTCTAAGAATTTATTATTCAGCTGATCACTGAAATCCGTTAGGATCCACAGATTTTAAGCTACAAAACTGTGGCAATAGTTCTCTATGGAGTGACCATTGTTGGTTAGAAAAGCCTGAATCCCTGAAACATATCTTACTGTCTTGGCGCAAATCATTCCAAGGAATGGAGTCGCCATGTAAGCCAGTTTATGTATGTATGTATTGAAACCCGTGTGCATTAGATTGACGCGTTGTACGTTGGATTATGCAATCAATTCTAGCTAGCCCCTGCCAGGACTCGCTTGAAAGGTCAATTGACCAAAGTGTATATAGACATATTATATTGTCATTAGTGTCACAGGAGTTAAGCTTGTGGCTGTGAATAAGATAAATTAGGCAAAGGTGTTGATGTGTGAAAACACAACCACGTCAAGTACAGTTTATTTTGTCAACTGTTGACTGTGTCTAAATCACACTTGTGTCAATATAATTACCAAAGGACATACTGAGTTTCTGGGGGGGGGGGCCCTCCGTGGTTTAGTCGTTAGCACCCTAGCGCGGCACAATGAACCCGAGACTTCCACCAATGCGGTCGCTGTGAGTTCAAATCCAGCCCATGCTGGCTTCCCTCAACCTGCGGATGGTCGTGGGTTTCCTGCCCGTTTTCCTCCCATCATAATAATGGCCGCCGTCGTATAAGTGAAATATTCTTGAGTACGGTGTAAAACACGAAGCAAATAAATAAATAATTAGCGGAGATTCTGAAATGTATACATGGAACATTCAGGATGAGTTTCATAACGAAACTGACAGATTCATTTAGAATTAGTCCCCTTGTGTTCATAGATTTATGTCAATGTAAATATTTGTGAAGGATCTGGCGGTTAAAGTGTGCCTGGTTCAAGTTTCGTCGCCTTGCACTACATCAGATCGTTGGTTTGAAACCCGTTATGATCTCCACCACTTCCCAGCACTAAAATCTCATCCATAACAAAGTTCAGTCCGAAGCAACGCCATTACTGTTCATTATATATAATACAAAGTTATCATCATTCTTTGTTGGTAGAGAATTGCCGGAAATTTTGTGGAAATCCACAACCTCAGTGGATTGGTTGTATAGTTGACTCTGTTATTCTAAGTTAAGGACATTAAAGGCCATTTTCCAAAGGGCTGTTTTTTGTACTTCGGCCGAATTTACAGGAGTGTAAAATCTCATATGAGTTCTACTGATTTTCCCATGTTTAATAACGCGTTCTACACAAGAGATTACATGTAGTTAACGAAATAGCCAAGAGAGTCAAGGCAACCCAACAACCGTGATCTGGCCTATATCCACAAAGGCATTCGCTGTAGTTAGATCAAGGCTTATAGAACAAAACCTGGCTTCCGTATCTCATGTTACTCGTTAGCCGATGTTCTATCTCCGAATACAGTCGTTAGTTGTCGTCGTGTCAAAAGTTTTCTCAAGGTAACGGGAATAAACTCACATAGAAGAGCTACACGGGCTGCGCCGTCATTGGCATGTTGTCATCCGTCTAACTTATCTCACTCACTGAAGTTAATCAGCTAGTCTCAGATGTGTTACAATCTCACTTAAGGAGCTGTATAAACCACTTTTCTTGTGATCAGTAATGTATATATAGATGAATCTACCAAAGTGGGCTTCACTAATCAGGATACAGAAATGACTTATACAAATGTAGTGTGTCGCGTGGCGGGTCGAACACGACCCTTAAACAACATGTAGATTGTAGGTGTGAAAGTGTATCTGTGAAACAAATAAAAATTTAGGTGCATGAGGTAGGGTTCTTGCTCATACAAAGGTGTAGGTCACCTAGGGCGGGAAAATCATTTCCACCGTAACCTGGATCACTTGGCTTTTATGCACAGTGAAGATGTTTGAAAGTAGTATTTCTGATGGATCAAAGAAAATCACTTCAATTTTCTATCTCAGCACACACGCAGCACTTGTTTGCAGATATCGTTGACCTGCCATTCTGTATATACACTTAACGTTCAGGTTAACCAGGTGTTACACCGAAATTTTGGTGGTTTTCCCTGTTTGGACATGGCGGGGCGGGGTGGGGCTGCCCTTGCCTAGTGAATATTACAGAGGGAATTGGTGGTCTGTCGAAATTTGTAGTAGCCATACATTTTGTTTTAAGTATACGTGTATTGTTAACGGCAAATATACGCAAACGTCTGACGTATAATGTATTGAAGTCATCTGTAAAGTTGGAACATGACCGAATGACTGGCTTTAGTCATTTCTTTGGCTAAGAATGAACAAGCATTATACTGCTTATGAGGATTCGCTGTCTTTGGTACATTCTCAAAAACAATTTGACTTGTTAAAGGATGTTCTCACCAAAATATGTCTAAAGTATTGTCGATGTAATGTTTAGCCATATAGTTATCCGTTGTTTAGTTCGTCAATTCAAACAAAGTCAACGGAAACATAAAGGGCTAGTGGAGAATGAATTTATGTCGCTGAAAACCTCCTCCATATAAATACTGATCCATTCGTGAAGAATCCATTTTAATCCAAAAACATGGGCTGATATTCATTATTCCCGTTTGAAGGAATCTTGTACGGTATGTGGTTACTGAACAAATCCTAGTTTACAGTGACAGAGACCATTAACAGGATGGTAAAGGAAATGACCAGGATGGTGGCTGATATTGCTCAGTCTCTGTGCTTTGGATTATCTTCCCTTGTCTCCTTCTGGCCAATCCTCTCACATCCTCCCTTATCCTGGTGCACGGCGATAATCCTGTCTCGTGCTGACATAATGCTCTCAGGTGCTATAATCCCACTTAAGTAGCTGTATAAACCACTGTACCGTTATCCCTTATCTACGATAATTTGCCAATATGCCATTCACTAATCAGTACACACTTGAGTGACATATGCTTTAGCACGTGATCGAAGCCTCTATAAAAGACGAACCTGTCTTTGAATTGTAGACATACGGTGCTCAAGTGGATTCTTAGTAACAAGGCTTTCAACAGGGAAAGGTGTCGGTGGAGAATATACCAAAACAGACGTTGATTGAAGAACTGTACGGGTACAATTTCTTTTTATTATATACTCCTGTTTCATTTTACAGCTGAACGTACAATTAACATAGGCCTATATATACCTTTTGTCATATGTGAAATTAAGGACATTAACTAAGTTAACATTGTAGGTTTGGAAGTTTTCCGTTCGAACATAGACTGCCTTTTCTTTTAATATTTAGTTTAAAACCATCATTGTAACCAAGAGGTTAATACATTGTTTCATTAATTTGTTGTAAGTTTGAAGACATACGTGTTAATATTTGATGACTATTATTTGCAGAAATCTCGGTTTCAAGTGGCACAATGGCTGGAGACCAAGTTGTCCCTGACATCAGTGGTTGTCAAAGAGAAGATGTTACATGTGTGACACATAGCTCGTGGCAAGAAAATGGTATGTCTTGTGTTTTTCAATACAGAGAATACCTCTTTTGCCATTATGTATGAGTTTATTTGTGAGAAGTATTTCAGTTGAATATTATGTCATTTCGTGATGGCACACGCCAAGCTGTGTCGTCCTATTCTGGAATATTTCTTGACGGTGAATTTCACTTTCACTTCATGATCTTGAGACAAACTATATACCTGTGGAGACCTATGTGCACACAATTACACACTGGATGTAAGAGGAAGTAACTGTGTCGTTTCTTTGCAGTGTAACAGGAAATGAACAAAACACGTAATTGTTTCCTGTTCAGCAAGGTGTCGACCAAACCTGTTGGCTTAAAAGGTGTGTCCATTAAACCTCACGTGCCATTTTAGTCGTTTGTAACTTCCGTCATGCGGGATGATGTGCCAACACCGGAAGTGCCAAAGCTTTAACACATGGCTTCCGTGGGACACCACGGGATACACACCAAAACCTTCCGTTAATGTTTACTCAGTATACTTTGTAAATTTGAATTAGAACTTTAGTGAAAGAACCAAACGGCATTTAAATTATGTTTTTATAACATTTTCAGATCCCCGACGTTGGTCACGTGACGACGTCCGCCAATGGCTGAGCTGTATGAAACTGAACAACCATTTGAGTGTGGATGTGAATATTTTACCAATGAACGGAAAAGGACTTTGCCTGGTATCTGTTGAGACCTTCAGGAAACATATTCCCCGGGGAGGAGAAGTGCTCTACAGGGACCTTTGCACGAGACAAAATCGCTTTGCTTGATGTCGTTAAGACTGATTTTCCCATGCACGTGATATATCTACAAAAGTGCTTTCCAAATGTAATATATACAAGATGCTCCTGGCTGACGATTGAATATCATTTTGGTTGAAAGGTGAAAAGGCTATGAAGGAAAATTTATTTCTAAAAGTAATAAATATATAGCTTCATATATCACACTGTCTTCTGTGTGTTTCGCCTTTTTTCTGCGCGCCGACCCTTCGAAACTCGATAGATTTTTGGACCTTTGGTCAACGAACCAGGAAATTTCTCATCCCATAGGCAAAGTGTCAGTTTGGTAATAAATGATTGCACGACTTGGATCGGATTTGCTTCAAGGTCAAAGTCCCGTTACTTAAGAGAGATCATCTGAATATTAATTATAACCGAAAACGATTCTTAAAGGCATGTTTCCTGCTATGTCTAAACAGACGGAAAACTACCACTCTCGTACCCTCTGCATGGACTGATTCCTGACCAAGTACCGTAATGCACGAACAGGCGATCGTACTCCAACATAACTTGATCGAAATCATGGGAAAATACACTCAGTGGCAATGAGCTGATTTCCGGGCTGTCCCCAAAAGTCTACAACATACATACACAAGACAAACACACTGGAGTATTTGCTAAACCAAAGCAACGAAGAAAGCTTTGCAAAAAAATTTTTTTTCATATAGAGAGTTTGACGAATTGGGTGAAGAATTTTCGTTTCATACAAGGATTTGTGGTTTATGATCTCAAAAGTTTAAGGAGGCTAATATCTAGAGTTGATTACACAAATGCAATCGCATTAGCTTCACGCATTGGCCCTTGCATGGGTTACGCAATGCGTTACTTGGAAGTCCTTGGGTTAATTTGAAGTGCCAAATGGTGGAAGTGTATTGGTGTATTGTTATGGTAATAGTAACATAGACTTATATAAGAATCAGATGAGTGAAATGAAGGTGTTGATGTATGAAACCACAACCGTGTCAGGTAGCTTGCTCTGTCAACTGTGGACTTAATGAAGAGTTTAAATCACACCATTGTCAGGTTAATTAGGTATGTGTCACAATGCGTTATAGGAGTGCGCATGGGCCATACAGGGTACGTATATCGATAAAGAAACCCCCCGATTTATTTAGCATTTGTCACCCTGCGTATATTTTATTTCTTTATTCATTTGATTGGTGCTTTATCCCGTACTCAAGAATATTTCACTTATACGACGGCGGCCAGCATTCTGGTGGGAGGAAACCGTGCATAACCCGGAGGAAACCTACCACCATTCGCAGGTTGCTAGCAAACCTTCCCACGTACGGCCCTGGGTATGTGACCCACATGTTTATTGCTGGTGATACGGTGGATCTGTGAACTTTTCTTTTCACCTTCAACGATGGAATGATGCAAACATACATTTTCACACATTGGTATAATTGCAAACTAGCATACCAAATTCGAACCGAAAGACACCTTTGAAAGCACCGCGTCGATGAATGAGTTTAAGGATGCGTGAAAAGGAACTCTAAAACGAAGATTACGGTTCTAACAAACTTGAGGAAACTTTTGACACTTATCATTGTTTACGTCACTTGCAATTTCATGTACCTTTAAGGAACTCTTTTTTCCGCAGATTAAAGGTTCTCTTCATATACATTAAACCACGCAAAGGAGCCCGGTACGTATGCTAAGGCACAATACAAGTGTGAACTATTATATTAACATTTAAAAAGCTGATCGAGTGTGAAAATATGACGACAAGAAATATAATCGGCGTTAAAAGCTCTCTTGGGCGACCATTATCGCTCTACGTGAGCCAGAGAACTTCTTTGTTCGCATTCACCGGGAGACACCGAAGTTTGAAAGTGTCAAAGGAACAGATTCACACCTTTGTGCATTTCCGGATATCCAGGGACATAGCGGGTGATAATTACAGAGGCGATAGATTACGGCACGTGTAAGCAGGTCTCCGTAAATGTACCGGATTCTTGGAAATGGTTCTTCTTTATTGCAGGCACATCCTGGAATACCGATATGCTTCAGTTGGAGTTCTGAAGTTCAACGCACGACGAATGTTATTGACTCGAACTTGTTACGTTTTAATTTATTATTTTGAAATTCTTTTACTGTTTATTTGAGATAGTGGAAAATTAGTGGCCCATTTTGACACCACAATACATCGTACTGTTTACAACGTTACACGTTTCTAAAGTTTGAAAAGTTATTTAACGACCTGAAATGGATCAAATTGATACGAACTTTATTTCCGATTTTGAACGGTAACACGTGCGTAGACGAGCCTGATATTTTGTGAAAACTAATTATATTGGGCTATTCTAAAATAATAAAATAAAATACGATTAGATTTGCGCAGACTAACTTTTTGCTAAGAACCTTAGAAGTAATCACTTTAAACGAAGGGTATATGTTGGAGTCAGAATGACAGTCCTTGACAAACGGTGTGTTGAAAACTGAAAGCCTGGCTCTCATTATTAAACGAACAGTTGTCTTTTACTGTTATATTACTACTATATTCTTTTTTGATTTCTCGATCAAATAAATTTCAGCGTTAATATATTAGAAAACAGCCTGCTTCAGTTATCAGAAAATTGGGCGTTATTAATGACAAACATGAAGATTTGGCTCTGGCCATGAACGATTAGTACGACAGGGAGGAGGAAAACCTGGATATAGGTGACTACGCAATGTACACTGGACGCCATTATGGGTCATATAAATTTGGTTTGGGTTATGTTTGACCCTGCATTTGACTGCAATAAAGCCCATGCTTTTGTCAGGAAGGACCCTTCTTCTGTTGTGGAAATTCAGTTTTCTTTTTGAGGCAAACGTGTAATGGTGTCTTCTGGATAACTTTATGCATCGTTCAATGCTAAGTTCCATTTTACAGGGCATAAACACTCCTCTGAAGTGACATTTACAAACCTATACAAATAATTAAAAATCAACTCCTCACCCCTATCCTCACCTAAATGTAGGGGGGTTATCTAACATTAACGGGTTCATATTAATGCAGAGAGAGGTAAAATCTCTTATCCAAACATAGGCTTCATTAGAGAGTGAACTTCATTTTCCACACATTAACATTTGTGCCTAATTTTTCTCACCTGTAAAATGTCAATGTTTAGAGTGTTAGTTAGCACAACGTAAATTACAGGACACCAACGAAATCATAGAAGTTGATTGTTGATGGATGTGCAATGAGGGGATGGGGTAGCATCTATCCAAGCCTTCAAAAACACGTGTAAAACCCTTCCTGACACGGGTCTACAAAAGCTTGCATGTATTAATGGTGTTTATTTTTTTATTTGTTCGAATGGTGGTTTGTGCTTTGAAGCAAAGGCTTCTTAGTGGCGGACATAGATAATACATTTTCCAAACGGTCCACTGTGCACTTATGTGGCAGTCATTTCGAGTGCCAAAATCATATGGCGGATTATGTAATGTTGTATACACATCATGAATCAAGAGCACTTCTGTCTGATATGATCACTCTTGTAAGGGTTTATGATGATCAATGTTCCTCATCACTCATGCGTAGCTGATGTAATGATTCCGGGCCACACACAGAGAATGAACAACCGTACTGTTGTTAGGGCGTTAGTGTCACATTGATGTGACAGCGAATGAAGTGGGCAAACAGCTTAGCACTTGTGATTACGTCTGTGTCAGTCATGGGCCTACTAACCAGACTTACGCACGACGCTGTGAGGATGGGGGTGTTTCCTTTCCAAGTGAATGTTACAGATTTAATCGTATTTTAAAATTTATAAATAAGGTTTTTTTCTGTAAGTATAGGTATATTGCTGTTGGCAAATACAGATGAGTATGACATATGAACTTCTGCAGATTTGAACCAAGATGAATGACTGGCATTTATTTTGTGATTTACGTCCACATTGGCCTTAGTCCTCTTTAATGACGAATCAACAAATATTACTGCTTTTGACGATTCACTGTGTTTGGTTATACATTCCCAAAGATAAAATAATACTGTCTTACTTGTTAAAAGATGCTGTCACCACGATATGTCTAAACTCATGTTGAAGTTATGTTAAGCCATAGTCATTCATTCGTTCGTTAATTCCAATAAAGTCAAAGGAAAGAAAAGCATAGGCAAAGACTAATTCTTTCATCATAGAAAATCACTCCACAAATGTAGACCCACTCGAATCAATTTTAATGGGAAAACGTTGGCTAACATTCAATGTTGCCACATTCAGAAATCGTCTATGGTATATCGTCACTTAATAAAACATACTTTACGGTATATTCTTACAGTATTATTATTATCTTTTTGTTTTCTTCAATATGTATGTCGTTGTCCTTGTAGAGCGTAGTAATAGGCCTATAGTATTGGTTCGACGAAAGTTATCTGTAAACTTAAACTTTGTATGCCACTTAAAACGCAAAAGATATACCAGTTCTTGTAAACGTATATACTGATATAATTATAACTCCACGTTTAAGCTGTTCATACAGCCCTCGCGTGCCACCTTGTGGCTCGTTTGAGTGAATAAAAGAAACTTGAAATTTGATACTTGAAACAGAGACCATTAACAGGATGGTAAAGGAAAAGACCAGGATGGTGGCTGATATTGCTCAGCCTCTGTGCCGTGGGATTATCTTCCCTTGTCTCCTTCTGGCCAATGCTCTCACATCTTCCCTCCTCCCCATACACGGCGATAATCCGGTCTCGTGCTGACATAATGCTCTCAGGTGCTATAATCCAACTTAAGTAGCGGTATAAACCGCTGTACCGTTATCCCTTATCTACGATAATTTGCCACTATGCCTTTCACCAATCAGTACACACTTGAGTGACATATGCTTTAGCACGTGATCGAAGCCTCTATAAAAGACGAACCTTTTAGTAACAAGGTTTTCAACAAGGAAAAGTGTCGGTGGAGAATCTACCAAAACAGACGTCGATTGAAGAACTGTACGGGTACAATTTCTTTTTATTATATACACCTTTTTCGTGATACAGCTGATCGTACAATTAACATAGGTTTATATATACCCTTTGTCATGCGTAAAGTTAAAGGCATTAACATTGTAGGTTTGGAAGTTTTCCGTTCTGCCTTTTCTTTTAATGTTTAGTTCAAAGCCATCATTGTAACCAAGAGGTCAGTACATTGTTTCACTGATTTGTTGCTGGTAATTTTGAAGACACGTGTATTTAGAATTAATATCTGATGACTATTATTTGCAGAAATCTCGGTTTGAAGTGGCACAATGGCTGGAGATCAAGTTGTCCCTGACATCAGTGTTTGTCAAAGAGAAGATGTTACATGTGTGACAGATAGTTCCTGGCGAGAAAATGGTATGTCTTGTGTTTTTCAATACAGAGAATTCCTTTTTTTCGATTATGTATGGGTTTATCTGTGAAAAGAATTTGGTTGAATACTATATCATTTCGTGATGGCACACACCAAGGTGTGTCGATCTATTCTTGACTAAATCTTGACAGTGAATTTCCCTTCAACCTAATCTTGACGGTGAATTTCCCTTTACACTACCATGATCTTGGGACAAACGATATACCCGTGGAGACCTATGTGCACACAATTACAAACCGGATGTAAGAGGAAGTAACTGTTTCGTTTCTTTGCAGTGTGACAGGAAATGAACAAAACTCGTATTTGTCGCCTGTTCAGCAAGGTGTCGACTAAACCCGTTGGCTTAAAAGGTGTGGCCATAAAACCTCACGTGCTATTTTAGTCGTTTGTAACTTCCGTCATGCGAGATGGTGTGCCAAAGCTTTCACACATGGCTTCCGTGGGACACCACGGGATACACACCAAAATCTTCCGTTAATGTTTACTCAGTATACTTTGTAAATTTTGAATTAGAACTTTAGTGAAAGAACCAAACGGCATTTAAATTATGTTTTTATAACATTTTCAGATCCCCGACGTTGGTCACGTGACGACGTCCGTCAAAGGCTGTTCTGTATGAAAATGAACAACAATTTGAGTGTGGATGTGAATATTTTACCAATGAACGGAAAAGGACTTAGTCTCATATCTCTGGAGACGTTCAGAAAACATATTTCTCGTAGAGGAGTAGCACTGTACAAAGACCTCTGGACGAGACAAAATCTCTTTACACGTTAAGACTGACTTTCCCGTGCACGTCATCTGTATCTTCCAAAGTGCTTTCCAAATGTAATATATACAATATATTGTTGGGTGAAGATTAAATACCATGAATATCGTGCTACTTAAAATCGAAAGGCTATCGGTCATGAGGGAAAGTTTATTTCAGTTCACCGAAATGATATTGGAAAACGAAAAACATAGCATCATATATGACACTGTCTTCTGTGTGTTTTGCTTTTCTCCGCGCCACTCATTGGATTCTTGGTATGTTTTGGAATCTATGGTGGGCAAACTGGGTAATTTCTCATCTCAGAGCCAAAGTGTCAGTTCGGTAATAATTGGCAACTCCGCTGGGATCTGATTTTCTTCAATCCCAAAGGTCCGTTATTTAGGACAGATCATCTATTACAATAAGATTCCCAAAGGCAGTCTTTCTCCTGTGCCTGCAGAGATAAAAGACTACAAATCTCATTCCCTCTCGCTTTATTTCTGAGAAAGAAATACACGAATAGGCCAGGTGGAATTCACTTGAAAAACACAGGCACTTAGTAGCAATGAGCTGATTTCCGGACTGTGTCCAAAGTCTGCTATGTTGTACCAATGTTATACCTCTTGTAGAGTATAAAGCGACATGCGCTTTTGTGTATCCAGTGTTTGCGCACTTCTGTCCGGCTTGTTAGTTGATTGACAGCTTTGCATAGTTTTTGTTTTCTTTCTTTTCTTTCTTTCTTTTTTTGGGTAACTTTTTTCACAATATGTTAATAGTCAGAGGGCCGTGATTCAGAAGTGTTCAAACGTTATATCTGTATCAACCTCCAGGTGCTTATAAGAAAAATCAGAAATCAGTCATACATCAGCCTCATTCATGGCTTTGTTATTGTGGAATTCTACTCATTAAAAGGGACAAATTATTAACATGTATGTATACATCATGTAAAATCAGGAATGCACTTTTAGCAAAGGAAATACGGAAAGTGCTTCACATTATAAAACTTATTTGAGAGTGACCATGAAGAGCGTTGTCAACTGTCCTTGTCAAAAGAAAGAGCTACCTGTATAAGCTACATACTGATACTGGGTAAGGGTTTGTGTGGCTACTTGATCCGAGCGCAGAGTTTGTAGAGGAAGCGTTTTGAGTGGAAGCGTTTTAGGGAAACACGATGGAGCCTGTATAGTCTTTTCAGACACAACTAGGTAACACAACGTGCAGAGTGGAACTATGCGCCGAGGTTGCCACTAACTATACCCGTAACCTTTATAAAACTATATGGTTTTATAGATAAACCGGTTTACAAAGCGACTACAGGACAAAGGGTTAAGCTCTTTAATATATACTTACTACTTATACTTACTATGTGCCGCTGTCCCAGGTTCAAAGTGGAGAGAGAGCGAACGCTAGCCAAAACAAGTCAATCCCAGTTCAATTTGGTGAAGCCCGAAAGCAAAGGTGTATGCAAAGGAGAGAGTCTATAGGCCTAGATCGGGGGTATCAGGAAGCACAGTAACGTAGCGTGTAAGTGGCCAAAAGACTTGATCTCCATTGTAATTTGAGATTCGCTTATATAGCAGCGAACAAGTAAAACTTTTGTTTCTAAATCACCGGTCGTAAATTTTGAAGCCTGCGTTATCTCACTTCATGTATCGTCTGGAGGTGCGCTCTTTCCACTTTTGGGTAACATTAATGGGGACCAACGGCGAGAACCATCTTTGACACATCTGTGGGAATTTCAGCTTGGGCCATGATGTAGCATTGTCCCATCTGGACGATCAGCCACGCCAAACGGGCTTAAACCCGACCGTGAATTTAATCACCTTGTGTGGGCCTTAAACTTACGCGAGTCCTAACCCGGACACATGTAATCACATGTGCCTCGTAACAATACCCTCCACCGATAGGGCTTATAAGCACCAGTTAAATATAAGAAGATGGGATTTCTAGTAACAAGGTGGCCCTTTTGAAGATGCTATAGCTTTATGGAGTATTTAGTGTCTTCTTCCATGGCATCCCAATGCATGCGTATTTCGTCTTGTAAGTTGATCTGCAAAGCTGTAGAATCGGCCACAATGATATGACAACATGGCATGCCCTTGCATTGCTTTGGGATCCGATCCTTTGTGTATCAGATCTGAAGTAGATACTCAAAGGAATGTTCTATTTTCAAATACTTGTTCACACTGACAAGAGGTTGTCACGAATTTTATTGTCATCTGTTTTGATTGTGAAAACCTCATGCTATAGGATAATCTATTGCAATGTGTGAGTTATAAAGCCCCGACGTGTAATGAAGTTATGACGACATTTACCTAAAATGTAAAAATAATGAAATAAATATATAATATAAATGTATAAATGATAAAAGTGTAAAATAAGTGTATGTAATATATATGATTAGAACCTCTAGTTTCTTCCTTGCCGTTGCAAGAAATGATATAATTTACGATTCAGTCTTGACCTAAAATTTAAAAAAAAAAAACAAAAAAAAATTAAAGGCGACACAAAAAGAGAAAATTCCTAAAGAGACAAGAATTCAGTTGGAATGTGCATTGCTTTAAAGAAGAAGGCCGGGGAAGTATAACGTAAATTGTCTAGTGAAAATAGTTAGGTTTGAAGATTTGAAAAACACGGTTCGATAATTTGTTACACCTTCTCTAAGAAGCATATGCTTCATAGCTGTAAGCTCATATAGCTGTCAGAAGACGCCGACATTTTACCCACTCGATTTTAACTGCTTGAAGTAAATCGGTTAAACGGATTTAAAACAAAACCTCTTTGAGTGGCATTTAGATGTTGGTGAGGAATTACACTAAACAACTCAGAAGTTTCTTATGGATAAACAATTTTTCGATTTATTAACACGATGTTTAGATGTATAACCACTATAAAATCGTGATCAAGTTAAATATCGTGTTAATAAACCAAGAACTTGTTTATCCCGAAGAAACGTCTGGTCTGTAATAGTGTGATCACATATACAGTTCAACGCACATGTGAAAAGGTCAGGTATGCCTTCCGCCAGATGACGCAGTGCGTTTCACAACAACGCAGTGTGTTGAGCAAAGTGCACATCCTACAACTTGATTTCGAAGAATTCTGGATTTGTTTAATGAACTGAGGACATACACTCTAAGAATTTATTATACAGCTGATCACTGAAACCCGTTAGGATCCACAGATTTTAAGCCACAAAATTGTGGCAATAGTTCTCTATGGAGTGACCATTGTTGATTAGAACAGCTTGAATCCGTGTAACATATCTTACTGCCTTGGCGCAAATCATTCCAAGGAATGGAATCGCCATGTAAGTCAGTTTTATGTATGTATGTATGCATTAGCTTGACGCGTTGTACGTTGGATTATGTAATCAACTCTAGATAGTCCTTGCCAGGACTCGCTTGAAAGGCCAATTGATCATAGTGTGTATAGACATATTATATTGTCATTAGTGTCACAGGAGTTAAGCTTGTGGCTGTGAATAAGATAAATTAGGCAAAGGTGTTGATGTGTGAAAACACAACCACGTCAAGTATAGTTTATTTGGTCAACTGTTGACTTAACAAAGTGTCTAAATCACACTTGTGTCAATATAATTACCAAATGACACACTGAGTTTCTGGAGGGGCCTCCGTGGCTCAGTCGTTAGCACGCTATCGCGGTCGCTGTGAGTTCAAATCCAGCCCATGTTGGCGTCCGTGTGTGGGAACGTCTGCCCGCAACCTGCGGATGGTCGTGTGTTTCCACCGGCTCTGTCCGTTTTCCTCCCATCATAATAATGGCCGCCGTCGTATAAATGAAATATTCTTGAGTACGGCGTAAAAAACGATTTAAATAAATAAATAATTAGCGGAGATTCTGAAATGTATACATGGAACATTCAGGGTGGATTTCATGACGAAACTGACAGATTCATTCAGAATTAGTCACCTTGTGTTTATAGTTTTATGTCAATGTAAATTTTTGTGAAGGATCTGGCGGTTAATGTGTGCCTGGTTCAAGTTTCGTCGCCTTGCACTACATCAGGTCGTTGGTTTGAAACCCGTTATGATCTCCACCACTTCCCAGCACTAAAATCTCATCCATAACAAAGTTCAGTCCGAAGCAACGCCATTACTGTTCATTATATATGATACAAAGTTATCATCATTCTTTGTTGGTAGAGAATTGCCGGAAATTTTGTGGAAATCCAAATTGTCGGTGGATTGGTTGTATAGTTGACTCTACAGTTAAGAAGTATTTCGGTTATTCTAAGTTAAGGGCATTAAAGGCCATTTTCCAAAGGGCTGTTTTTTGTACGGCGGTTTATAAACTCTCATATAAGCGCTACTATCCCATGTTTAATAACGCGTTCTACACAAGAGATTACATAAAGTTGACGAAATAGCCAAGAGAGTCAAGGCAACCCAACAACCGCCTATATCCACAAAGGCATTCGCTGTAGTTAGATCAAGGCTTATGGAACAAAACCTGGCTTGCGTATCTCATGTTACTCGTTAGCCGATGTTCTATCTCCCAATAGAGTCGTTAGTTGTCGCCGTGCCCAAAGTTTTCTCAAGGTAACGGGAATAAACTCACGTAGAAGAGCTACACGGGCTGCGCCGTCAATGGCGTGTTGTCATCCGTCTTTCGTATACCTCCCTGCTGACTTTCTGACTTATCTCACTCACTTAAGTTAATCAGCTAGTCTCAGATGTGTTACAATCCCACTTAAAGAGCTGAATAAACCACTTTTCTTGTGATCAGTAATGTATATATAGATGAATCTACCAAAGTGGGCTTCACTAATCAGTATACAGAAATGACTTATACAAATGTAGTGTGTCGCGTGGCGGGTCGAACACGAGCCTTAAACAACATGTAGACTGTAGGTGTCAAAGTGTATCTGTGAAACAAATAAAAATTTAGGTACATGAGGTAGGGCTCTTGCTCATACAAAGATGTAGGTCACCTAGGGCGGGAAAATCATTTCTACCGTAACCTGGATCATTTGGCTTTTATCCACAGTGAAGATGTTTGAAAGTAGTATTTCTGATGGATTAAAGAAAATCACTTCAATTTTCTATCTCAGCACACACGCAGCACTTGTTTGCAGATATCGTTGACATGCCATTCTGTATATATACTTGACGTTCAGGTTAACCAGGTGTTACACCGAAATTTTGGTGGTTTTCCCTGTATGGACGTGGCGGGGCGGGGTGGGGTTGCCCTTGCCTGGTGACTGTTACAGAGGGAATTGGTGGTCTGTCGAAATTTGTAGTAGCCATACATTTTGTTTTAAGTATACGTGTATTGTTAACGGCAAATATACGCAAACGTCTGATGTATAATGTATTGAAGTCATCAGTAAAGTTGGAACATGACCGAATGACTGGCTTTAGTCATTTCTTTGGCTACGAATGAACAAGCATTATACTGCTTATGATGATTCGCTGTCTTTGGTACATTCTCAAAAACAATTTGACTTGTTAAAGGATGTTCCCACCAAAATATGTCTAAAGTATTATCGATGTAATGTTTAGCCATATAGTTATCCGTTGTTTAGTTCGTCAATTGAAAAAATGTCAACGACAACAAAAATTGTTAGTGGAGAATGAATTTATGTCGCAGAAAACCTCCTTCATATAAATACTGATCCATTGGTGAAGAATCCATTTTAATCCAAAAACATGGGCTGATATTCATTATTCCCGTTTAAAGGAATCTTGTACAGTATGAGGTCACTGAATAAATCCTAGTTTACAGTGACAGAGACCATTAACAGAATGATAAAGGAAATGACCAGGATGGTGGCTGATATTGCTCAGCCTCTGTGCCGTGGGATTATCTTCCTTTGTCTCCTGCTTGTGAATGCTCTCACATCCTCCCTTCTCCTCATACACGGCGATAATCCGGTCTCGTGCTGACATAATGCTCTCAGGTGCTATAATTCCACTTAAGTAGCTGTATAAACCACTGTACCGTTATCCCTTATCTACTGTAATTTGCCAAGATGCCATTCACTAATCAGTACACACTTGAGTGACATATGCTTTAGCACGTGATCGAAGCGTCTATAAAAGACGAACCTGTCTTTAAATTGTAGACATACGGGTGCTCAAGTGGATTCTTAGTAACAAGGCATTCAACAAGGAAAGGTGTCGGTGGAGAATCTACCAAAACAGACGTCGATTGAAGAACTGTACGGGTACAATTTCTTTTTATTATATACTCCTATTTCGTTATACAGCTGAACGTACAATTAATATTGGCCTTTCTCATATGTGAAATTAAGGACATTAACTAAGTTAACATTGTCGGTTTGGAAGTTTTCCTTTCGAACATAGACTGCCTTTTCTTTTAATATTTAGTTTAAAACCATCATTGTAACCAAGAGGTTAATACATTGTTTCATTAATTTGTTGTAAGTTTGAAAACATACATGTATTCAGTGTTAATATTTCATGATTATTATTTGCAGAAATCTCGGTTTGAAGTGGCACAATGGCTGGAGACCAAGTTGTCCCTGACATCAGTGGTTGTCAAAGAGAAGATGTTACATGTGTGACAGATAGTTCGTGGCAAGAAAATGGTATGTCTTGTGTTTTTCAATACAGAGAATTCCTTTTTTTCGATTATGTATGGGTTTATCTGTGACAAGAATTTGGTTGAATACTAACCTTTACAGTGAATTTCCCTTCAACCTATTCTTGACTAAATCTTGACGGTGAATTTCCCTTTACACTACCATGATCTTGGGACAAACGATATACCCGTGGAGACCTATGTGCACACAATTACAAACCGGATGTAAGAGGAAGTAACTGTTTCGTTTCTTTGCAGTGTGAGAGGAAATGAACAAAACACGTAATTGTCGCCTGTTCAGCAAGGTGTCGACTAAACCCGTTGGCTTAAAAGGTGTGGTTATTAAACCTCACGTGCCATTTTAGTCGTTCATAACTTCCGTTATGCGAGATGATGAGCCAACACCGGAAGTGCCAAAGCTTTAACACATGGCTTCCGTGGGACACCACAGGATACAGACCGAAACCTTCCGTTCATGTTTACTCAGTATACTTTGTAAATTTTGAATTAGAACTTCAGGGAAAGAGCCAAACGGCATTTAAATTATGTTTTTATAACATTTTCAGATCCCCGACGTTGGTCACGAGACGACGTCCGTCAATGGCTGAGCTGTATGAAACTGAACAACAACCTCGATGTAGATGTGAATATTTTACCAATGAACGGAAAAGGACTTTGCCTGGTATCTGTTGAGACGTTTAGGAAACATATTCCCCGGGAAGGAGAAGTGCTCTACAGGGACCTTTGCACGAGACAAAATCTCTTTGCTTGATGTCGTTAAGACTGATTTTCCCGTGCACGTGATAGATCTACAAAAGTGCTTTCCAAATGTAATATATACAAAATTCTCCTGGCTGACGATTGAATATTGTTTTGGTTGAAAGGTGAAAAGGCTATGAAGGAAAATTTATTTCTAAAAGTAATAAATATATAGCATCATATATCACACTGTCTTCTGTGTGTTTCGCCTTTTTTCTCCGCGCCGACCCTTCGAAACTCGATAGATTTTTGGACCTTTGGTCAACGAACCAGGAAATTTCTCATCCCATAGGCAAAGTGTCAGTTCGGTAATAAATGATTGCACGACTTGGATCGGATTTGCTTCAAGGTCAAAGTCCCGTTACTTAAGAGAGATCATCTGAATATTAATTATAACCGAAAACGATTCTTAAAGGCATGTTTCCTGCTATGTGTAAACAAACGGAAAACTACCACTCTCGTACTCTCTGCATGGACTGATTCCTGACCAAGTACCGTAATGCACGAACAGGCTACCGTACTCCAACATAACTTGATCGAAATCATGGGAAAATACACTCAGTGGCAATGAGCTGATTTCCGGGCTGTCCCCAAAAGTCTGCAACATACATACACAAGACAGACTCACTGGAGTATTTGCTAAACCAAAGCAACGAAGAAAGCTTTGCAAAAAAAGATTTTTTTTTTCATATAGAGAGTTCGATGAATTGGGTGAAGAATTTTCGTTTCATACAAGGATTTGTGGTTTATGATCTCAAAAGTTTAAGGAGGCTAACATCTAGAGTTGATTACACAAATCCAATCGCATTAGCTTCACACATTGGCCCTTGCATGGGTTACGCAATGCGTTACTTGGGAGTCCTTGGGTTAATTTGAAGTGCCAAATGGTGGAAGTGTATTGGTGTATTGTTATGGTAATAGTAACATAGACTTATATAAGAATCAGATGAGTGAAATGAAGGTGTTGATTTATAAAAAACACAACCGTGTCAGGTAGCTTGCTCTGTCAACTGTGGACTTAATGAAGAGTGTAAATCACACCAATGTCAGGTTAATTAGCTATGTATCACAATGCGTTGTAGGAGTGCGCATGGGCCATACAGGGTACGTATATCGATAAAGAAACCCCCCGATTTATTTAGCATTTGTCACCCTGCGTATATTTTATTTCTTTATTCATTTGATTGGTGTTTTATCCCGTACTCAAGAATATTTCACTTATACGACGGCGGCCAGCATTATGGTGAGAGGAAACCCAGCACAACCCGGAGGAAACCTACCACCATTCGCAGGGTTGCTGGCAAACCTTCCCACGTACGGCCCTGGGTATGTGACCCACATGTTTATTACTGGTGATAGGGTGGATCTGTGAACTTCTCTTTTCACTTCAACGACGGAGTGATGCAAACATCTATTTTCACACATTGGTTTAATTGCAAACTAGCATACCAAATTCGAACCGAAAAACACCTTTGAAAGCATCATTACTTATCATTGTTTATGTCACATGCAATTTCATGGACCTTTAAGGAACTCTTTTTTTCGCAGGTGAAAGGTTCTCTTCATATACATTAAACCACGCAAAAGGAGCCCGGTACGTATGGTAAGGCACAATACTAGTGTGAACTATTATATTAACATTTAAAAAGCTGATCGAGTGTGAAAATATGAACGACAAGAAATATAATCGGCGTTAAAAGCTCTCTTGGGCGACCATTACCGCTCTACGTGAGCCAGAGAACTTCTTTGTTCGCATTCACCGGGAGACACCGAAGGTTGAAAGTGTCAAAGGAACAGATTCACAGCTGTGTGCATTTCCGGATATCCAGGGACATAGCGGGTGATAATTACAGAGGCGATAGATTACGGCACGTGTGAGCAGGTCTCCGTAAATGTACCGGATTCTTGGAAATGGTTCTTCATTATGGCAGGCACATCCTGGAATACCGATATGCTTCAGTTGGAGTTCTGAAGTTCAACGCACGACGAATGTTATTGACTCGAACTTGTTACGTTTTAATTTATTATTTTGAAATTCTTTTACTGTTTATTTGAGATAGTGGAAAATTAGTGGCCCATTTTGACACCACAATACATCGTACTATTTACAACGTTACACGTTTCTAAAGTTTGAAAAGTTATATAACGACCGGAAATGAATCAAAATGATACGAACTTTATTTCCGATTTTGAACGGTAACACGTGCGTAGAGGAGCCTGATATTTTGTGAAAAGTAATTATATTGGGCTATTCTAAAATAATAACCAAAATACGATTAGATTTGCGCGGACTAACTTTTGGCTAAGAACCTCAGAAGTAATCACTTTAAACGAAAGGTATATGCTGCAGTCAGAATGACAGTCCTTGACAAACGGTGTGTTGAAAGCTGAAAGCCTGGCTCTCATTATTAAACGAACAGTTGTCTTTTACTGTTATATTTACTACTATATTCTTTTTTGATTTCTCGATGAAATAAATTTCAGCGTTAATATATTAGAAAACAGCCTGCGTCAGTTATCAGAAAATTGGGCGTTATTAATGACAAACATGAAGATTTGGCTCTGGTCATGTACGATTAGTACGATCGGGAGGAGGAAAACCTGGATATAGGGGACTACGCAAGATACACTGGACGCCATTATGGGTCATATAAATTTGGTTTTGGTTATGTTTGACCATGCAATAAAGCCCATGCTTTTGTCAGGAAGGACCCTTCTTCTGTTGTGGAAGGTCAGTTTTCTTTTTGAGGCAAACGAGTAATGGTGTCTTCTGGATAACTTTATTCATCGTTCAATGCTAAGTTCCATTTTACAGGGCATAAACACTCCTCTGAAGTGACATTTACAAACCTATACAAATAACTGAAAACCAACTCCTCACCCCTATCCTCACCTAAATGTAGGGGGTTTATCTAACATTAACGGGTTCACACTATATGAGAGAGAGGTAAAATCTCTTATCCAAACATAGGCTTCATTAGAGTGAACTTCATTTTCCACACATTAACATTCGTGCCTAATTTTTCTCACCTGTAAAATGTCAATGTTTAGAGTGTTAGTTAGCACAACGTAAATTACAGGACACCAACGAAATCATAGAAGTTGATTGTTGATGGATGTGCAATGAGGGGATGGGGTAGCATCTACCAAGCCTTCAAGAACACGTGTAAAACCCTTCCTGACACGGGTCTACAAAAACTTGCATGTACTAATGGTGTTTATTTTTTCATTTGTTTGAATGGTGGTTTGTGCTATGCTCAACTATACTTGACTCAAATGACGGGATATGGAACAAACTCTGCTTTAACTGAATCGTTAGACGACGTTGAAGCAAAGGCTAAATCAAGGTATATGGAACAAAATCTGCTACAACATACTCATTACCCGAGGTATCCATTTTGCAACCATTGCTTTGTGCGTAACGCCAGTCAGTATGCACGTCCGTATATGTGTTTATACCAGTGGATGCATGGCGCAACATTTAGGAAGTACGCGGCATGTTAATAACTAGATAGAAACACTAATCACCTGCAACAACAACAACAACAACAAACCCCCCCCCAAAAAACAAAGAAACAAAAGAAAAGACAACAATAAACACAAAAAAAAGAAGAATGGCTGACACGATGATCCGCCCTGAAAGCTCTTAGTGGCGGACATAGATAATTCTGGGCCTACATTGTACAGCCTACATTATTCTTGAGAACAGTAGAAGGCTAAACAAATATTTACCTAATGCCAATGTATAACGACTTTATGGAAGTAATTTCCGTTATATTTTCCAAACGGCCCACTGTGCTCTTATGTGGCAGTCAGTTCGAGTGCCAAAGTCATATGGCGGATTATATAGAGAAGGCAAAGACTAATTTTTTTATCATAGAAAATCACTCCAAAAATGCAGACCAACTCGAATCAGTTTTAATGGGAAAACGTTGGCTAACATTCAATGTTGCCATATTAAGAAATCGTCTATGGGATATCGTCACTTAATAAATCATACTCATATTATTACAGTGTTATTTTTATCTTTTTTTTCTTCAATATGTATGTCGTTGTCCTTGTAGAGCGTAGTAATAGGCCTATAGTATTGGTTCGATGAAAGTTATCTGTAAACTTAAACTTTGTATGCCACTTAAAACGCAAAAGATATACCAGTTCTTGTAAACGTATATACTGATATAATTATAACTCCACGTTTAAGCTGTTGATGCATCCCACTCGTGCCACCTTGTGGCCCTTTTGAGTGAATAAAAGAAACTTGAAATTTGAAACTTGAAACAGAGACCATTAACAGGATGGTAAAGGAAATGACCAGGATGGTGACTGATATTGCTCAGTCTCTGTGCTGTGGGATTATCTTCCCTTGTCTCCTTCTGGCCAATGCTCTCACATCCTCGATTCACCTGGTGCACGGTGAAAATCCGATCTCGTGCTGACATAATGCTCTCAGATGCTATAATCCCACTTAAGTAGCGGTATAAACCACTGTACCGTTATCCCTTATCTACGATAATTTGCCACTATGCCTTTCACCAATCAGTACACACTTGAGTGACATATGCTTTAGCACGTGATCGAAGCCTCTATAAAAGACGAACCTGTCTTTAAATTGTAGATATATGGTGCTCAAGTGGATTTTTAGTAACAAGGCTTTCAACAGGGAAAGGTGTCGGTGGAGAATCTACCAAAACAGACGTCGATTGAAGAACAGTACAGGTACAATTTCTTTTTATTTTATACACCTATTTCGTTATACAGCTGAATGTACAATTAACATAGGCCTATATATACCTTCTGTCGTGCGTAAAGTTAAAGGTATTAACTAAGTTAACATTGTAGGTTTGGAAGTTTTCCTTTCGAACATAGACTGCCTTTTCTTTTAATGTTTAGTTTAAAACCATCATTGTAACCAAGAGGTCAGTACATTGTTTCACTGATTTGTTGCTGGTAATTTTGAAGACACGTGTGTTTAGAACTAATATCTGATGACTATTATTTGCAGAAATCTCGGTTTGAAGTGGCACAATGGCTGGAGACCAAGTTGTCCCTGACATCAGTGGTTGTCAAAGAGAAGATGTTACATGTGTGACAGATAGTTCGTGGCAAGAAAATGGTATGTCTTGTGTTTTTCAATACAGAGAATGCCTTGTTTTGGATTATGTATGGGTTTATCTGTGAAAAGAATTTGGTTGAATACTATATCATTTCGTGATGGCACACACCAAGGTGTGTCGATCTATTCTTGACTAAATCTTGACAGTGAATTTCCCTTCAACCTATTCTTGACTAAATCTTGACGGTGGATTTCCCTTTACACTACCATGATGTTGGGACAAACGATATACCCGTGGAGACCTATGTGCTCACAATTACAAACTGGATGTAAGAGGAAGTAACTATGTCGTTTGTTTGCAGTGCAGCAGGAAATGAACAAAACACGTAATTGTCGCCTGTTCAGCAAAGGTGTCGACCAAACCCGTCGGCTTAAAAGGTGTGTCCATTAAACCTCACGTGCCATTTTAGTCGTTTGTAGCTTCCGTCATGCGGGATGATGTGCCAACACCGGAAGTGTCAAAGCTTTAACACATGGCTTCCGTGGGACACCACGGGATACAGACCGAAACCTAATGTTTACTCAGTATACTTTGTAAATTTGAATTAGAACTTTAGTGAAAGAACCACACGGCATTTAAATTATGTTTTTATAACATTTTCAGATCCCCGACGTTGGTCACGTGACGACGTCCGTCAGTGGCTGAACTGTATGAAACTGAACAACAATTTGAGTGTGGATGTGAATGTTTTACCAATGAACGGAAAAGGACTTTGTCTCATATCTCTTGAGACGTTCAGAAAACATATTCCCCGTCAAGGAGTAGCACTATACAGAGACCTCTGGACGAGACAAAATCTCTTTACACGTTAAGACTGACTTTCCCGTGCACGTCATATATATCTTCCAAAGTGCTTTCCAAATGTAATATATACAAGATATTGTTGGGTGAAGATTAAATACCATGAATATCCTGCTACTTAAAAACGAAAAAGGCTATCCTTCTTGAGGGAAGGTTTATTTCAGTTCACCTAAATGACACCGGAAAACGAAAAACACAGCATCATATACCACACTGTCTTCTGTGTGTTTTGCTTTTCTCCGCGCCACTCAGTGGATTCTTGGTATGTTTTGGAATCTATGGTGGACAAACTGGGTAATTTCTCATCTCAGAGCCAAAGTGTCAGTTTGGTAATAATTGGCAGCTCCGCTGGGATCTGATTTTCTTCAAGGCCAGTTTAGGACAGATCATCTATTACAATAATATTCCCAAAGGCAGTCTTTCTCCTGTGCCGGCAGAGATAAAAGACTACAAATCTCATTCCCTCTCACTTTATTTCTGAGAAAGAAATACACGAATAGGCCAGGTGGAATTCGCTTGAAAAACACACGCACTTAGTAGCAATGAGCTGATTTCCGGACTGTGTCCAAAGTCTGCTATGTTGTACCAATGTTATACCTCTTGTAGAGTATAAAACGACATGCGCTTTTGTGTATCCAGTGTTTGCGCACTTCTGTCCGGTTTGTTAGTTGATTGACAGCTTTACATAGTTTTTATTTTCTTTGTTTTCTTTACTTCTTTCTTTTTTTTTGGTAACTTTTTTCACAATATGTTAATAGTCAGATGGCCTTGATTCAGAAGTGTTCAACCGTTATATCTATGTCAGCCCCCAGGTACTTATAAGCAAAATCAGAAATCAGTCATACATCAGCCTCATTCATGGCTTTGTTGTTGTGGAATTCTACTCATTAAAAGGGACAAATTATTAACATGTATGTATACATCATGTAAAATCAGGAATGCACTTTTAGCAAAGGAAATACCGAAAGTGCTTCACATTATAAAACGTATTTGAGAGTGACCATGAAGAGCGTTGTCAACTGTCCTTGTCCAAAGAAAGAGCTACATGTGTAAGCTGCATAGCCTCCACCGATAGGGCCTATAAGCACCACTTAAATATAAGAAGATGGCATTTCTGGTAATAAGGTGGCCCTTTTGAAGATGCTATAGCTTTATGGAGTATTCAGTGTCTTCTTCCATGGCATCCCAATGCACGTAAGTTGATCAGCAACGCTGTAGAATCGGCCACAATGATATGACAACAGGGCATGCCCTTGCATTGCTTTGGGATCCGATCTTTTGTGTAGCGGAATCGGGATATCAGACCTGAAGTAGATACTCAAAGGAATGTTCCATTTTCAAACACTTGTTCACATGGACAAGAGATTATCACGAATTTTATTGTCATCTGTTTTGGTTGTGAAAAACTCATGCTATAAGATAATCATTGCAATGTGTGAGTTATAAAGTCCCGACGTGTAATGAAGTTATGACGGCATTTACCTAAGATGTAAAAATAATGAAATAAATATATAATATAAATGTATAAATGATAAAAGTGTAAATCAAGTGTATGTAATATTTATGGTTAGAAAATCTAGTTTCTTCATTGCCGTTGCAAGAAATGATATAATTGACGATTCAATCTTGACCTAAAATTAAAAAAAAAAACAACAACAAAAAAAAAAAATTAAAGGCGACACTAAAAAAAGAAAATTCCTAAAGAGACAAGAATTCAATTGGAATGCGCATTGCTTGAAATGAGAAGGCCGGGGAAGTATAACGTAAATTGTCCAGTGAAAATAGTTAGGTTTGAAGATTTGAAAAACACGGTTCGATAATTTGTTACACCTTCTCTAAGAAACATATGCTTCATAGCTGTAAGCTCATATAGCTGTCAGAAGACGCCGACATTTTACCCACTCGATGCTGACTGCTTGAATTGAATCAGGTCCATCGCCCTCTAGCAATATTTATTTATTTGATTGTTGTTTTACGCCGTACTCAAGAATATTTCACTTCTACGGCGGCGTTCAGCATTATGGTGGGGGAAACTCTAGCGATACCAAGCCTGTCTGTATTCGACGTGCTGTTTGTGCAACCAGTCTCACCACATTTTGACACCCTACCAGCTCTGTGCTCTCGTCCGTGCACTAACAAAACAAAGGACAGCAGCCAACTGTCTGTAACCGAGTTCGCATCCGTAGGGCTTCTGTGAGTGGTGTTATGTACACTCAAAAGATAGAACGGTGATAATTTAAGGGCCCGATTCATGTCATATCCGTTAATTGGGCTTTACATAACCCTGCTTTCTCATTCATCAAAATTATTTTCACAGTTACGTCCCTTTTTACATGTAGGCGTTTATTATTGGCTGTTGCGTGTGTGTTATGGCCTAATTTAAATTTTTTGGCCTCGGAACGAGAAAAACTCTAAAGAGAATTTGATGGCCGTTTTTAAATCTTCAAACCATACACTTTTACCACAAATTGCCCAATACTTCCCTGGACACCCCCGATTTCAAGCAAATAGATAAAGATCTTGCACATTCTGGACTTTACATGAACAGTATACAGACAGATAATCAGTGCACCTGTCTTTGAATCTCTGCAGTAAAAACGGATTTAAAACAAAACCTCTTTGAGTGGCATTTAGATGTTGGTGAGGAACTACACTAAACAACTCAGAAGTTTCTCATGGATAAACAATTTTTCCATTTATTAACAAGACGTTTAGATGTATAACCACTATAAAATCGTAATCAAGTTAAATATCGTGTTAATAAACCAAGAAGTTGTTTATCCCGAAGAAACGTCTGGTCTATAATAGTGTGTTCATATATACAGTTCAACGCATATGTGAAAAGGTCAGGTATGCCTTCGGCCAGGTGACGCAGTGCGTTTCACAACTACTTGATTTCGAAGAATTCTGGATTTGTTTAATGAACTGAGGACATGCACTCTAAGAATTTATTATACAGCTGATCACTGAAACCCGTTAGGATCCACAGATTTTAAGCCACAAAACTGTGGCAATAGTTCTCTATGGAGTGACCATTGTTGATTAGAACAGCTTGAATCCGTGTAACATATCTTACTGCCTTGGCGCAAATCATTCCAAGGAATGGAGTCGCCATGTAAGTCAATTTTATGTATGTATGTATGCATTAGCTTGACGCGTTGTACGTTGGATTATGCAATCAATTCTAGCTAGTCCTTGCCAGGACTCGCTTGAAAGGCCAATTGATCATAGTGTGTATAGACATATTATATTGTCATTAGTGTCACAGGAGTTAAGCTTGTGGCTGTGAATAAGATAAATTAGGCAAAGGTGTTGATGTGTGAAAACACAACCAGTCAAGTATAGTTTATTTGGTCAACTGTTGACTTAACAAAGGGTCTACATCACACTTGTGTCAATATAATTACCAAATGACATACGGAGTTTCCGTGGGTGCTCCGTGGCTCAGTCGTTAGCACGCTATCGCGGTCGCTGTGAGTTCAAATCCAGCCCATGCTGGCTTCCGTATGTGGGAACGTCTGCCCGCAACCTGCGGATGGTCGTCGGTTTCCACTGGGCTCTGTCCGTTTTCCTCCCATCATAATAATGGCCGCCGTCGTATGAGTGAAATATTCTTGAGTACGGTGTAAAACACGAAGCAAATAAATAAATAATTTGCGGAGATTCTGAAATGTATACATGGAACATTCAGGATGAGTTTCATAACGAAACTGACAGATTCATTCAAAATTAGTCACCTAATGTTCTTAGTTTTATGTCAATGTAAATTTTTGTGAAGGATCCGGCTACGAACGAACAAGCATTATACTGCTTATGAGGATTCGTTGTCTTTGGTACATTCTCAAAAAGATGCTCTCACCAAAATATGTCTAAAGTATTGTCGATGTATTGCTTAGCCATATAGTTATCGGTTGTTTAGTTCGTCAATTCAAACAAAGTCAACGGAAACATAAAGGGTTAGTGGAGAATGAATTTATGTCACAGAAAACCTCCTCCATATAAATACTAATCCATTGGTGAAGAATCCATTTTAATCGAAAAACATGGGCTGATATTCATTATTCCCGTTTGAAGGAATCTTGTACGGTATGAGGTCACTGAATAAATCCTAGTTTACAGTGACAGAGACCATTAACAGAATGATAAAGGAAATGACCAGGATGGTGGCTGATATTGCTCAGTCTCTGTGCCGTGGGATTATCTTCCTTTGTCTCCTGCTTGTGAATGCTCTCACATCCTGCCTTCTCCTCATACACGGCGATAATCCGGTCTCGTGCTGACATCATGCTCTCAGGTGCTATAATCCCACTTAAGTCGCTGTATAAACCACGGTACTGTTATCCCTTATCTACGATAATTTGCCAAGATGCCATTCACCAATCAGTACACACTTGAGTGACATATGCTTTAGCACGTGATCGAAGCGTCTACAAAAGACGAACCTGTCTTTAAATTGTAGACATACGGTGCTCAAGTGGATTCTTAGTAACAAGGCTTTCAACAGGGAAAGGTATCGGTGGAGAATATACCAAAACAGACGTTGATTGAAGAACTGTACGGGTACAATTTCTTTTTATTATATACACCTATTTCGTTATACAGCTGAACGTACAATTAACACAGGCCTATATATACCTTTTGTCATATGTGAAATTAAGGACATTAACTAAGTTAACATTGTAGGTTTGGAAGTTTTCCGTTCGAACGTTGACTGATTTTCTTTTAATATTTAGTTTAAAATCATCATTGTAACCAAGAGGTCAATACATTGTTTCATTAATTTGTTGTAAGTTTGAACACATACATGTATTTAGAGTCTGAAGACTATTATTTGCGTTCGAACATAGACTGCCTTTTCTTTTAATGTTTAGTTCCAAACCATCAGTGTAACCAAGAGGTTAATACGTTGTTTCACTGATTTGTTGCTGGTAATTTTGAAGACACGTGTAATGAAAGTTAATATTTGATGACTATTATTTGCAGAAATCTCGGTTTGAAGTGGCACAATGGCTGGAGATCAAGTTGTCCCTGACATCAGTGGTTCTCAAAGAGAAGATGTTGTATGTGTGACACATAGTTCGTGGCAAGAAAATGGTATGTCTTGTGTTTTTCAATACAGAGAATGCCTTTTTTTCCATTATGTATGGGATTATTTCTGTGAAGCATTTCGGTTGAATACTATGTCATTTCGTGATGGCACACGCCAAGGTGTGTCGTCCTATTCTTGAATAAATCTTGACGGTGGATTTCACTTTTCCTTCAAGATGTTGGGACAAACGATATACCTATGGAAACCTATGTGCACACAATTACACACCGGGTGTGAGAGGAAGTAACTGTGTCGTTTCTTTGCTGTGTGACAGGAAATGAACAAAACTCGTAATTCTCGTGCAGCAAGGTGTCGACCAAACCCGTCGGCTTAAAAGGTGTGGCCATTAAACCTCACGTGCCATTTTAGTCGTTTCTAACTTCCGTCATGCGGGATGATGTGCCAACACCGGAAGTGTCAAAGCTTTAACACATGGCTTGCATGGGACACCATTGGATACAGACCGAAACCTTCAGTTAATGTTTACTCAGTATACTTTGTAAATTTTGAATTAGAACTTTAGTGAAAGAACCAAACGGCATTTAAATTATGTTTTTATAACATTTTCAGATCCCCCACGTTGGTCACGAGACGACGTTCGCCAATGGCTGAGCTGTATGAAACTGAACAACAACCTCGATGTAGATGTGAATATTTTACCAATGAACGGAAAAGGACTTTGCCTGGTATCTGTTGAGACGTTTAGGAAACACTTTCCCCGGAGAGGAGAAGTGCTCTACAGGGACCTTTGCACGAGACAAAATCTCTTTGCTTGATGTCGTTAAGATTGACTATTTCCGTGAAGGTGATATATCTACAAAAGTGCTTTCCAAATGTAATATATACAAGATGCTCCTGGCTGACGATTAAATACCTTGAGTATTGTTTTGGTTGAAAGGTGAAAAGGCTATGAAGGAAAATTTATTTCTAAAAGTAATAAATATATAGCATCATATATCACACTGTCTTTTGTGTGTTTCGTCTTTTTTCTCCTTCGAAACTCGATAGATTTTTGGACCTTTGATCAACGAACCAAGAAATTTCTCATCCCATAGGCAAAGTGTCAGTTCGGTGAAGAGTTTAAATCACACCAGTGTCAATCAGTGTTAATTAGCTATGTGTCACAATGCGTTGTAGGAGTGCGCATGGGCCATACAGGGTACGTATATCGATAAAGAAACTCCCCGATTTATTTAGCATTTGTCACCCTGCGTATATTTTATTTATTTATTTGATTGGTGTTTTATCGCGTACTCAAGAATATTTCACTTATAAGATGGCGACCAGCATTAGGGTGGGAGGAAACCCGGCACAACCCGGAGGAAACCTACCACCATCCGTAGGTTGCTGGCAAACCTTCCCACGTACGGCCCTGCGTATATGACCCACATGTTTATTGCTGGTGATACGGTGGATCTGTGAACTTCTCTTTTCACCTTCAACGACGGAGTGATGCAAACATCTATTTTCCCACATTGGTATAATTGCAAACTAGCATACCAAACTCGACCCGAAAAACACCTTTGAAAGCATCATTGCTTATCATTGTTTACGTCACATGCAATTTCATGCACCTTTAAGGAACTCTTTTTTTCCGCAGGTGAAAGGTTCTCTTCATATACATTAAACCACGCAAAAGGAGCCCGGTACGTATGCTAAGGCACAATACTAGTGTGAACTATTATATTAACATTTAAAAAAGTTGATCGAGTGTGAAAATATGACGACAAGAAATATAATCGGCGTTAAAAGCTCTCTTGGGCGACCATTACCGCTCTACGTGAGCCAGAGAACTTCTTTGTTCGCATTCACCGGGAGACACCGAAGGTTGAAAGTGTCAAAGGAACAGATTCACACCTTTGTGCATTTCCGGATAGCCAGGGACATAGCGGGTGATAATTACAGAGGCAATAGATTACGGCACGTGTGAGCAGGTCTCCGTAAATGAACCGGATTATCATTTCCAGAAGTGGAAATGGTTCTTCATTATGGCAGGCACACCCTGGAATACCGATATGCTTCAGTTGGAATTCTGAAGTTCTGTAAAACAACGCACGACGAATGTTACTGATTCAAACTTGCCACTTTTTACTTTATTATTTTGAAATTCTTTTACTGTTTATTTGAGATAGTGGAAAATTAGTGGCCCATTTTGACACCACAATACATCGTATTATTTACAACGTTACACGTTTCTAAAGTTTGAAAAAAGTTTTATAAGGAACTGAAATGAATCAAAGTGATACGAATTTTATATCCGATTTTGAACGGTGAAACGTTCGCAGACGAGCCTGATATTTTGTGAAAAGTAATTATATTGGGCTATTCTAAAATAATAACAAAAATACGATTAGATTTGCGCGGACTAACTTTTGGCTAAGAACCTCAGAAGTAATCACTTTAAACGAAAGGTATATGCTGCAGTCAGAATGACAGTCCTTGACAAACGGTGTGTTGAAAACTGAAAGCCTGGTTCTCGTTATTAAGCGAACAATTTTCTTTTACTGTTATATTTACTAATATATTCGTTTTTGATTTCTCGATCAAATAAATTTCAGCGTTAATATATTAGAAAACAGCCTGCATCAGTTATCAGAAAATTGGGCGTTATTAATGACAAACATGAAGATTTTTAACACTTGGCTCTGGACATGTACGATTTATACGTAAAACTTCAATCAATTAAATAAATCAAACAAATCAAATGATGGTCAAACGTTTGGTGCTCTGTGTTGTCTTACTGTGCATCACATTTTACAATTTGAATCAGTGGGTGTGCAAACGTAATTAATGCAAATCACGCATGTGTTTAGTACGACCGGGAGGAGGAAAATCTGGATATAGGGGACTACGCAATGTACACTGGACGCCATTATGGGTCATATAAATTTGGTTTTGGTTATGTTTGACCATGCATTTAACTGCAATCAAGCCCATGCTTTTTGGAAGAATGGACCCTTCTTCCGTTGTATCTGTGAACATGCAATGTGATGAAGAAAGCGACCAACTGAATCATAAACCAAAACACAAAGCCAGGATTTTGTATTCTACAACGAACTAAACCCCGTAGTCTTGACAAATCGAATGTTTTAAACATTTCTCTACTGATTTACAACGATTGATAGGTTTTTCTGGTGTAAACGTGTCATTAAGAACAAAACACTTAAAGTCGTCCATATGCGAAAGTGAATTAACGCAGACACTGAAACAGATTAGACAAAATTGATCAATTCAGCTATAAACTATAGCCAGAAAAGCATGGTCTTCCTGGTGATGAAAATGTTTTCTTTAAAAAATGTGAAGTTTTGAGTAACGTGGGCAGAGTGTTCACTTTATAATGAACTACATAACTGGACAAAACACAGAAAAATAAGTTTGTACGATGGTACATAATATAAAATTTTTGAAGTGAAAAATGATTACATTTTGTGACCTCTATTACAAACATGATTGCACTTTACTCGTACAGCCGTGACCCACTTCCTTTTCTGCGTCAATCAGTTTTATCATAACTTCAGGGCGACTAATTTGAGGCTAAGGAAGTCACATTTGGCTCCTGAGGTTACATTTTCTAAACGCTTTGAGATGAATTTGAAGTCATGTCTCCTGATGTCGGATATCTGTCAGCTAATTAATCTTTGAACAAATACAGTCATTTAGTAACATACAGATAGTGTATGCTATGCCAGGGATTGTGGCTTCACGACAACTGATGTTCAACAAGTGCTTGTCCAGACTATACGTTTTATTATACCTGTACCGAAAAAAGTGGAAGAAAAAGGAAAAGACTTGCTCTTCTTAAGTTCCACATTGCTCGACTTTTACATCGTGGCTAGACGCTAGCTGAGCAAGCCGTTGTCCGATTGTTTAGAAAGTAGACGTTAGAGAGCGGACAAAGAGAAATAACCGTTTAAAATAAACACATGAAATCGTTGGCCATTGCCTCATGACTGTTGTTCATCATGTTTTGCATAATAACATGTGAGCATGTATTGACCAATGAAAACCAAGAATCACCCTATAAGGTATAATAATATACAGATAGTGCTTGCCGTGGGGTGGTTTCTATAAGGAATTGTGAGCTCTCGACATTTGATGTTCAACGAGTGCGGAGCTGGAGAGGTCACATCAATTCCTCATATAGCATCCCACGGCATGCAGTATATGTTTTATTATACCAAAAGAAAGTGGAGGAAAAGGGAGAAGATATGACCAGCTCTGTTCAAGCCCTAAACTGTTGAACTTGTACCCCGTCGCTGTTTACTTTATAAACAAGTGGGCGTTAGTTAAAACCATGAGAGATTAGAATTAGAATAAAGGCACGAGCTCGTTGGCTAATTAGTGCGTGATTGTTCCATATTGCCCTGTGATCATTGTACATCATGTTTCGCAGAATATCATGTGACCATATATTGACCAATAGGAAGGAAGAATCACCCTGTGATTCATAATGATACAGAATATTAACTGAAATATGCTCGGGAAAAAGACAACAGTCCACTCCATCTGCATCAAAAATATTTTTTCAATTCTAAGAAATATTCACCGGACAAATCAATATTATGGTGAAAGAAATAGTTACATATAGTTTAAGATGACATACAATGAAAAAGAATTCAAAACTGAAGAATCTATTGAATTCAAGTGTTCTCTGGATAAAGTGTAGCAAATGTCAAAAACCCAGTGTGTCCTGTGCGGGTCAGTGCCAACTCAGACTGAAAAGAAAAAGTCCTTGCTTCTTTGACACCTATCAAATCTAAATAATATTCACGAGGTTTTCCCTTTTTAATGGTCGCCTGTTCCACAGTATCTGCACACTCTTCATCCAATATGTCAGCAGGTAGGCCTACTTCCTGTTCACACTCTGCTTCACAACTGACATCATCCTTCGGAGTGCCGGAGTTATCTCCCTTTTCCACAGCTACGCCATCCTCACTCTGGGTTACCACAATAGCGTCATTTCCTTCATCAATTTTAGCTTTTTTGGCCTCTTCTGGACAGTCTTTTTCATCTTTGTGCTCTCTCTTTAATGGATTCCCAGGGTTTTCTGACTTGTGTTCAAAGCCCAGAAAGGGAATGCTCACATGGTTTATTTTAACTTCACATCTCTTCTCTGTACACTCAATGGTTCGGATATCATGAAAACCATGTTGTTTCAAAGCTTCGCACGTTTTCTGAGTTTGCTCAATACTGGGAGAAAATGAGCAAAACCTACCTCCTGAAAAAAAAAAAGATCCCAAAAATGAGAAAAAATTACAATCACCGCAGCAAGGTACATGAAAAATACTCAAATGCTACAAGAAACCATTGCTTTTTATTTCTGCTTATGCAGTTTAGTATGTGTTCAAAATTAAAACGTACAAGGTTCTCAACTTTCTTCTATGGATGCAGAATGGCTTTAAAGTACCATACATGCTTTCTGAAGGACCTAGTGGCTTGTCCGGAAATTAAGTGGCCTACATCAACAGTGATATTCTGTGAAAACAATTTTGTGTCTGGGACATAGGGGAGGATAGGGGAGAGCTAAGCTGGTCACGCACTCTCTGTAAGTCCATATGTGGATAAAATTGAGGGGTTACTAAAAATAATAACATATAAGATTTAAAATTTGCCCCCAAAATATTTTCATTTCTTCCTGCCATAACTTTCTTCATGTTTTCTTCACTGAGGTAGGACAACGGGCTGTGCATCAGGTATCTTCAAACTGCAATATTTTCTTCCTTTTTTTTTTGTGAAAAGACTAACTGCACCAGGAGGATGAAATAATGGAATGTGTTCTTGTTCTGGACTAGGCCCTGCTTGACCCTGTACTTCATAATTAGCCACAGAGACGCTGCTTGGTTAACTTGGATCAAGCATACTTTTTTGCTTGAAGTCCGTAACATTTTCTCACCGCCTCTGATCATAACAAATTCCACACACCTGCCTCGATGCATATCTGCTTTAAACTCAGCCACGAGCACATGGCTGCAAGTTCTTTTGATATGAGAATCGAGACCGAAACAATAATGTCAGTGATATATCATTACGCTGCTTCTGCCATTTACACAGTAGCGACATCAGAGGAGTAGTCTCCTTTGTTCACAAGAGGTGCATTCTGGGATCATAATTTCCTAATGGTGGTGAATGAAGGTTTAAAAAATACCGCTGACGTTATTGTTTTGGGCTTGATTCTCGGCACCAAGGGCAGTTAGGACTGTGTGCTTGCAGCTGAGTCTAGATGAGATATTCATCAATAATGGTGTGTGGAATGTGTTACGTTTGAAGGCAGGAAGAAAATGCTATGGACGTCGAGCAAAAAAGTAGGCTTGATCTAAGTTAACCAAGCAGTGTGTCTGTGGCTAATAGTGAAGTACAGGGTCAAGCCACAGAGAAGCGCAGGGTGTATTCTGGACAGAATATTTTTCAAATCACAGGTGAGAGCGCAGGTTCTTTGACACTGTTTCCTTAAAAAAAGTTTAGAAAGTTTAAGTACATCTAAACTAGTTTTAGTACTTAACAGTTTTGTGTTTGTTTGACGGAAGATAGATGTGTTAAATGTAGAAACATTTTTGGGCATGGAATAAAAAAAAACTGCCCATCACAGGTAGAAAAAATGCCACACTTCAAATCCTCTTGTACAAACCTCTGGTTTTCAGAGTCTGTTTGGAACTGCCCACAACCAGCCATGGCTGAGCAACCTCTACAATTATGGCATCAGCGACATCAGTCAGATCAAATCCCTGTTGGCACACATCTCGCTGCTTTACCGTCACATGTTCGTTAACCCCATGATGCTCAAACTCTTCCTGGATCTTTGCTGCTTCGTCTTCGTCGTTTTCAAACAAATGTAGGTGACCACCAGGTTGTATTGTTCTGATTAGGGCGTGAGACAATATTGTGGCGGCATTTCCTACAAAGTCAGTGACAAAGAACAGTGTCATAAAGGCTTTGTATTTATTTATGTATTTGATTGATGTTTTATGCTGTACTCAAGAATGTTCCACTTATATGACAGCGACCGCCATTTTGGTGAAACGAAACCCAGCAGAGGCTGGTGGAAATTCATGACCATTCACAGGTTTGTTTGGAGAGGGAGCCAGCATGAGCTGGATTTGAACTCACACCGACCACATTGGTGCAAGTCACCTGGGTCATTATGCCACACTGGTGCACTAAGATCCTAAAGCCTTTGTAAATCATCACACAATTATATCATACCGTGTATGTAATCTGACAGGCTGATTTACTCTGCCCTCTAATCTGATAAAACGATTCACTTTGAGGGAGATAGCATGCCTGGGACAGAGGGATGTGTGCATGTTCCAAGTATGGGAGAGGGGAGACAACCTCAGCCGAACACAACGTCCTTTTACCTGATTCAACAACAACGCAGCCTGGTTTGAGATCTAGTTGTAAGGCTATCAAGCTGATGTCCGGGTTACCCATGACTCTATAACGATGGGGCAAGTTAGCTGCCCAGAGCTCAGGGGTCGGATGAAGGACATGCAGAGAACCCTTGGGATACTGGAGTTTGGTGCCGTACTGAACACCTATCAAACTGGTGTGCGGCACCTCTCCTAGCCGGGTCTGCAGAACTTCACCGGGTTTTACCACCATTGCCAGCATGCTTGTTGTATTGAAGTAAACTACAACAGTGTCGCCAGCTTCAACGACTTCCTTGTGGCCCACAAAACTCATGCTGATAGGCGTGGAATAGTCTTTCCTTTGCCCTTTTCTTCAAAAGCATAGCTTTCGTTATCACCACCACAATGTGCGAATGTCATTTCCGGTCAACACTAAGTTGTCCCCCTTGATTTTTTTGCTTCATGGGCCACTTAAACCGTATGCCCAAGTGACCTTCGGTTCATCATGCACGAACAAATATACATGTAAATCTACTCATGGCTCCATGGTGCATGTAATAATTAGTGTGATCACGTTAGAATCTCCGGTGCATACACCGATATTCCTCACTGATTTTTTTTTTTTTTTTTGCTTTACTTCCATTTGAATATGCCTATATGCATGATATAGTATTTTAGTGTAATAACAGCTGTATCGTGTCGAGATTGCATTCATGTACTTCCTTGATGTTTAACATTGTACTTAAAAATAATTAATCTACGTGAGAGCGGTCAACTTTGCTCATGGAAACCTGGCAAACCACATATCTTAATGACGTTCAAAATGGCATGCACTTCTGACCAAGAAAGGAAATCAAATCAACATGACGTAGGTTTGAACAAGTGGCCTCATTGATGAAAATCCAGTCAACTTTCAGTACAAACCCAGGAGGGCCACAGCTTAATTTAGCTGTATAGCTCTATCGGCATCAGAAAAAATAACTGGCCTCAGAAAGTTGGACAGTGAGTCCATTCCAGGCAGTGACATCACAATCTATATGAACGGTTACACCACAGGAATATCACGCTTAAATGAAAAATGGACAAGACAATATGTTTGTTGAAGAGACACACACATTTATATTTACTTGGCTTTTTACACTCTGTATTTATCACCAGTGATGGAGATCTTATTCTCAAAAATTGAATCTGATTTCATCTGATGGTAAAATGACCAGAAACATACAATGTGCAACACTAAATCAAACATAAAATAACCTAACATTTTTATGTACCAGCTGCATAGAGAGAAGCAAAAGTCAAATAACCAGTATGTCCAGCCATCTGTGGAGGAACCACAGCAGATTTGAATGAAAATGTCTTCTTATCTTTCTTTCCAATGATGTTTAGATAATACTGGTAAGGATTTGTTGGTCTCCCACTGCGAACTTTTTTGGAGTTTTTGGATTTCAAAGCACCTTCAGCAGACGCCTCTTCTTGTCCTATAATTTCATCCAGAGGTTCACTTCTGCACTCTTCAGAAGGCGTGTTATAAATGTCTTTGTTATCATCACCATCATCTGAAGTCTTCATCTTTTTTGCATCTCCCAGTCCCATTACACAATCAACTTTTTCATTTGGTCCGGATGAAACTTCTGATTGTTCTTTTTTGTTTTCCGAATTGAAACCTAAGTTTGGAATGGCTAGATTGATTGTTTTGACATCAAAGTCTCTTTGTAAACACTCTAAGGTCAAAAGGTCGTAAAACCCCTGGTTTTTCAATGTTTCTGATGTTCTCTGAACTTGCTCAATGCACGGAGAGAAGGAACAGATCCTGCCACCTGAAAACAAAGAGGTTAAATTACTTTACATTCCACATTTGTGACTGACTGAATAAATAATTATGGCTTGACAAAATTTGGTTGTTTTGCAGAACATGATTAAACCATGAGTTTATTTATTTAATTGGTGATTTATGCCACAGTAAAAAATGTTTCACTTATATGACTCCAGCCATCATTATGGTGGGAACAAACCGAGCAGAGCCCGGGGGAAACCCACGACCATCCATCTGCTGCTGACTCACCGTCTCTCATACGACCGGAGAGGAAGCCAGCGTCAGCTCAGCTTAACTAACAATGATCGCAGTGGTGAGAGGCACCTGAGTCATTAGGCTGCACTAGCATGTTCACCCCCGGGCCATGGAGACCCCAGGGGTTTCTACAATATAAGGTACGTGGTGACATTCCTGGTGGTGTACTCCTGGTCATACAAATTGAAACTTTTTAAAGCGCAACTCTGCTGAGAATACAAAATACAGAGAAATTTTAGAGTAATATGAAAAAAATCCTATGGAACAAACCTAACACCATGGTTCTAAAGGACTGTTGATGAGTGACAAACTTTCACCCATATAACCCAAGATTCCTTGAAAAACAAAATCTTTGGCTGTACTTGTAAACTTTTCTTTATGTGATGTGATGATATTCTTCATAAGACATTGAATCAGGCAGATGCGACGTCGTGTGAAGCAATTATGCAGGGGTGACGTGAAGAGCGTTTGAAAAGGCAGCATGTTTCTCTGAGGAAACAGACAATATCTGTTTTAATACAGTGCAATGTTTTCAGAATTTAGGAAAGCTTTTCAGATCTTTTCAATCTTTATCACTTTATACTAAAGAGTAGCTCTTTAAGTATGACGCTAAACACCAATCAACCATGAAATAAATAAATTAAACCAGTAGACACTCACATGTGTGATAACCCTAAGATGTGCACAGCGAAACACACATTCACTATATAAACCAATTCTATATAAGTGGCATTATTAAAGGCCCCAAGTACACTTTGCCCTTTTATGCCATATTCAAAAATATCCACCATACTATATGATAGTATATGATCAGGTTTATTGGGCAAGGAATCCAAGCAGGGCCCAGGGAAACCACACCACATTGACAAATGCTGCACACATCAATTTGTAGCATGAATGAAAAACATCACAAGGAATGGCTATACATCTGTAGCAGTGATGAAATGGATCTTAGTCTGATTAAGCCACCCTAGAAATAGACGTGTGTCGTATCCTTCAGAACAGCCTTGCAGGTTTATGATGTTCAAGGATCGATCAAATTGAGGCAGATAATAGTCATAAATTGCTGAAAATAGCCATCAAATCAACCCTTCCACTAGGAGAGTGGCAGAGATCTACCAAACCCTAACCCTGCAGACAAACCTGTTGTTTTCAAAGCTTCCTTGGCACTTTCTACAGCTAGCCAGGGACGAGGTAAATCTAGAAATACAGCATCAGCCACACCGTTGAGGTCAAAGCCTTGCTCGCAGACATCCCGATGATACACAGTCACATGGTCCTTCAATCCATGTTGTACGAATTCCTCCTCGGCTTTTTTGGCTCGCTCCTGGTGAAATTCGAATGTGTGTAGATGTCCAGTTGGCAGGATTGAGCGGATGATGGCATGTGACAAAGATGCACTTCCAGTTCCTGTAAGTAAAATCACATTCAAGTGAAATACTGGATGGACCCTAAAAAGTGCACTTTTCTACGTAAATAAAGGTGATCATAAACTAAAAAGTGTTGCTTTTGGTGGTGAAACAGACATCTTTTCGTCTGTGTTGGATATCATCCTACCTTCCAAGTCCAACAGATCTTAAATAAAAATTAATGTGAAAGAAGCAAAAAAAAGGAGATAATGCAAAAGGTTAAAGCTGTCGAAGGGGCTTTTCTTAGCGGTAACTACTCAAATGCAATATACAACTATCAGTGAATGTTGTGAAAGAAGTTGTTGCTTTCATTTGAGGAAATCACAAGCAAGACGTCCCTCTTCAGGTGTTACGGCACACTGAATCTTATCTCACATTGTAACTTTTGTGGCTATGCCACTCAATTCAAAGTTACCCTTTTGCAAGTATCAGTACAACCAATACTGCGTATAACATTGCAAATCCTTTATTTGTGTATGTCTGGGCTTGATCTGCCCAGCTATTCGAGCATATTTTGGATCAGCACAATTTATTTGGGATTAGTACACTAACCATGACATGTTACATCTGATTATGCATTGTAAAGCTGTGTTTCCATGGACACGCGATTATGTCTGCATTAGCTCATGCAATTCCTTGATGCATTCACTCCACTGTTTCCAACACCCATGGGTTGACAGCTGCATTTATCTAAGTGAATCCCATTAATCTACCCCAGCAAAAAAGAAAAACATGTCATGTTCCTTTGCTCTGCACTATTGTATGTGTTAAACAATTGCGCACAGACCATGATCAAAACATAGCCCTAGGTGGTTATTTCATTCCTCTACTGAGCTGGAAATATCATAGCCACAGCAGCAACCAATGGCAGATCTTACGTGCTTTTATGCAAATTCATAAAAGTTTTTTCTGAACAATGTTTGCAATACAAAACAGTTTCAAACCGTCACTCTTACCTCTCACCTCAGCTGCACACACAACAGCCCACATAAATTCCACTCAGTAATAACATGCCAGCCCTGAATTCATGCAACGGCAAACTAGTTTGCAAGTATTCGGCTATGATGTGCTTCTTTTTTTGTTCAGTCACAAGAATGAAAACTCTTCAACACCAATAGATGTGGTCAATGCAAAATGGCCACCATTCCAGCAATGATCATTTTGTGCACTGTATGTCATTACCACGTGGAATTTACTTTGGCTGTTTTGCGTGGGACCTAGCTAAGAGGTAAGAGCCATAGTTGACACCTGTTTTGGACCGCAAAGGTCATTCAGAAAAGACTTATCAAACTTGGCATAAAAACTTGTAAGCTCTACCATTCGTTGCCGCTGTGGCTTTGATACTACCAGTGCAGTATAAGAGTGAACAGTCACCTATTTAAACATAATTAACAGCATATTAATGTAATTTCCATTCTCAGAAAAACTACTGAACGCTTAAGGTAATCTCAAATGCCATCGCATGCCAGTGGAAACACAGCTTAAATCTCGAGGGTTCGCAACTAGAATCAGAGAAACACTTTTGTGTTACTGTTTAAGTTGTAAGAGTAACAACCTGATTCAACAACAACACTGCCCGGTTTGATGTCCAGTTGGTACGTGACCAAACTAATGTCCGGGGTGTACAGAATCTGCGTCCGATGGGGCAAGTTAACAGTCCACAGCTCAGGGGTAGGGTGTAATATGTACATCCAGCCTTTCGGGCACTGGATTTTCGAGCCGTACTTGACACCTATTAGATCAGAATGCCGTAATGCTCCATAACGAGTTTGGTGTGTTTCTCCCGGTTTCACCGTTATTGTCAGCATATTAGCAAAACCAATGTGAAGAATGACAGTGTCACCGACTTCAATGTTTTCCTTGTACCCCGCAAAACTCATTTCGATTCCAAATCTTTGTCATCAGGGTAAATATCACTCAGTGTTCAACATCTGTTCGTTGTCACAGCCGCCATGTGGATATCGTAAGATTACTTCCGGGTTACTGAGTTATACAAACCAGGTTATCCCCCTTTATTCCACACGAACTTTTGAAACCCAGCTGTACTCTGTCCATCTTGTTTTGAGGTGCACTCAACAATTTGCTGAATAAGCGTTTCTGTGCTTTATTTTTGTCGTTTATGAATTTGTTTTTTCCTTTTCTTTGTTTTTATCAGCGTGTTTTGTAATACAGCTGCTGTCATCCTACAAACATAACACCCATTTTGGTCTCTTTGGGTCTGTTTATACTGCTCCATAAACCCTGGGCAAGTTGGCTGTCGGTTACACGAGTACATTGATTTTCTTTACTAATTTTGTGGTAAATTTGAATTTTTTCACCCCATAAAATATATATCCCAAGCTTTCGAGGAGTGGTATGCCATACAACCACACACAGCATGGACTTCTCACTATATCATATCAAAAAATCATCAAAGCATGACCACCACTTTTTTGAGCTGTTCCTCCTGGAAGCGTTTTTTCACCTTGGTAACCTCCAGGAGGGGTGGGCATTCTCCCTGTCAAAAAGTCTTCAGTTGTATTCAAAGCAGATAAAATTCTGATATATTTCTACCGAGTGTAAAACGACAGTATAGAAATTTATAGGGTACCACCAACTTAGACTATCTGTGCTGTGTTATTATCCAATCAGTGCTCCAGCAATCATCAAATCTTGAACCCAACTGGCCGAATTGCGCAAATGTAACCTGTAACTGACCATAGACTTTCTGACATAGAACTGAAACTGTACACCTTAGTCCTCCTCATTATTACCCATGGACATCTTGCACCACCTCAGATATAACGAACAATAGATGCAAAGACATAGAGATCAGGTTGAGGTTTTATTTCTTTTCTCAGCTTTATATGTCGATATTTACTATCACAATTTTTCGCCTTTTATTCATTTAAGTTTGGATTTTCTGGGTGTAAACGTACCTGTTAATAATATATGTTCATATGTAATTAGCAGATGAAGTCTGTTTCTAAGCTTCGCATTAACAACACTGTGTAACATCACATTTGTGATAACTTGATCATCAGGAACAAATTAACCAATCATGGGCCCCAATGGTAGTTTCCAATGAAACACTATAATACTATACCAAATATGTATGCAATAACCAATGAGCCTTTCATGGACAGAGTCAGTACTGGACATCAAAGTACAAATTAAAAACACTGTCATACAGGTTATAATGTATTACAAAATCAACTCATAAATAAAACAAAAACTCAAATAAGTGACTAGTTATAAAAGATAGCACAACATTCACCAGCAAATACATAAAACAAACCCACCATATATAAGAGATCAAGTAAACAAACATCAATAACAATTAGTAAATTATTTGTCATGCACCACCAAATTCCAGTGAACATTACATGTAGACAATTTATAGACTAGCAGTCATAACAGGCATACAAAGTGTACAAAATGGATCACAGCAAACAGCAAATTGGAATAGATGAATTTAGAATTGGCATTTGTAAATGTCACGCCAAACTAGTAGGTTTGTTTACAAAACCAGCATAAAACTTGATTACTAAACCACCAATGATAACCCCTTATACAATATATCATATAAACAGTCCTTACCTCTGCTGATTTCTGGTAGAAGGCAGGTGACATTACACGTCATATCATAAAAATGATGACAAATTTATCCTTGAATTTGAATTGATGAATGTAAAATAGAGAGATGAATATTTGCACCCTTACTTTAACATTCTGTACATTAAATAAAGAGAATATCACATGTGCTTGGATGAATTACAGCAAATTTCACATTATATTCAACAATACTTCAACTGGAATGTAACTGTCGAACGTGCTTGAACAACTCTCTACACCATGGGGAGAAACTTAAATCCCAAATCAAAAACACTAAAGTATAATTCAAACTTAACCAGAAGGGATAAAATCTACATCAGCTAGTCTCCACTTAAGATATTATACCAATACACATCAATTCACACTTTAAATTATCACCTACATTTAGGACCATACTTAACATAATCTTAGCAAGCTGAAGTTAATATTAAAAAAAATTCAAAATGCACGAAATAATGGAATATTTGGATGTTCTTGGGGGAAAAAAAAGTAGTCATTCACAAATTGGGAACCGATGTGTGCACACATGCATGGGCTTATTCAACACCAGTCATTTCCAGGAATGTTACTATACTAACTGATATGCTAAACACCTCATATTTAGGATCATAAAGACTTGTATAGTTATACAAAATATTCAAAGATACATGTATAGGTAATACTGATTAAAACGCTTGCCGTGTAACCACAAGATAAATAAATAAGCACTGTATCTTGTACAATGCTGCCAAATATAAAGTTTTTTTTTTTTTTGAAATGGCAAAGTTTGTACTGATTATATACATATCAGGCACCATATAAAGATAATTAATTAGTAATTCCTAATGAGACTTCTGACAACATACATACAGGTACATCAAATGTACACTCTCAGTATCGTACCAGTGAATGGTATTATCAATGACTGTTTAATGAAAGGTAATCTTCTTATACACTACCAGGTGAGAATGTTTGGATACTAATGAATACTAGACAGCTGATGACTTTCCAGAACTGCACCTTTCCAGGTGGTTTCATAACCATACAGTAGCCCATACGACTAACACAATGCAAAACAAAGGAGATTTATTTTTTTTTTTAGCAGACAAGAAGTAAATCTGTAATGTCTAACCTTCAGCATTCACACAGAGTAGCAAAATCCTCTCCACATCAAGTTTCTGAACCAATACATACCGATTACTTCAGTCACCACAAACCACAGACTTGTATTAAAATCTATTTGCCCGATTCAGTTCAAAGTCTTGAATTTACACCCCTGTACAGAGTGTGGGCTGCAGCATCGCTCCAGTAGAGGGAGCCACTGCTGCTGCTGTCCAACAGGGGAAACAGTGACAGTTGACGAGTAAAAATGAAAGCATGGCCCTTCACATGTAGAGCACTCCAGACTGTCACCTAAGAACTCTGGAAAAACAACATTTGGATGTTTTTGTCATGTTATGTTATAACCTATAGTTGTAGTCTGATATATAGCGCATCCACATTTTCACGAAGAGGCGATGACGACACAGGAAGGATTCTCAACCAATATTATTTCAACCAATATGTTTACAACATTTTCTTTATTTTTCTCGATTTTCTTTATCTTTATTTACGTTTGGAAGTAAATGAACTTTTAGCGTCCAACGGTCAAGTTCATGCATGTTGTAAATCAAGCGGAGTTAGTACATACTTTGCATTGCACTTACATATGTGAGGCATTATGAAATATATACAAAATAGTCATGGTCTATAACTTCACACTCAATATGGTCCATAGTATGTCCCTTTCTTCACAACTCACCAGTTATGCTTTTCGGCAGGGTATGTGCTCTCCAGGAGATATTTTGCTGCACAATGAAACGTGCAGTGAGCTCCAGCAAGGGAGGGAACTGCATTTGTGGAATCACAGAAAAGTTTTCCCAGCTGGTATCACTGCTGGAGGCTGGATTGTCATGGGCTACAAATACGAACAAAAGTTTGTCAGCAAAATACATATATTTCTATAAAAACAGAAAATTGGATAGAACACAAAAATCACTTAAATGGAAAGTGAACCACATCACAAATATGGCCCATAAAACCCCCCCATACGACTAAAACATCTGACTGCATTTAATTTGGTAAGAAAAAAATCTATAAAAACTGAGTGCAGGTATTTTCATATACAATTTTTCTGGATCTTTTTGACTCAGCATAACATTTTTGTAGGGTTTTTCCCTTTAAATTAACTTGTATTTCTTGGGACTGTTAACCTTTCAGGATCATTTTGCCTTGAAAAACTCACCATATAACCACTGTAATTCTTCTAATTTTTTGGACAAGTTTTAAGTCTTTACCCCAGGGGGCAGTATGTCTATTTAGGTCAAACATTTGGGTTCGAAAATTGGGGGAAAGGGTATGTTCCCCTCACCCTAGCATCAAACTGATAACACACCTACCTGTGAGTTTGTACAGGGGAAGGCCAGCCACAGAGGCAGGAAATGCTGACAGCTGATTACTGTGAACATCCAGCTCTCTCAATCCATGGATACGTCCGATCTGGACAGGAAGGGAGTTCAATCTGCAATAGAAAGTTGAAACATATGAGAGGGATTTCGTCCTTGGTCTTTAATCCCATGTATATACATTCATCACGTCCCAGAATCTGAAATAGTCAAGGAATCTGAAGTTACGGTATATTAGACTTGCAATATATATTATGGGTGGGCAGAGTGGTGCTGTGGGAATTGTTTATCGGGCATAACCCACACCAATAAGAACAAACAGGATTGATCAGTAGGGAATTCTAATTTTTTTTTTTTCATTCTGGCTCTTGAAAAGATAGAGATTTTTAAAAAAAATTAACATGGAGAGAAACATGCAAAAAGAACTTTTAGAGAAGTACCAGTAAAAACTTTTTCATAGGGTCCTTTTTTTGAAGGGTTGGTCTGGTTATGCCCAACAAATGTATCTTTAAGGATTGTCCTATTTAGCCTGTGAGTGTTGTAAATAACATTCACTTGGAAAAAAACAAAGTCAGTGTTTTCTTCATTTAAGAAGCATTTTGAATACTAACAGAACTGTAGCCCAGTTGATTCCTGGAGAAAGCTTGACAGAGCTGGTTGACACCACCCTACCTCAGCAGGCGCCAAGCAAAGCACCTTACACGAGGCTAGATTTGAATCTGCTGTATGTAGATGATTTAATAGTCTTACAAGCACATTGGATAAGGGCTGGTTGTCTCCGGTGAACATGGCAAGATTGCTCAGGCAGAGATGTACCCAAATGACTGAACATAAAATACCTATAGCTGACAGGAGCCGAAAGCTATGCAAAGCCTGACCACTTCAATATGGCAGGAAATGTACCCCGGAGACAATCAGAAATGGGGAATTCTCGGATAAGTGGCAGGGAAAAAAAATGTGGAGTACAAAACAAGGTTTCATTGCTATGAGGAACAAGTGACATAAACTCTACCTGTTGAGACCGACATAGAGGTAGCGGTGGTTTTCTTTATATTAAAGGTGAACTGTCCCTGTTCTGTTTTTCACTTCACTTAACTGAATGATATGCCTGTGACATAAAAAAATGATGCAAACAAAAAAACGCATCTGATGATTATTTTCACTTGTACAAAATAAAAATATATTAAACAACAAAAATTTCAAGAAGAAAATCGCACATCACTTGTCAGCCCTTGAACAGCACTAGTGTGTCAAACGTGTGATGTAATTGTTGCAGTTCCAGTTTTGAGGCGAAATGTTTACCTGCCAATATGTAGGATAAAAAAAGCCTCCTCAAAATGGCTAGAGCATAATTTCGAGTGCTTGTTCGGTTTGAAATGGTCACATCGCATGGAGAGGTCTGAAGGGATGGCATGAAACCTAATCCTGCCGTAATTTGATGCGTGATTAGCACAGCTGATTGCTGCTCAGAACGGCACACCGCTACTATGACATGGTACACTAGGGTGACACCAAGGACAGATAAGCGTTTGGAGAATACCAAGCTTCCTGCAACGCAGCCAATCGGTCTATTTTTACTTTTTCAATTTTTAGTCTTTAAATCACTTCAGCTGTTTCAGATGTCTTTAGAATATACTGTGCCAAGTTTGCGCGAATAAACTGATCAACCAGGACAGTTCACCTTTAAGTATTCTGTAATTCTTCCACCTCTTCGCATGTTTACAAGGTGCTCATTCAAGCATGTTCTTAGCGTATTACTCCATGTAAACTGAGAAGGGTATACTTTTTGTGAAGCCCTGAAATTGGCCAAAGCAACCACTGTACTTATTTACTTATTTGATTGGTGTTGAACGCTGCACTCAAAAATATTCACTTATATAGAGCCGCCAGCATTATGGTGAGAGGAAACCGGACAAGGCCCCAAGGAATCCCATGACCATCTGCCAGTTGCTGGTGGGCCTTCTAACATATGGCAGCACATATCCAGCATGAGCTGGACTTGAACTCAGTGACCGCATTGGTGAGAAGATCCTGGGTCATTATGCCTCGCTGAGGCCTTACCCTCCATGGAGGCCCCTACACCAGTGTAATTTTGATGTCAAAACAAATTAAAAAGGTGCAATATATTACACTGAAAAAATTGTTCTTTCAAATGCAAAAAGGTTGAGGAATTATTGTGTGACAGATCATACACCTCTGAGTTTATATAAATATACAAATACATGTCAAACTATATACCTTGGGTTCAGGTGATATACACTGACCTGTTATTGGCAAGTCTGAGGCTGGTTAAGGCTGCACACCTGGTGATAGAGGAAGGCAATGACTGCAGCTGACAGCCCGTTACATCTAGCATTGTCAGCCGCACCAGGTCTCCCATATGCTCCGGCAGACTTCCTATCTGATTAGCGCTACAGTCCAACACCTGGAAGAGAAACATCACAAGTGATGACATACCCTGGACTGAGTCAACCTTTCTTTATGAAATCTATTGAGCCTAACATATTTTATTTGGCTGGAACGCTTCTTAAAAACACTGATGAGAGTTTCAGAAGTGAATGTTACAGGTTTTAGTTTTGGGCATCTGTATTGATACAGGCAGATTACATTATTCATTTCATTTTATTTTTTGGGGTGGGGGGGGGGAGCTGGTAAGGCATATCACTGAGAATGTTCAGGGCACTGATTATCTGGAAAATTTAAATTAGGGCAATTTAATTGGGCACAAATACTGAAGACAACAACAGTTCTTTCTTTTTAAATAATACCATAAATATGATATGTGTATATATTGTAACATACCTGTAAATTTTTCAACAGACAGACTTCTTTTGGTAAATTTTTCAGAGCATTAAACCTGACAAAAATAAAAAATCAAAGACTTAAACTACTGAATAATATTAACTATAATCATGGTATTTACTTAATGTACAAAGTATCATTTTCACCAGATATCTTCTTGACTATTCATGCAAGTCAATGCCACGGAAGTACTGTGACAATCTGCCAACCTCATTTTCAAATATCTAATACATATATATATGTAACAGATTAGAACCATACAACAAAATTAGGCTATCCTTAAGAAACTGTTTGTTGGGTGTAACCTGACCTTATTAGAAAAAACAGGGTCTGTTGGTAGGGAAGCCTTTTTTCATTTTGGCTCTTGAAAAAGATTGGGATTTTAAAGGAATTATCATTGGGAAAAATTAAAAAAAAACAACTAAAATACCATTAAAGACTTCTGAGTATGGCCCTCTTTGAGAGGTAACATATTTTTAAGAGAACATATTTTCAAGGAAGGCCTTATTCTCCACCTTCCATGGCACACAGATTTATGTCACAAGTAGAAATAATGTGATGTTTTTAGAATTAGGGCTCCTCTTATCTGACTACTGTTACTGATCTATACTGAACTAAAATATAAATGCAACACCCAAAATTTTGATACAATTAACTGTGTTTTTCCCTTAAAATACCGTCTTTCATGGGGGCATAAAATGGACTTTTAGCAATACATTTCCATAACTGATGGAAACAGACAACGGATGGTAATGCTGAGGCAGATTAGGAAACGGGTGGTGTCAGTTTGGAAAATTCCACACTTCCATACCCAGTATGTCCGCCATCTGTCTGCTGCACTGCTACATATGGGCAATGCACAGACCTGATGAGATGGTCAACTGTGACTAATATTTTCCCACTAATGTGTGAGGCCACATGTAACTCCGCGATGTTACCCAGAAGTGGAAGTCACAGACAAACACGCTGGTCGAGGACATCCCACAGGTGTTCAACTGGGGACAGGTCAGGTGAATACGATGGCCAGTCAAGAACTTCAACGTTTTCAACCTGTAGAAAGTCTCTTCACACAGCAGCAACATCGGGATGGGTATTGTCGTGCGGAAATGTTACCCCATTACCCTGCACAAATTCGAGGGCTATTGGACGCAGGATTTCATCACAGTATTTTACTGCATTCAAGTTACTGTCGATGAAATGAATCTGAGTGCAATGGCCATGACTTAACCCTGCCCACACAAGTACCCAACCAACGCTGTACCGGACCTTATGCCCGACGGCGGCTTCAGCATAGCGTTCACTATCCCGCTGCCAACCCCGTTGCCTCCCATCCACTCTGTGTACTTGAAAACAAGATTCATCTGAAACATAACGCGTTGCAATTGTGCCAAAGGACAACGAACATGAATGTTAACCCAGTCATGCCAACTCTGGTGTCGAGCAGGGGTAAGGTCTATAGCTGTCTACAGGCTCGCAAATTCGCTTCTCCGAAGCTGTTTGAGTTTGAGCGGAAATCTGGTTATTATAGACAGTGACTGGCATGAAACAGTTGCAGAGGTGGAGCAGGCGAATATGGTGGTCTTGGTGGAGGGTTGTTACACGTGGTCGACGGGGATGCTGATGATTAGCTGTGGTGCCGAATTCTTTGTGACGTCCTCTGAGATGACTAATAGTTGAGACATGAACGTTAAGGGCTCTGGTGACAGCTCTAAGGGTATTGCCAGCGTGGAGAATGCCAATGGCATGCTCTCGCTGGTTTCATGGCATTGTGCCTTCTGACAGAGCTTGTCCTGTACAGGTGTCCTTTAGTACACCTGAGGGTAAGGAGTGCCAGGGAAGACCTTGCACATTACTGAATACTACAGATAGGGCCACACCTCTGATAGGTCAAAATGGTTACTAGGCTTGAAATTGACAACGGTTTGGGTTTGGAAACTTGAATGTACAGAGGTGTAGGTTTTTTGCTCTTGGCCAACCCTCGGTACTATATTGACAAAAATCACAGCATTCTCTTGTGAAATACTGCAAAATAAAAATGTTGTGTTTATATTTTTATTTAGTATAGAGGTGTTTCACCAATAAGAATATGTTATCTAGATAATCAAATGCATACACTGATCTAGATGTGTCTCCTCAATATGTTATCTATTTTATTTTATTTGATTGGTGTTTTATGCCGTACCCAAGAATAATTCACTTCTACGATGGCAACCAGCATTATGGTGGGGGGAAACCAGGCAGAGCCCGGGGGAAACCGATGACCATCCCCAGTTCAATACATTATCTAGATCATCAAATTCATATACTGATACTGATCTAGATGTGTTTAACAGATATGGTATATAGATAACCAATTACATATACCTGTACATGTATCAGGCTTTGCTAACTACACTGTACCACAATTAGTGACATGCAGATCGTGGGTATGACTACTGTCAGGCTGTCTTAATTATTATCTAATCAAAGATATTAAATATTACTAGCTGTGGTTCATTTTCCAGAAAATCCCTCACCTTTTTTTTTTTGTTTTTTTTCCATCAAAGATTATTATTTGGGTCTAATCGTCTAACTAATTATGTAATAAAAAAAAAAAAAAATGACCAAACAAAGTTAGTCCACATCAAGCCAAAAATATCATATGGTGCTGTCAATGCCAGTAACCTGTAATAACTTTATAAGCCTTCTATGTATTTAGGACTTATCCATCGTGACTATGTCTGTCCAAGTGTTAGCTCCAAAGCTGGATTCTATTTCTTAAGCGAATTCTTTAAACTATTTTTCTAAACTATATTCTAAACTGGTTCTTTCTCACACAGTACATGAACACAGTCAATGTGCTGGTTACCATGTAAAGAACACATGCTGAAAATTTAGCACACTCGAGCCAAGAGGGGGACAAACCGCTTATTGTGTAATTTTTCCCTAAGGTGAATTTCTAATACTCCCTATCAGACAGTGCCTAAGAAACACACTCGAGGACAATAAAAGCAAAAATAAGATATTTGCTTCAGAAAGGACGCAGGTGGATATCAGTGATGGAGCAAATGAATGGCTTTTTCTTCCCCTTACCCAGCAAACAGCACCCTGAGAGACCTGAGGCGGCCAATCTCTGCAGGCAAGGCTTCCATGCGGTTACATGACACATCTAGTTGTTTTAGGGAGACTAGGGAACACACACAGTCTATGGGGAAAAACAGACAAGCACGTGTATATTAAGTTCACTGGCACATCATCCAAGACTGAGCAAAATCAACCTTATTACTTTATTCAGAAAAGCCATGAGTATAATCATGCATCTATCACATCCTTGTATGCGGAATGTTAAGAAATCTCTGTACCAGTGTATCACCCACAAGAAGCACACTGTGAACTCATTTAATGGTAAAGAAATCTGGCTTTCTGCAAGACCTTTCTGCCATGTTGCATCCATCAAGATGCTTGTCTATGTTGCATAACTGGAAGATTCTCATTTTGGAAGATATCACTGTATGTATAACGAACAGCGGACCATCAAAACTGAAAATCAATACTATGAAATACGTATCTTGATTCACTTGTACCAAGTTTTGTTTAAATTGGACAAAAACAGTAACAGTAGTGGCAATTTCAAAGAAATGTTAACATATGGTGGATGAACAGACAAACAGACGGACAACTCATCATTAAAATGGAAAATTGATACGAGTACTTATGTATCTTGATGAAGTCTACACTTAAACCAAGTATCATTGGAATCAAACAAAAACTTTACGAGTAGCTCTTTGAAAGGTATGTTAATATATATTGGATAAACTGACAGACAGAGGGACAACCAATCATCAAAATTAAAATCAACACTACAAATTACGTATCTTGACGTAGTCTACACTTGAACCAAGTTTCACTGAAATCACAAAACTGTAAGAGTAGCATTTTGAAAAGCTAACATATTCCAGATGAACTCACACACAGACAGACAGAGAGACAAACAATCATTGAAACTGGAAACGATACTAAAAATTATGTATCTTGATGTAGACTACACCTGAACCAAGTTTGTTGAAATCGGACAAAAACTTCAAGAGGAGCAGCATTTTAAAGAAAAAGTTAATAAACGCCAGACAAACAGTCAGAAGGACAAGTGATGGACAACTTGCTAGTACATAACCCCTTATGGTATTTGACAAGAAGAGACAAGAAATGAGAAAAAATTTCAGCACCTTTACACGGCTGTGATAATACGCTTTGGTTAAGAGTTGCAACCAGCTAACCTTCTTAGCCAACTTTACATTAAACAACACAGAGCTCAATTTATACCTGGCAAGGTAATCAGACAATTTCCCTGTACATCCAGGTCATGGAGATACTTCAATGATCCCAAGGTAGCCTTAAAAAATGTAAGAAATAAAAACATTCAAAAAACTATCAAGGTGATCAAAATTCTTTCCTGAAAATATGATCATCTATATACAAGATTTCTCAGAATTTATGCTTGTGTGTCCTGTTATATTTTTAAAGCAGCCAAACAGTTCAACAACTTGGGCAATGGGGCCCTGGCAGAAATCCGACAGCAGTACTTCAGCGCAATTTCAGTGACATCACAATGACATCATCTGTCATTTTGTTATGCTGACATCCCATTAATGACAGTATGTTATGCTACAGGAGAAACTGACACATTGTAAACATTACACAAGATCAATGTTTTAAGTAACAATGGCTTGGGGTAGCACCTCACTGGATTAAATAATATGCTACCGCCGCATTAAAAGTGGGGCTATCTGCTGAATAGATTACACTGACTTCAGAGGTTTCTGGAGTTGACAGGAGACCAGGAACAACCTAAAATAGGCATCAGCAGCCAAATCAAGCAAGACTGAAACCAATCAGTGTCGGTTACAGCTAGTCTCAATATTCAGACAGAAAGACAAAATAAGCAGACTGATCCGCAGAGAGCCCAGTGGCTTAACATACAAAAAGCTGCATCAAACTTATTTCCTTATTTATTTATTTACTTACTATGTGTTTTACATCATACTAAAGAATATTTCACCTATATGACCTCAGCCTGCATTATGGTAGGAGCAAACCGAGCAGACCCTGGATGAAACCCATGACCATCTGCATGTTGCTGGCAGACTTTTCTACTTGCGGTTAGAGAGATAGTCAGTCCGAGATGAACTCTCTGGCGAAGTAACTATGTGTTTTACTTTACGGGTGAGCAAATATGTACCAAATATATTTAAGACAACATATCAAAATGGCATGGTCGACGGTGTTAACTCACCAATGTGGCATTATGACCTCGTGCCTCTCACCAATGCGGTCGCTCTGAGTTCAAGTCCATGTTGGCTTCCTCTTTGGCTGTATGTGGGAAGGTCCGCCAGCAACCTGCTGATGTTTGTGGGTTTAACCCAGGCTCTGCGGTGTTTCCTCCCACCATATTGCTGGCTTTCGTCGCATAAGTGAAATATTTTTGAGTACAACGTAAAACACAAATCAAACAAACAAATAAATAAATAACATGGCATGTTACATATGTGAGGTCTGCCAGTAAACTGCAGATGGCCTTAGGTTCCCCCCACCATGATGCTGGCTACCGTTGTACAAGTGAAATATTCTTGAAAATGGCATTAAACACCAATCCAATAAATAAATAAATAAATTGGCATATTAACCTAACTCAACTTTCTGAGAAATGTAAACTGAGACTTACAGGTAAGGCTGTGAGACTGTTATTGTTCAGGTGTAGCTTCTGTAGGCCTGTCAAACACCCCATCTCTTCAGGCAGCTCCTTAAGACAGTTATTGGACAGATTCAGGCAGGTCAGGTGACTGCCGCTGTAGCCCAGGCGACGAGGGCACTGGTGAATATTCTGATAACTGATAAGCGAGAGCAAAGATATGACCTTTAACTAAAAGATGCAGATGCTTTTCTTACTTCAATGTACTCTACTTCTATATATACAAGTTTTGAGGACAGACATTAGTACTGTTGATAGCCCCAGAAAAAGTTTTTCCTGAGTTATTAAGAAACAAGAGATCAGGTGAACACAATATACGCTTGAACAAATACAATCATATGAAACGTAGAAATGAATACAAGCAGCATTCTGTGAGATGACGTACTTTGTGGGTTTTGATGAAAAGTACAAATAAAACAGTTTGGAAAGAAATGCTTTCAAAAATGTGTGTATGTGAATGACAGTTCTCATCCTGTTACATAGTTTTGGGGTAAGGGCACTAATTCTCATGGCAGCTAAGGAAATATACACCGAAATGTCCATGGTGACCTCTGTTTGTCACCTCTGTATCTATGTATCCGCCAAAAAATGACAATGGACACGAGTCACGACATATCAGTATCTGCGTACCAATGTATCAGCCAAAAATGAAAAAATGAAAAAAAAAAAATGTATACGGAAAATAATTGGAATCGTAGTCCTGACATGAAATCATATCCATTTATAAAGTCCTAAATGTATGATAATGACTATCTGGTTAACATGGCTACAGTGAAAATCAACAAGGGCGAGTGGCAACACATCGTCACCAAAAGTTAAAATTCACTATGTAAAACAATTGGAGTTACAGCCGGGACACATCATCACCATCAAGTTGTATCTATTAATATAGGATATATTGGGAAAAATATTGATCTATTACCATGGTTATCACAGAAAAGGAACAAATGCGAGTTGTAACTCAACTTTACATCTGTATATGCATCCATCAAAAAATTAAAGCTCCATATGCAAAACAATTGGGGTTGTCATATCTATTTATAAAGTATATGTAAGGATAAGGGCAATTTGGTTTCGAGGCAACCATGAAAACTGACACATGTGGAGTCAAGACACATTGGCTTTTCTGTACCTAAGTATCCAAGAAGAATTAAAACTAAATATGATCCAGACACAAAGCTCATACCTAACTATATACTATATATTGAGAAATAGACAAAAGTGAGTCGCAACACCTTGTCATCGGTGTATCTATGTATCCACCAAAAATGAAAACTGTGCTTAGACTGTAAACTGTACTCTAATAAGCAATTGGAGTTGTAGCCCACACACCAAGTCATATCTAACACAGTATATATAGAGAAAATGGTGAGCTGGTTACCATGGCTACCACAGAAAACGACAACAGTGAGTTGTTACACATGAGCAAATCTGCATCCTTGTATTGACCAAAAATTAAAACTGCACATGGAAAACAACTGGAGTTGTGCACTTGACATGAAATCATATGTATTGATTTAGTATATGTAGTGATAATGGCCATCTGGTTACCATGGCAACCATGAAAATGGCCTAATGTGAGTTGGGACACATTACCTCATCTATATCTAAGTATCCACCAAGAATCAAAATTGAATATGAAAAATAACTCTTGTTGTAGCCCGGACACAAAGTCACACGTATTTATATCGGCTATATACAGAAAATGACATTTGGTTGCCATGGCAAGCAAAGAAATGGACAAATGTGATTCGTGACACATCATCACATCTGTATCTAAGTATTCAACACCAGTGAAAAATCCACATGGAAAACTATTTGAGTTTTAGCCCAGTCACAAAGGCACATGTATTTATATAGTGTATATACGGAAAATGACATCTGGTTACCATGGCAAGCACAGAAATGGACAAATGTGAGTCGCGACACATCATCACATCTGTATTTATGTATCCACCAAAAATGAAAAAAGCACGTGGAAAACCATTTCAGATATAGCCCAGCCCAGACAAGGTCATATCTATTTGTACAGTATATACAGGGAAAATGGTGGACTGGTGACCAAGGTAAATGCGGAAATGGACAAATGTTAGTCGCGACACATCATCGCATCTGTATTTGTGTACCCACCAAAAATGAAAAAAGCATCACACCTTTATCTATGTATCCACCAAGAATTAAAACAGTATGTGGAAAACTATCTGAGATATAGCCAGGGCACAAAGTCATATGCATTTATGCTGTATATACAAGGAAAAGGGCGACTTGGTGACCAAGGTAAATGCGGAAATTGACAAATGTAAGTCACAAAACATCATCACACCTGTATCTATGTTTCCACCAAAAATTAAAACTGTACATGGAAAAAAATTCGAGATTACACGAATACCGAGAGGTTGAAGGACAGACAGACAAATACTATACCATTAAACAGAAATTACTGGCAGGCGTATAAAAATAAAGAAACTGACATGGTGTTCATTAAATGGCCTAACCATCAGAGAAAAAACAAACTACCATATTTCACCTCTAAGTTTAGTAGGTAAAAATACACACCGAGAAGCAAGTAAAGGTCTTAAAACAATACTTTTGATGATCAGATTTAATTTTTTCCACTTAGAAAAGAATCAGACTTCACAAAAGGACTCTTGAGTAGCTCCATAATGTGGATAAATCAATCATTATCAAGCACAATGTGTCGCTCGAAAAAAGCTAAACTACTGGTGAAATACAGTATGTTACAATTACATGAACACTGACTAAAATGGGCTAATCACTTGTCCCAAAAATTATAATATTTAGGGACTGCACAGTTTATAGTAATCACTGCACCTATAACTACTGACACCGCAGTTTTTAATTACATATTTTGTACAAAAGGTTCCACTAGTCTATCCAATACCTCTGCACATCACAATCAGTTCAGATGCTTAGGACAGTTGCTTAGAAATGACCGTTCAAATGGCTGTGTCTTACCTTCAACTTCGGAATATACAACGGATCATTTTTCTGCATCCATAACTATTAGGAGTTTTGACTGCGTTTCTTCGGTTGACATTCCTTCCACCATATTGCTGGCCACCATTGTATAAGTGAAAATATTCTGGACTAGGGAATAAAAAACTTCAATCAAATAAATAAATATTGATCAAGGTTTGAAAGCAACCACCTGTGTCAGATTTATTTCATCTCATAAAATGCACCACTTATTTGGAAACTGCACTGTAACCCAACTGTTTTAGCCAAGATCTCAAGCGGAAACCAATTAGTGAACCAATATGCTGACAGATGAATGCATTGCTGTAGATATGTAGGTAAAAAGCTATCTCTTGATTCCCTAGCAAAGAATTCATGGCAAGGTGCCTATGGCCAAAATAGAGACCTGTCCAAAATATCTGGGAACAACAGACTGATGGATGAAGGAGCTTTAGACAGTACACTCTCGAACACTAAGTGTACCAGGGATATAATTAACACTTACACATTTCAAACACACAGTCTAGCCTCACATAGGGAAGGACTGAAATTAAGCACATAGAGGGGTTTTTCTAGCCAATTTCTTTTCAGAAGAAAACACTATTTTTCTTGTATCTTGTATCAAAATCTCAATTTATTTCATGAAAACTCAATACAAAATCTGTCTAAAACTCAATATTCTGACATTTCTCACAGTGGTTACCACGATGAGAAAGTGGCCAGAAAAAACCCTTGCATAAATGTATCATTTTCAAGTCAAATGTATTACAGATACATGTATTTAAGAATGAAACAATAATATTATTATGAAGTGTAAGTATTATGAAATGGAAAAATGCTCTAACCTGAGATCCATAATACTGGAGTTTCTGTGCAGCCACACTTGACTTTGACCTTTCATCTTGGCCATGCTCGGATGTGGAATGTTGTATTTGGCAGAGGAATAATCACAGACTGAATCAGAGACACCAGAACACTCTTTATACAACTCCAGTGAACATCTAGCAATCTTCTCTGTGCCCTCATTTTTCACCCTGAAACAACATTTGTAATGTAATTAAATTTATTTCATTTACCTTATTTGACCTCAAATTTTGTCCATCAGTAGGGTACTCCTTTAGCCCGATCCAGAGAGTTCTAATAATCTTAGGAAACTGCTTTGAGGTTTGTAAGGAAAGTAGGAGATCTGACTGACACATTTTAAGTTCAAGCATCAAAGGTAATGTTATACGGCCTTTATTTGCCCCTAATAATGCACTTTTATATGCTTATAGTTGAACTGTTGGTCAAATACAGTGTTTGTTTGACAGTTGGTATACCTCATTTTGTACATGGACATGATGAAAAAGGCAAACAATTTCACAGGTAGAGAAAACTGGAATGTCTAGCTTAAACCATCAACCTTTGGCAAGTTAATGACAAACTTTCCCACATTTGGGCACAACATATTGGTCTTCACCAAACATTAAATGACACTGTCAACTTCTTATTTTCACACCGGACTCATGCACAGTGAAAGCGAGGAGGGTCTGCAACATCCCTGTCCAAGGACGTACAAACTCTAATAACAAAGTGAGTCAAAATTAAACTTCATTTAAGAGGTTCAGTTTTCATACTGCTTTCAATGTTACTTAGGTGACATCATGATGGTGTCTCTTCGTTGCACACCGCTTATCATATTCTCAGTGATACTTTTCATGTGGACCTTCATGCCTGAATCACTTGACATTAAACCTCAAACCAGTCAGTGTCTGCTAAAACAAATGATCTCCTGACACGCATACTGAGTATCAGACCAGGAAGCACAAAGACTTACAATTAAACTAAGAACTCATTTTTGTTTTGTTTTTTTTTAACTTTTTCATATAAGGCCAAGCCCAATTATATCAACAAAGGTAATATCATGAATATGCAAATTTGCATTAATTGACTATAAAATTAATTTGAAAACTAAATTAGACCTTGATCTCTTTAGAGGGAAAATCTTTAATAAATAATTTTGGGAGTAGAACCTTGCCATCGCAACTGATATTCGCACACAAGCCGTAAACCAAAATGGATGTTCCACGTCAATAACTTTCACATGATGCTCACAAAATCCATTATTCATAAAATAAAATAAAAAGAAATAAAATGATATGAAATGAAATAAAGCAAAATAAAATCATAACAACGCCACATTACTTACCCAAAAATTAACCCAAACAAACCACTTTTTATTTCTGATACGGGAGTTAGAAATCACAACAAATTTGCAGCCAAAGATGTTCCAGCTTAACATATATTACCTGTAACAGACACTGGGTATGCAGGAATGAAGATCTTGTTGTAGCAGATGTCTTAGCTTTAACAAGTTCCTGCACGTGAAGTCCCCAGCCTACGAACAGATGCGAGGAAAATTAAATCAAACCCAACATGAAACACAATATTTTAGTTCATTCCAATTCATTCTGACATCCCCTGCTATAGTTGTGAAAACCAGACAGGTATGACAAATGAAAAAAAAGGATCATGTACATGTTTACTTGATTAGCAATGTCCTATTAAGTAACAATATTCTCTCTGAATAAGTCTAGATAAATAAATCTGAATTGTCAACATCAGTAACACTACACAAAAGCTCATCATAGACACATGTTTTGAATGAAACTGATTAACCTCAAATCTGCTTTTTTGTTTGTAATCTTTTGATCATTTCTCTGTAAACTGTAACAACAGCTATACATATAGTATCACTCTAAGGAAACTGATACATGTACCTAAAATGGTGAATTACAGTGAACAGCAATGTTCACCATCAGTAGATAAACCACAACATGTACTACTCTTCACAGTTATTTAAAGAGGCTATATCGCAGAATAATCGCAAATTTTTGGTTCATTATGAATTCAAACCGAACCATCTGTATTTTTCCTCCAATAGCCGACATCTGCACATTCATAAAATGTCACCCTCAGTCTCTTGCGATTTTCCGTTTTTACAAAATAATGAATTTCTGATATTGTTGTATTTTGACCAGAACTAAGAAAGTTAATATATGCACGAAAAGTAATGAGCAATGCCATGTTTGGATGTAGAAGGATGTTCAGCAAATTCCATGCAAAACAGACGTTTCATTCCACTCGCAGCACAAGCAATTGTAACATCATGACGTCAGAGGAAAATTGAACGTGTGCTTCATCCAGCTGATAAATTTATTGCAATATTAACGTCATACACATGTTCTTGAGTGACAGTTCAGAAACGGATCCACCCTACAGGTGAATATTTATGAGTTTGTGTATATCGTGGAAAACTTCAGAAAAATACTAATTTTCAACCCAACTTGTCTTTAAATGCCTGTATTTAAGACTACAGCATGCATGGCTACTTTATTAATACATGGTATATATGTTCACAAAACAGAAATACTCCGTTGTAGTCTTTTTATGTCATATGTAATCGTCATTCTTCAACACTAAGAAATATATTCATGTATATAATCACACAGGAAAAAGGAAAATAACAGGGCAAAAATAACCAAAGTGACAATTTATTACACTGCAGTATAGAAAACAGGTTGTTTGTACAGAAGGTGACACTACCCAGTTCAAATGCTAATTTCCCTACCAAATTTTTCCCCACTGAGTGCTCTGGTTGGCTGGGCAGATCTGTGGCAGGGTAATGTTCCTTGTCGCTTCCCGGGTTGGAATGAACCCAAAGGATCAGGTGGAATATTGCTGCTAAGACAGAGAAGCACATAGACCCTACGATGGCCACGGCAATAGTAGTCGTTTGAACGTCTCCGCTAAAGAAGATGAACTCCATGGCCATTGATCCCAAGAACTCCATTGTGAGCTACCCATCAAGGAAAAGATTAGTCTATTGTTCAATACTGGTGTCAAACGGACACAAGTCAACAAGAACAGAGAGGTCTGCTGCACTGAAAACTACAAAAAAAAGTTCATTATAAAGAATGGAGTTTAAGAAATCCTGAAGATGATTTTGATGCAGCAAATACCTTTATGTATATTTTGAGCAAAAAACCTCATTTCATTTTTATGTTTATGGTTTGAGTACAATGATAATTTCCCTTTTTAAAGAATATTGAATATGGATGCTCGTGAAGAATTCCTCAGCTGATTAAGTGCAGAGATTTTGAAAAGATTTATATGCTAATCTTGCAATAACACCATTTAAACTATATTGTATAATATGTACAAAGAACCAATATCTCATTGATCAAATCATAACGTTGTATGCTGTGTTACAGATTAAAACCAAAAAAAAAAAAATATGTAAGCACAGAGTAATGTGGAAAATCGTCAGTAATTCACTCACCTGTTTAAAGTGAACACTGTCAGGTGGTGGTACACTGGTGACTATTCATGATTGTTAACAAAATGCAGCAAAATTCTCTCGTCACACACGTCTTGTGCTACAAAACTGCATCTGAACCTCCAGTTGCAATGGAGACCTGAAAATGAAGAATAGACACATGTTTATCACATGTTGTTAATATGCATATAATAAAGTATGTGGTCAGGAGAACTACAGCCAGGTGTTCATGTGTTAATTATTCAACACAGCAAAAGGTGGCTAATATGCCTAAGCGTTGAGCCATGTATGTCTACACTATGACACCGTTCAGAAACTGGCAAAAGGTACACAACACTACAATTACATGTACACTGTGAACTATTTAATAACCATGGCAACGTGAAAAGAAAAACCTTCTAACTGGCATCCAGTTATTGAGTTGCAAAAGCCTCTTCATCAAAATGATTGGACATTTGGTATATGTATTAAAAACGTGTCATATATCGGTGTGTGGAAACACGGACGGCAGGTTGACCATACCACATGTTCTTCACCGACTTCTCTCACTATAAATAGACTCACTCACAAAATTTCTCCTAACCACCAAAGACCGTTACAAAACAAGTTTAAGTGAATCTCATGAGAATTCATATTCATTGACTGAAACATGAAACAATGTGTACATCTTGTTTTTGATGTCTCAGTTTCTCACTAAAAATGGATATGGCTCTGCTCATTTATTTCCTGCTTTTGCACTATTTGCAATGGCAGAGTGAGACAGTATGCCAATGGAAAAACAAGCAACCTAACTGAATCAATGGTGTGTTGGTATTTTTCGCATTCCCTCAGAAACAGGCTACTATTCCATCAAGCTACTATCCCAAGATAGTATATGGAGATGGGAAGGGGAGAATAGCTATGTCATGCATTTGACCAGCTATACCTTGTGAGGTATGTGATACTATTAACACAACCAAACAGAATGCACATTGATGCGTGTTCATGCACATTGAATACGGTAGTGGTCACACCAGATTCAGTTATTAATGCACACTGATGGACACTGATTTCAATCCACATACGTATGTCATGTGGTGTGTAAAAGGGAATATGGCTCCATTCTGCTGAACTCAAAGCGATTATGACTGCATCGATATTAACTTGCATTGATGCGCATTGCAAGGCGGTTTGTCAACGGAGAATCTATTCCGATTGAATGTTAATTGATCTGAGTTGATGCGAATTAAATGAAACCATATTTAGTGTGTCAATGCCAAGTGGTTCCAATAGCACCATTGACTTCCCTGAAAATCTTTGTCTTCATACATGCACAGTCGTAATCGAAATGAATTCAGTTAAACTGAACCATATTTCATTTTGACGCACCACACAGCCAATCCGAATTTCTCAAACCATGCTCCTATGTGGATTGAAATCAACTGAAGTGCATTGATGCGCATTTATAAATGAATCTGATGCATGTCCACAAACACATTCAATGCGAAAGAATGCACATCGATTCGCAATCAATGTGCATACTGTTTTGCCGTGTCAACGGCATTAATTACGTTTGTCTGTTGATAATGTACATCATTCTAAAATGTGCTGATGTTTTCACCATTCCTACATCTTACATGAAGATTCAGAGATTAAAGTCAAGTGACAAATATGGAAAAAACAAAGTAATTTCAGCCATGTTGAAGCAGGAAGTTTTTCTTTACCTGCATATGAACTATAAAGCACATAATTTTATATATTACATCCATATATAACAATATCTTTAAGTTCCTTACAAAGTATGATGGGTTATTTTATTGGCCTTTAAAGTGTGTAATTTTACGAAGCTTCTGTTACATAAAAAAATAAATGAAAATTAAAAAATGCGCATGTATTCAGATTTGCATGTACTGCAATAATATTTTGCATGTTAAAACATAGTCCATGAACTAGATGGTCCCAGTGTGTTATTTTGAAAAATTCTGGCATTTATTGTGGCGATGAATGTCAGAATTTTAAAATAACACGCTGAGTCGATCCTGGGATAGCCCACGTACATATAAATGGACTAGATAAAACAACAACAACGACGGAAACACAAGGGACTTATGACTGGTGTGCATAATGTTTATTCACACCAAACAATATCACACAGCACACCCCGAGTACCTTCCATTAACGTGACAAATAGCCTTCGATCTTGCTAGTTGTCAACTGCGCCCAGTCCACCCGCTTTTTCGAGATTGTTCGCAATATGACTGAAGAAAACATGCCACAAAACATCTAAATAACCCAGCACCCAGTGTATACTCACCCGCGGTGGCAAAAGACTCCAAGAATAAGTCACGTAAGACAACACACACGGAGATAAAGCGTCCATCACCATTTCATCTGCCATCTGTCACTTTCGTGCAAGAGTAGTTCCCCTTGGTTTTCTGTTGCGGGCGGGAAGCAAATTGATGTTGACCAGTTGCCAAACTCAACCACAGGTTGTAGGTTCATAAGCTTCAGCTTATTGGAACCCTGTGAAACTGAAGTTTATAATTTACCAACAAACACGTCGCTTTGCCGTTGGATATAGCTGCAAGCAGTCCGGCCCGGCAACACTAAGGTTAAGACTGCAAAGTGTCCGATTTTCGATACACCATTTCAACTTCACCTGTAGTTAATATTTTTCACTTGTGTGAGTCATCCAAAGATACGGCATGTCGCTGGAGTGATAGTGTTTTGTTGGATACCATTTTTCTGTCGTGAACGGTGAAAGGCAATGGCAACCAATGTTGATGTGACACAAACAAAATCTGGTGCTGAACCTGCTGGAAAACTTTCAGTATCAGAAAAGTTAGCCGAGGCACATAAGCTGAAAGCCATTGGAAATGAGAAATACAAAAGCAAGCTATTCAAAGAAGCAATAGGAAGCTACCATCGCGCGCTGCTATATTTGAGAGGGGTGTGTCAGACAACAGGATCGAAGATGGGAGGCTTCGTTGGTTTGTTGATGGAAACTAATACCCCGGATATATCGCCAGAAATGCAAGCTGATGTGACAGCTTTACAACTGGACTGTTACAACAATTTAGCAGGTGAATTTTTGTCTGACTCCATGCCTCAGATCAGCCTCGGCCTTTTGCAGCTTTAAACCATCAGCACTCTGTGCAGTCCATCTAGATGGACTGACAGTGTATCATGTTATTTTCTTACAGTTCGCGATACATGTCAGAATTTTAAATAACACACTGTGTCCATCTAGATGGACTGCAGTCTTTGTAGGGCCCCTTAGGCGATCTTCCGTGTAGATTGTTAGAGATCACATGTCTTCAACCATTATATTACAGTACACACCTTGAGAAAGCTCTACATAGAAATTTGTATCTTGCATCATGCATGTGAAAAAGTTTGCCATTGGTTTTGTCCTTACACTGTAGTTTTCTTGAGTGCTGACATTACTGACAGCCATTACACTGATGTCACAATACTTCAGTCATACACTAGCCAAATATATAAATAACTTAAAACGACATTTATTACTGATGCACTATTTGCTTTTGCCTCTCAATATCAAAGAGACATGGGGTGCATGGTCAAACCTGATCTTTGTGATACTCTCTTGCAGCTTCATTGTGGGGCCTCAGAGACAATATGCAGTTTAATGTTTGTTGAAGTCATGCATCCCTGCCACCTATGCATGTATGGTGTGCAATCCTGCTGTGTGCAAATACGTGCCTGACATTTTGGAAAACATCACTTTGATGAAAGTGGTGTGATCCAAGAGACCTTTGTCCCATAATATATAACTTGGACAACATGATCATACCAATTTGTCCACAGGGGTGTTTTCGAAAAAGTCAGGCACCTGTTTGCAGGCTTAGGTTGTGCATGTCTGTAAGCCACACAAAGTACTGGGAAAGTACTTGTCATTATCTTGCCAAATGCTGATGGTTTACCCCGATTACTCTGGTTTCATTCCACCAATAAAACTGACTTCTACCACAGAAATAAAAAATTCTTAAGTATTGCATTAAACAACAATGTATATATCTATCATTGTATGTTGCGAGTGACTGCCTCGGTGGCCGAGTAGTTAGAGCTTCGGCCTCGAGGTCGGGAGATCCGGGATCAATCTGTATATTGCAGTGGTACATGGGAAGGTCTGCCAACAACATGCTCTGTCTGGTTTCCTCCCACCATAATGCTGGCTGCCATCATACATTGAAGTGAAATATTCTTGAGTACAGCATGAAATACCAATCAAATAAATAAATAAATAAATAAATATAGTCTAAGGCGACTGTCGGGTAAATTGGCGATGAAACTTACGAAGTTCATGTCAGGAACGTGTACAGTTTGGTTCAGGCTCCATTCAGTTTATACGTGGCTGCTTTTTTGTGTTAAATTTTAACAACTGTTGCTTGTGCAAAATTTCATTTGGCATTTTAGTTCACAGTTTCTCTGCTTAATTGTTTTCGTGTTTTTATTTCAGCTTGCATATTGCAACAAGAAAAACCTAACTATGAGAAGGTTGTGAAGTACTGTGATAATGTCTTGGAGCTCTCACCCAATAATGTGAAAGCTATGTACAGGAGGGGCGTGGCATATTTCCACCTTCACAATTATGACAAAAGCTACACGGGCTTACTACAGGCCAGGAAAACTAAAGGGCAAGAGAAAGGCAAGATTACAGCAGATTATTTCAAAATCATGCAATCATATGAAAAAAGGTGATCGCCAGCCAGACTGGAAACTAACCATAGACCAGTGCATTTGTGTGGTAGAAAGTGTATGAAAGAAACCACAAGAAGTACCATCCTGGTCAATATCCCACTGCCCTCTCTACCCTCCCAGTTCCCGTTTTGGGAACATTTTCACGAAACTTGGTAATCATTTTCTCGTATCTTTTTCCCCCTTGATCACGTTGCCCAATGATGTTACAACCCAGACGTCTTTTACGAGAAAAGTTAAGGAAAAAGTGACTTACGAAGTTTTGTGAAAGTGGACTCTGGAGGAGAGTGAACTAGAAGTTCAATCAAGCTTGGCTGTAGGATGAATGCTAGGTGTCAAATCATCTGAGGCATTTTTCTTGTCTGAATTCAAGGCCTAGGTTCTCTGTGGCAGTAATTTCCAGTCAGCTGTCATGGTGACTAGCACGTTTTGTGGCTGAAGAATGCTCTCAAAGTTGTAGCTTTGCTTTAGTTCCTAAACCTTCTTGCATATGAAAAAGCAGCATTTATAGTTGTTTAGGTGCATTTTTCATTGGATTTTGGAGGCTACATTGGTTGGGATAGATGGTTTCAGGGCTTCAAAAAAAAGAAAATATAACGCTGTCTACACAGAATAATGCCGTTAGATAAACATCTTGCAAACATGGAGAAGGTTCAGGAATAATAGTATTGTTTAATTGGGTGAGAATTTTCCTTATATTTATCTGTCACTATCAGTTCATTCTCTCCTTCAGTAAAATTTAAATTTCTTGCACGTGTGAATACCTGTTAATATGTGATGTACATGTATTACAGATTCTAGTGTGTAACTTCCAGCTGTTCTGTTTCAGATCCAGCTATAGACAAATATTTGTCACTTTGTCAGCGAGAGCTCCAGAAAGAGGAGAAACTGATGAAAGAAAAGTACAAAGGGATGTTTGACAAACTGTCTTCTGGAGATCAGAAAACTTGATGTGCATAAAACAACACAAATTTAAGATTGTAGGGAAGAATAAAGTCTTGACATATTTGAGGGAAAGGATGCGAGAGTAAGAAGTTTGTGCTATAAAGTAGGCTATGATATTATTCTTGCAAGTGGACACGTGTTCGGATTTAGATGTTTTGATGCTACAGTAGTTGAAACCATGGGAATCCAAGGCATGATTTCAGGCCTCGATAGAGTCCTAGTGTCTAGAATTTATGTTACTGGAAAGTAGTAAAATAATTGGTATGACACCACAGGACCATAGCTAGAAATCCAACAGCATTGCCCGGGGTCCACTATTGCCTATTTACCATATCAGGTAGTTCTATGATAACTTCATGGTTAAAAAAAAGAGAAAAAACTGAGAACATTGAAAAGGATCGAACTGGATATGAACTCATGACTGACAGGTGTCATGTACAATAGGCCTACTATTTAAAACCAGCAGAGAAACAGTGCAGCTTTGTCTTTCATCCAAAGCTCATAACAAACACATGAAGAATACCGTGTAGTAAGGCTGATTTCTTATCGTAAAAAGTTAAGGCGTGTACATGGTTCTTAGAAGTTGAACTTTAGGTGAAATATACAGTATATGTGTAGTGTAGGTGTGCGAGTCACATTGGGTGGAAAATAGGTGTAAGAGGAGACCACAGGCGCTCGTATCCATTCAACAGGCCTGGGTCACATTGGGTGGAAAATAGCTGTTAGAGGAGACCACAGGCCCTCGTATCCATTCAACGGGCCTGGCCACAGCACTACAGGTGTGAAGACCAGTGCTTGGCAAAGTGAGATACGTAGGTGATATTATGGGATGGAACAGTCAAAAACCAATGGCGCTGTATCCAGATCAAGCACTAATCGACGTTCTTGCATTTTAATGTCTAATGTCCTCATTGTGCATATTTCCGACAAACTATTGCCGGTGTGAGACTCGAAAGACACCAGGAAGCACAGATGAGTGTAAAAGGAGGACCAACATGCTTTATTTCTAACATTGGTGAAACTTTGTTTCCAACCTTGTCTTTCTATGTACATATAGTAGACATACACATGTAGTTGTAGGACCGGGCCTGCTGGATTGATACGAGAGCCTGTGGAGGAGATCGAAGGTTGTTTGCAAGTAATGATTCTCATAGATCATTGACACTTATTGAGAATTTGAAGAGATGGATTTGAAACCTTAAAACAATGTGTTGTCAGATCCTTCAGGCTAATACCTTTGACCATTTCAGAGATGTTTTGAGCTTTCAGTATGGCATTTGCTTTTTTTGAACAGTTGTGACATATATTTGGTTTTTCATAGGTAAATAAATGAGGTTAAAAGCATAAAGAGACGTATGCATTAAGCTGAGTGTTTATTAACTTCACAACACAACATTGTAAACGCAAAGGCAGGTTTATTTGTGAAATCTGGAAGTTTCTGAACAAATGGAATTAAAAAAACAAATGTCTTTTAACAGTATTGCAATACAGTACAGATTGTGATCTGTTTTTTATAGGTTTATAAAATGAACACAGCTGTAATTATGAAACCAAAACATTTCACATGATAGAGAACTGCCTCCTGCAATTATATTATTTGAATTTCAACTAGGATTTTACTGACGACTCATAGGCTTTGTTAATCTTAATATACCCTAATTTTTCTAATTACTGGGACAGATATAAGTCCTGTTTAAAGCAAAATATTGCATTTGTCTCCCGGCGTTTTCAAAAAGTAAAGATCCATATGTTGGTCATCATATGGTCTAACCTTGGGAAAAAGAAGAAACTTTGTATCCCTGATAGGATTACAAGTATGTTATCTAAAAGGACCAATCAGGTCAAAAATTAGAAGAATTAGGGTATGGGTATACACGCACGCGCACACACACACACACACACACACACACACACACACATGTGGCATATCACATTGACGATGTTAACATATGAAGATGAACGTAAGACAGGTTAGGTTACCTCTTGCCAAAGGATTTATAGGTCTGCAGATCATGACTTATAATAACAAAATGGCACAAGTGACAAAAGTGGTTAAGACAAAGCAATAGGTCTGATATTTCAGCAATATTTAGAGGGCTGTATAAGTGTTATTGGGCACTGAAAGTTCAGTTTCTGGATATGGCTCAGATTGTAGTGCTCTGAGGTTTTCTGCAAAGTGACATCACAGTCAGGCATGTATAAATTGTTGGCAACATAAATATCTGTTTTCTGTTTTGTGAACAGGGCTTCAACAATAATGGGAGGTACCTGTGCTGTAGATTTTAAGAGAGAATAAGTGTAGCAGCCAGCTACCTTTGTGGGAGGTTAGTTGGTCAAATTGCGTAGACAGCTAACATGTTTTGCTGGCAACCAGGTACCTGACTAAGGTGGTCGTTTCATGGAGTTGGGGATGAGATAATTTTTACAATTACAATCTGTGATATATCAAGAATGTATTATCAGTAATAAATGTATTAATGTTAATACTGATGTCAAATTTAAGATAATGAGTTTCACTATTGTGCTGTTTTAAGATAGTTTTCATTTAAGAAGCAAAAACTTGGTTACATATGTAAATGACAGTCTTAGTCTTACCAAAGTTTCAATTTCAAACTTTTCTATGCTACATGGCATACCTCTGTCTTGTATCTGTATTTATCAGAACATACATGTTAATTAGTCATAAATTTCAAACACAATAAACAGAATGAAATCTAAAAAAAATAACTATGGACAAATCACCACATAAACAAAATTATTTTCATAATATGTGCTATACTATTAACAACAACTTGGGTTCCAAAGTCAAAAATTGCAAGCTATAGTTTCCTTTGTTTTTCTAAGGAGCAAAAAGATAACATAGTTACGTGTATGGAGCATAACATCAATACACGTGGCATGTTAAAAATTTGTCATTTCCAAACTGAGAACAAAATCATAAAAATACAATCTGGATAAATCATTAAAAAAATTAGGCACATTGGTTGTGATAGTAAATATTCGTTAAGACAGTTTTCAAAATCTAAAGCTAGAATTACATGGTGCACATGTCCATGTCTGCAGCTTTCAGTTTAAATTATGTTTGTTAAAAAATGTCTAACTTGGAAACAGTACTAAATTAAAGTACCCTGGTATTGAAATGGTGGTTGTAATTGTAGTTTAAAGTGACTGTCATGTTTTAGGTTTAGGAGGTAATTATAAAGCTATGTTTGGGAGTATTTAACAGGGATGAAGGAAATATTTGTTAAAGGGGGTAGTTTTCAGCCTCATTAGGGTTATTTAACAAAGTTGAACAGTCGACTTGTTGGTCATGACAGTGTGAATATCTTGGTACTTTGAGATTCAAAAGACTTTTGTTTCATGTTGTACCTGCTGCATTTGATTACAGTGTCTCTTTCATTGAAGGGAAATGGAATGGATACAAGATCGACCGTGGTAGTCAACTTCAACATTGACCATCTGATTTGCTTCTAGAATTGTGTTAAATGGGGTGGTAGGCATGTCAACAGTGGTAAAATCTGAATTCTAGATATTTGTTATAAATATTACTGCCTTCACAGACAATAAACAGCAAATGTTATAAACTAAATTAGGACAAGTTATCAAGCAGGAGACAGCATGGTTATCTTGATGAGATATCTACCATTCAAATAACATGGCTTCAAAACATAAATCTAGAACATGATGCAGCTAGCATTTTCCTTACGTTTATCACAAAATATTGTATACAGTTAAACTACTACAAATCAATGTAGCATTTTCCTGTATATGATATGTGTTTTGACTTACAGGTTAAATCATTTCTTGTTGCCTTTAGGAGGTGGAACAGTTTCTGCAGGGCATTTTTTAGCTTTACCAGGGTTCAAACAGAGGCTTGTCACTGTGTTCTTGAGCAGTCACAAATCAAAGTTGGAGGAGGTAGTTTTCAGCCACATCAGGGTCATTCCACAAAGCTGAGCTGTCGACTTGGTTGAATGCTTGTGTGAGCACAGGTGATGACAATGTGAATGTCTTGGTACTTTGAGTTTCAAGTGTTATTTTGGCAGTGATTATTTTTTCAAATTGTTAGGTCTTTCATGTTGCACCTTAGGCATTTCATTACAGTATCTCTCTCACTATAGGGAATACAATGAAAACAAAATACACAATGGTAATGAACTTCAACACTGACCATCTGAAGAGTCCCTGTAATTGTGTTGTATGGAGCGGCAGGCATGTTGATTATGGTAATATGTGAAGTTTCAATCCACAGTGGTAATGAACTTCAACACTGACCATCTGAAGAGCCCCTGTAATTGTTTTGTATGGAGTGGCAGGCATGTTGATTGTGGTAATATGTGAAGTTTCAATCCACAATGGTAATGAACTTCAACACTGACCATGTGAAGAGCCCCTGTAATTGTGTTGTATGGAGTGGCATGCATGTTGATTGTGGTAATATCCGAAGTTTCAATCCACAATGGTAATGAACTTCAACACTGTCCATCTGAAGGGTCCCTGTAATTGTGTTGTATGGAATGGCAGGCATGTTGATTGTGGTAATATGTGAAGTTTCAATCTACAGTGGTAATGAACTTCAACACTGACCATGTGAAGAGTCCCTGTAATTGTGTTGCATGGAGCAGTAGGCATGTTGATTGTGGTAATATGTGAAGTTTCAATCTACAGTGGTAATGAACTTTAACACTGACCATCTGAAGAGTCCCTGTAATTGTGTTGTATGGAGTGGCATGCATGTTGATTGTGGTAATATCCGAAGTTTCAATCCACAATGGTAATGAACTCCAACACTGACCATCTGAAGAGCTCCTGGCATTGTGTTGCATGGAGCGGCATGCATGTTGATTGTGGTAATATCCGAAGTTTCAATCCACAATGGTAATGAACTTCAACACTGAACATGTGAAGAGCCCCTGTAATTGTGTTGCATGGAGTGGCAGGCATGTTGATTGTGGTAATATGTGAAGTTTCAATCTACAGTGGTAATGAACTTCAACACTGACCATCTGAAGAGTCCCTGTAATTGTGTTGCATGGAGCAGTAGGCATGTTGGTTGTGGTAATATGTGAAGTTTCAATCTACAGTGGTAATGAACTTCAACACTGACCATGTGAAGAGCCCCTGTAATGTGTTGTATGGAGTGGCAGGCATGTTGATTGTGGTAATATGTGAAGTTTCAATCCACAATGGTAATGAACTCCAACACTGACCATGTGAAGAGCCCCTGTGATTGTGTTGTATGGAGTGGCAGGCATGTTGATTGTGGTAATATGTGAAGTTTCAATCCACAATGGTAATGAACTTCAACACTGACCATCTGAAGAGTCCCTGTAATTGTGTTGTATGGAGTGGCAGGCATGTTGATTGTGGTAATATGTGAAGTTTCAATCCACAATGGTAATGAACTCCAACACTGACCATCTGAAGAGCCCCTGTAATTGTGTTGTATGGAGTGGCAGGCATGTTGATTGTGGTAATATCCGAAGTTTCAATCCACAATGGTAATGAACTTCAACACTGACCATGTGAAGAGCCCCTGTAATTGTGTTGTATGGAGTGGCATGCATGTTGATTGTGATAATATGTGAAGTTTCAATCCACAATGGTAATCATCTTCAACACTGACCATGTGAAGAGCTCCTGTAATGTGTTGCATGGAGTGGCAGGCATGTTGATTGTGGTAATATGTGAAGTTTCAATCCACAATGGTAATGAACTTCAACACTGACCATCTGAAGAGTCCCTGTAATTGTGTTGTATGGAGTGGCAGGCATGTTGATTGTGGTAATATCCGAAGTTTCAATCCACAATGGTAATGAACTTCTACACTGACCATCTGAATAGTCCCTGTAATTGTGTTGTATGGAGTGGCATGCATGTTGATTGTGGTAATATGTGAAGTTTCAATCCACAATGGTAATGAACTCCAACACTGACCATGTGAAGAGCCCCTGTAATTGTGTTGCATGGAGCGGTAGGCATGTTGATTGTGGTAATATGTGAAGTTTCAATCCACAATGGTAATCATCTTCAACACTGACCATCTGAAGAGTCCCTGTAATGTGTTGTATGGAGTGGCAGGCATGTTGATTGTGGTAATATCCGAAGTTTCAATCTACAGTGGTAATGAACTTCAACACTGACCATGTGAAGAGCTCCTGTAATGTGTTGCATGGAGTGGCAGGCATGTTGATTGTGGTAATATGTGAAGTTTCAATCCACAATGGTAATCATCTTCAACACTGACCATGTGAAGAGTCCCTGTAATGTGTTGTATGGAGTGGCAGGCATGTTGATTGTGGTAATATCCGAAGTTTCAATCCACAATTGTAATCATCTTCAACACTGACCATGTGAAGAGCCCCTGTAATGTGTTGTATGGAGTGGCAGGCATGTTGATTGTGGTAATATGTGAAGTTTCAATCCACAATGGTAATCATCTTCAACACTGACCATGTGAAGAGCCCCTGTAATGTGTTGTATGGAGTGGCAGGCATGTTGATTGTGGTAATATGTGAAGTTTCAATCCACAATTGTAATCATCTTCAACACTGACCATGTGAAGAGCCCCTGTAATGTGTTGTATGGAGCGGCAGGCATGTTGATTGTGGTAATATCCGAAGTTTCAATCCACAATGGTAATGAACTTCAACTCTGACAATGTGAAGAGTCCCTGTAATGTGTTGCATGGAGTGGTAGGCATGTTGATTGTGGTAATATCTGAAGTTTCAATCGCTTGGGATTGATTCCCTAAGTTTACAGCTCTAGTTCCTCAAATTCTGTGACTTTCACATCAGAAAATTAATATGTTTTGCTGACCTTGAGTTCATGTACACGTTTCCCAAAAATTTAGTGATAAGGTGTCTGCCACATGAGCAATCACTGCTGAGTACAACAGGAGGCTCTGTGATGATGTATGACGTTGTACACCTGTGATTATATCCAAGACTTTTGCTGTGACGATAATCAAGAATAAATAGAGAGATGGAAATACACATTATTTGAAATTTATACTTTTAAAGGGAAAGATCTTGTAAAAATGAACGTATGGTGAGTGAAAAGACCATTAAAAACTGTATCTGCAAATACCTTCACTGAATTTTTTAGATTTTCTTCACCAAATAAACGCAGTTGTATGGTGGGTTTTATGGACCATATTGATAATGTGGTTACCGGTGACGTCACACAACTTTGTCACACCTTTATATTCAGCTTTGAATAAAGGTCATGAAGAGTACTCCTCTAATGTTTGCCTGTGTATGAAAACGCTAAAATGACGTAGAATTTCTGCTTTAGAGCCATAGAAAACATTTGCTCGGCATTTCACAATTTTAGAAGAAAACTGACATGACTTAGCTGACAAACAAGTAAAAGTGGGTGTGATTTAATCTTCGGCATTATTATTCGTTCACACAAGTTATACATGTAGGAAATCAGTTATTATAAAACTAGATACACGTGATAAAGACACAATAATTACATAATTTTATAAGTATCATTCATGAGTTGGTCTATTAATGAACAAGTTTACAGTTCTCAAACTCGAGTACATCAGTGGACACAGCTAGGGGACTGAGCGATATGCTACTGAAAAGTTACTTACATATTCATCTAATGTCATTCAGTAAATATATTGGTATATATAAACTTGTCACAATCTAACCATAATCTGTTGTTTCAGGTTGGATACTCTCGTGTTGAAATCCACTATTTGTCTACTAATGATAAAATTTTTATTCTTAGCAAGTAAACCATATATGTATATGTAAACTCAGTCACGACATATAGTTAGTGGCATTAAAAAACACGTGCAGCAAATGCCTATGTCAACTTGTCATGTATATCAGACTTGTTGCATTTACCCATACATTTTAATGGTGCTAAACATGCTCTACTCTGGCATTCTTAATGGCGCTAACAGTATACTTATGTATACACATAGGGGGGAATTGTCAAGGGGGGTTGGGCATCTTCCCTAGATTTTTGCTATCTGTGAATAGATGTGCATGCTAGATGCACATACAGGGGCCCAACAGAGGATCAAAATTGACAATTAATACATATTAGATATATATAGGAATTATGTATCTTGATGTGGTCCACACCTGTACCAACTTTGTTGAAATTCGTCACAAACTGTAACTTTTTCTTTTGAAGGAAATGCCAACATATGCTGAATGAACAGACAGACAGATGGGTAACTGTTATTTTATAATCATGATCTTGTTTTTTTTGTGTAAATGATGTGGCACTAAACTTCCTAGTTTTCGCCACCCAGCGTGATGAAGACTGCGTAGCCTTTCGCGTAGCCTGCCGTTCGCCCAGAGACAGATTGACGAAACCCAACGATGGGTTACGTAGACCTGTTTTGACGAGAACCGCATTCCGTTCACGCAGGCTTTTGAAAAAGTACAGCGTGTTAACCCCACCTAGCGGTGCCTGCAGCAGGACCTTCTGCATGAGGGTTATGCTCAACCATGATAGAAAAGGGGTTTATAATACATCACATGGTTTAGGAACTTCGGTCTTGGAGCAGAATTTGATCACAGGACACTATTTTCTCAGGAATCCTTTTATCAGCTAGAGATTACATTATTTAGAATCCAGTATGATCAGGAGAAATTGTTAAATGGCTTCTTCTTGTAACAACATCTTTGACTTTCTCTCTGGAAATAATTTAAAAGTATAATTGAAAGATAGTAAGTTTTGATTAATAATTGATTCTGCATGTGTAGTTTACAACTTACTGATTTCAAACCTGATATGAGATACTTTAACCCGTGTGTTTCTCAAAGTCATCGTGAGTGTGTATCTATATGGAAAACACTTGCAAGGCAGGTTCAGGTGGACTCCCACCACTGCCCACCTACAACACGCAGCGCTGAGTACAAGTACAAAAGCTTGAATATATATCTTGCATAAATGGATCCAACTGAATGATATTCCTATACATGTGTTTGTGCCTGATATAATGAAAAAGAATTGAATTTGTGTGAGTCTGGTGCAAGTTACATCTTGATTTTTTGACTGATTTCAATTTAAGTTTTTGACGCGATGATGATGATGAATGCGGTCGACAAGGGCCTCAGATCAAGATGAGGAGAGTGCATTTCCAGTGGTTTTACTAGAAGTAGCTAGTGGAAATTACCATTTATGTCAGTTGACCTATTGCTGGATGTGGCGATCAGAAGTCAGAGGTGAACTTAAAAGGGAATCTTTCCTTACCATCACACTTATGTAAGAAGGACAGTTTTCCAATGGACCATGCAGTGTTTCTGCTAGCACAGCTAGTCGTAATTTATCATTAAATGTGTTGCTCTGGTGCTAGATTTGGGTATGGTGATGTGAACTCAAATCTCAGCGTTACTTGGACGAAATCTGACAAGCATTACAGTTGTGTGATGTTATGTAAGATATTTTCCCTGCAGTGCCTCTATTAGCTACAGCTAGTGAATTTACCTTTAGCTTCTACTATACATAGTACAATCAGCATTGGTGTAGATGTTAAATTACCATATCAGCATGCGAGGGACGATAACATGAATGCTCTCCGGTCCAGGTTTAACGTATATTAATGGCCGATTACTACAAATTAAACTGAGTAGAAACTATTGTCCATTCGGAAATGTTCCGTCATTGCAGTCGGAGATTTTTATCAGCTACCTCCTGTCAACGGCAAAACCTTACATACTGATGTAACAGGTGTAATCCTGTGGGCTGATGCTTTTCGTATTGTTGAGCTAACAGAAATAATGAGACAGAAACCCTGCTGCAACCCTCAATCACTTGAGGACGTTGAAAAAGGGAGTACACTTAAGAAATGATGACAGTGATTTGTTAGTTCAGCGTGAAACTGGAGGGGATGTCGACGCCATTCATATCATATGCAACTAACGATGAAGGAGAAATGTACAACAAAGAAAAACTACATTCACTTTGTGCTAATCTTATTTCCATAGATGCTGAAGATTTCTTCCGAGATCCAAAATCTGGGAAACTAATCCAAAGGGAAACGCATTTCATTAAGGCGCTAGAAGGATAACTTCAGATGTCGGTACTCGTGTCATGTTAACGAAGAACATAGACGTATCAGACGGTGTAGTAAATGGTGTATTCGGCTCAGATGAACACATTTCGCTCAAGGTTGATAACACACTCGCTTCTGTTGTTTATGTTGTTTTGACAGCTGTAAGGTTGGGATAAAATTGCGGGGGAAATGTGTGTACCCCCCTCACTACCATAAATCAGCACTCCCCATTACCCGACAAAACGATAAAGTCAACAAGAGTGGTAGTATCAGGCGCCAGTTTCCTCTGAAACTTAGTTTTGCCTCTACCATTCAGAAGCTGCAAGGAAGCACTCTCAAAGAAGCCGTTGTAGCACTCCAGAAGGTGTTCTCTGCCGGCCAAACCTCTCCAGATACTTCTCCAGATGGACTTGTTATTCAGATTTTTACAGATTTTTGGATTGTTTTAGATTCAGATTTTTATTGTTCCTAAAGCTATGTGAGCAATGAATCCTTTTCTGACCTCACCGGAAATAGTTCATAAACCTTTTGAGCCCAGCTGTCAGCTGACTGTCCACAATATCCAAGGCCTACGAAACCATCACGAGGGTCTAAACTGTGACAAACGTTTAGTAAATAGAGATTTTCTCACCAAAACATGGCTTCAGAATCACGAAATATCCACGAACTGCATGGATTCATCTTTCACCACAGACCTAGAGCAGACTGCTACGACATTTGGGAAAAGATCTTTGCTGACTTGAAGCACCAGGCTCATGGTCGTATTGGGCTACTCATTGCGAAATATTACGCCTACCAGTGACTAATTTGGAGTACGTTTCCTTCTACTCTCCTGCTTATAATATGGCGGCCGCTGTAATATGCATACCTCCGTGTTACAGGATCGATGTTTTCAGGCATCATATAACCAGGTAGATGAACAGGACAAATTCGCCTGCCCGTGCATCGGGATGGGTGACTTCAATGAGAACATTATCAAGTCGACCTCCATGTGTAAACTTATGGAACAAAGGGGTTTTCAGCCATTTTGTAACAGATCCGACTCAGCAGGGACCTTGCTTGATCACGCCTACGTCCAACAAGTCGAAAACGTATTGGTAGAGGTACTTCCCAGCATGATTCAGTTTATTTTAATTTATTGTTAAAATGAATTTATTTAATTATTCTCTCATATATTTCATTCATTATGTATTTTATATATTGTTCCATGTAGTTACTTTTTTATTTTTATTTTCTTATACTTTTGTCGCTCGTGAGGCAACAAAAGTTTGCCAAAATGCGATTGTATGTCTTCCATGAACATTGGACATGACTGTCACTTGTCTACGGCTGTTTGCTTGACAGAATGTATCAAAGTACAAAATATTTTTACTTTTAACTCTACATTTATTCCCCATTTTGAAACTGTGCATATGGCGTTTTACTGTCAGACGGAAACCTTACCTGGTGTTATTTGCCAACTTACAGTGATGCAGTTTTTCTAAGAAATAAAGCAGTTTGAAACTTTCCTCCCTTTAATTAAAAACTTCATAACATCACGTTGATGCAAGACTGAACAACAATGGACCATCTTCATCTAAAGTACTACATTTCCTCACTTCACAAATGATCAATCAACTGCTAAATTCTGTGTAAATATAGAAGGCATTTTACCCTGGACACTAACATTTGTCTGATGTGTCTTGGACAATATTTGTCTCATGTGTCTTGGACCATGAACCATGAAAAGCACAGCCTGTAACAGAAGTCCGTACAGTAGTAACCTGCATCCATTTGCGGATATATACACTGTGTGTGGTTTCAGCGTAATATTTAATGTAATTATGATAAAAGTTCTTAGAAAACTTTCCAAGCACAAAGAAATGACACAAAAGTAGTGTGGAATTCAACGGAAGTGTTCTGTGTCACATTATTACACTGAGTTTGTCCATGGAATGGAGTGAAATTCACCAAATATGCGTCATGTGGAGGGAAATCTCTTTGTATACATGATTAGCGGCACTGTGAAATGTTTAAAGAAACTGTGCTTGACAAGATATGTTACATCCCTGGATTGTCAAGCTATTGTATTATGTATATATTTTACAAATGAAAATTTCTGGAATCGCCATGATAGAAAAACATTACCGATTGTATTTAAGCTGTATCGCACCGAGGAACACACACATTTGAGGTAAATCGTGTTGATACTGCATGGCAAAATTTTAAATTAACCTCTGACAAAACATTTGTGTCTAAATCATATCAAATGGAAAAGTTGTTGTTGACACATGTATTATAGATGGTAATTTTATAACCAAGATCAACATGCCAATGTTATTTTTGCAATATGGCCATTTCCCCACAGATATTATTTTTGATTCAAAGCCAGAAATGTCAGTATGTTTATGTTTTGGTTATTTATGGCTGCCCGAATCCCGTTGCATACTGGTCAATATAACAGAGGTCAGAACACAGTGCGCTTTGTATATAATAGCAAATGCAATCCTTATTATTGTATTCTTTTTAATACGTTGTAAAATAAAAATGAATTGTATAATGTCGATTAAATTTCAATTTGTGACACCGTTTCCAATTCTTAATAAATTAATTATTGAAAGCTATGCCTATCTCAGCTTTGTCTCTCATGCAGGTCAGTGTGAAACTTTGTTTGAAAGTTCAGTTACATAAGTTACAGTTAGAATGAGATTCACACGTTTACATATTAAAAATGTTGCCTTCATCAACCCATGTCGGTGTGTACCTACCGCTTTGCTTATTTCAAAGGTGAAAAGATTCATTAGATGTGGTGTATTCTTCACAGGTAAATTCCTACACGCCTTGTGAAGAGAACGACATGATCAATGCAAATATGACGTCGAGAAATGCCAGGTACTTTTACACCTTCAGTTTTGTTCTCTTCTTATACATGGAGATTTATTGTGGTTTTATTACGGCAGAGGAATTTACCCGTAAAGGGGCCTTTAGGCCAGGAAGCGCTGCGTGGCATGGTCTTTATACATGAAGATTTATTGTGGTTTTATTACGGCAGAAGAATTTGGCGGTAAAGAGGCCTTTAGGCCAGGAAGCACTGCGTGCCATCGTCTTTATACATGAAGATTTATTGTGGTTTTATTACGGCAGAAGAATTTGGCGGTAATGGGGCCTTTACGCCAGGAAGCACTGCGTGCCATCGTCTTTATACATGAAGATTTATTGTGGTTTTATTACGGCAGAAGAATTTGGCGGTAAAGGGGCCTTTAGGTCAGGAAGCGCTGCGTGCCATCGTCTTTCATCGCAATTACACTATGTCTGTTCATGTTATACACAAAACTCCTAAATTTTGCGGTTATAACTTAATAGCAGCACCGTGTAAAAAACAGATTCCTTATCCTCTGGTCAAGAAGTGCAGAACAGTGTGCTGAATGGCAACAATTTATTCATTTACATACAACTGACGTTTTACTCAATACTCAAGAATATTTTACTTGTATTATGTTTTCACCATTCAGGTGCCACGAAACCGGATACAGACTGCCATCCACAGATTGCTCCCTGACATTCGCACGCATGATTGTCATGGCCAGACGTAAACACTCAGCGATGGCAACACTGAAAGATTCAATAGCAATTTCGATCCACTACTAACTACCCCTTCACTCACGTTTCGACCTGAGACCAATAAACACAATGTGCATTGAAGTGGTACAAACCGGTGAAAAGAAAATAAATACATGAATTAATTAGTTTCATGCCGCCCAAGAAGACGTTAGGTGCAGTATTTCCTCAGTGCTCAAGATATAAGAATGATTTTTGCGCAGTTAATTTATCCCTGTGTGTTCTATTTCCATTAAAGTTCAGCTCAATCGCACAAACCCTTCTCGAGAAAAAGACGTAAAAGCTTTCTATTCATGGCAATATCGAGGCAAAAGTAGGCCACGTTGAAAAAAAGAAATGGTGGGGACAAAAAAAATTCCAGGCTGTATACCCCAAGTGAGTTTAAAAATTATCATAAATAGATTGGATTTGAGCCGAAGATTGCTGGACTAGTCTGCGGTGCCTAATAATTTCATGATTATTATAAAGACTTTATATAGACTAGCAAGATTTAGCTGGATTTCGACCTACCACTAAAAACCGCCGTGGAGGAAACACAGCTTTGATCTTGTGCTCAAAGCCCATGACGAACAATATAAAGAGTACAATGTAGCAAGGATGATTTCCATTCTCATGGTAAACTGCACTCAACAATTTTCAGCTTTACAGCTATAACGGTTTCCTGTCACGTGACCTCTAAATATGGGAAAATTTCTCTTTTTCGCCCTTTGTATAGTACACATCTGGCCTTTTGCACTCAGTGATTGTCAGCATTACTATTGTAACGGTTTTTTCTCACGTAAATATGGTGAAAATTATACACTGCAGGCAAAAAGTAAAATTAGATTTGTAGTCAGGACATCAAACTACATTAGATAGCATACTTAGAATATTTAAATTCCAAACTTTTGCTCACGTGACAACTTGGGTAATCAGTACATTTTCACAGTTTTCAAGACATGAAAATGATTTTTGCACACGTAATTTGCCCCCACGTATTCCGTCTGTGCTTTAAATTTCAGCTCCATCGGATAAACCCTTCTGGAGAAAATGACATGTTAACACATTATATCCATGGCAATATGGCGTCCAAAGTAGGCCAGGTTGAAAAATAATTTCCATGTAAAATTTAATAATAAATCTAATTATTTTTATGAGGACATCTCCTCCCGCGACACGAGGAGGGTGAGGCGCGGGAGGAGATGTCCTCATCCGGCTTCCATAAAAAAAGAGAGAACAAAGACTAGCAGGAATTAACTGGATTTGAACTTAAGACTGTTAGGTACAGGGTTCCCTGGGGCTATGGTGAAAGCCAGTGGAAAAAAATACAAACAGTGCTCTCTGATTCCAGGACTCAGCCACATGTATAGAGCGGTTTTTGCCTTTGACCTGCTGCTCCCGATGCCCGACAGAATTAGAATACCTGCCGTGTGGCCAGCTAAACCACAGGATTCGGCGGTTGGTCGACAAGCGGAACGGACGTGTCTTTTCGACTGAACTAAGCTGAGCTTATGTTGTTGTTGCACTCAAGTTTCTTGTACCCGACTAAATCTGTGTAATTTTCAAAGTAAATGTATATAGTTAAGTAGGTTAGCGTGATTGTATATAGTCTGTAGTGATTTTGTAGTATAAATAATCTATTATTCTGTGAGGTTAGCTGATTCTTGTACATTGCACTGTCACTCTTGAACTAACAAGGGCTCCTTTCGTCTTTCATCTTGGTCTCTGAGTCGCCCCAGAGACACCCTTCCTCTCTCCTAACTGTCTTGTAAATAATCTCACTGTGCTTGCACCTAGTTTATTTAGGCTTCTGTTAGTTTCTTGAACTGCAATGGAGGACGATAACAACAATATGGACTTCACTGAGGTGCAACATTCAGGGCGAGGCAAGCGGATTAGAAATAGACATGACAGCGAAGAAGGCGAGGGAGGAAAGAAGGCACGAGAAGCTGAAATAAACAGTAGTTTCGATGTTGTCATGTCGGGTGTAGGTGGATTCCCTGTGTGCTCGTTGAATCCTCTAAAATTTGGTGAAGCCTTACATGAAGTTGTTGGGAGAGTGAAGTCCGTGAAAAGACTACCATCAAGTGACTTGCAGATAACATGCTTTGACAGGGGACAGGTCAAGCGTTTGCTTAGGCTGACTTCAATAATGGGCAAAGACACACAATGCTGCCAACCATCCATGTCGTCATGTAAGGGGGTCATATATGGTGTTGGAGAAAGTGTAACAGCTTTGGAAGTCCAGGTGGCTTTATGGAAAGAGAAATGCATTAAAACTGAAGGGATGAAAAGAGGTAAAGATCGTCAGGTATCATCTTGCATTTTGCTTTGTTTTGATCGAGATGACCTACCAACAGAAGTGTTGCTAGGATATGAGAAATTTACTGTAAAGCGTTATATCCCCCCTGTGTTGAGGTGTTTCCGTTGCCAACGTCTAAATCATACATCGAAATCTTGTAGAGGTTCCTCTCGCTGCTCCCGCTGTGGTGGCTCTCATGACTGTGAGCATGTCCAAACATAGCCTCCCCCAAATGTGTGAACTGTGGAGGTAGCCATAGTGCTGCTTATGGCGGCTGTCCTGCCAGGAAGGAGGCTAGTAAGGCTCAGTATATCAGAATTACAGAGAATGTCTCGTACTCCGCAGCTTTAAAATCTGTCCGCAACGCTCGTCCCGAACTTATCCCGACCATGTACAGTCCGACCAAAACAGTGTAGAGTGTTCCCAGGCACCTAGAGGCCTTGAGCTTGTGTCACACCCGAAACCATCTATCCCTAAACCCAGACCACAAACAAATTCTATTGGCGTACAGACTGAAAATGACATGGCTACCCAGACGGACTACTGTTCGGATGTTACCCTCGCGAATGTTGTGGCAATGATAACAGAAACTTTATTTCATTGTGCTAAAGTTCCAAAGAACTCGGAAGTTATCAGTTTCATCGCTGACTGTGCTCGTCGTCATCTTGGTAGTGAGACCTTTGTTCCCTCAGAGCTTGTGGCTCTGCTGAAGCAAAGGAAAACAGCTGGTAGATAATGGATTATACAAGAAATCCAAAAATCCGTGTGTTTATATTTCTCACGATGGCTTTCTGTACACTGCATCAAAACATTCAGCCTTTGTTTGCTCATGGGCAAGAATTCAAAGTTTTCTTAACTGATCTTAATGTTGAGCCTGATGTAGTTTGTCTCCAAGAAACATTTCTTAAACCTAAGTATAACCCTACATTCCCAGGACATGTCATGAAAAAAACTGACAGAATTGGCATGGCCAGAGGTGGGCTGGCTATGTTAATGAAAAATGGTATTTCATTCACGGAAATTTGCTTCCCAGAATTTCACAGTATTGAAGTCCAGGGATTTCAAATTTTCCTTACAGAGGGACGGGTTGTGAGTGTAGTAAACCTATACAACGCTTGTAATAGACTAGATATTTCTGAGCTCAGTGCCATTGTATCGATTGCTAAGGGCCCTAAAATAATCTGTGGTGATTTTAATGCACATAATGTGTTGCGGGGTAGCTCATCAACAGATGCCAATGGTTCTGTAGTTGAAGACTTCATCGAAGACAATGATCTAATTATGTTAAATGACGGATGTGGAACAAGGCTCGACGTCCGCTCGGGCAAATTATCTGCCCTTGATTTGACTTTGTCTTCTAACGAGTTATGTCCTGGTTTTTCATGGTATGTGGACCACGATTCACCTGATGGAAGTGATCACTACCTTGTGGTTGCTACATTTGGGGAATCACCACACTATAATGATGTAGATAACCAGCCTAGATGGAAAATACAAAGAGCTAATTGGAATACCTATGCAACTGAATGCTTGTCGCCATTAAATGAATCTGTTGTTTATGACAACATTGATCAATTTACTGACAACATTATAGGCGCTATCAACTCTGCAGCCAGTGTCTCCATCCCGAAGTCTTCAGGGGCGGTCTGGTCGAAGCCCCCAGTTCCATGGTGGACAACAGAGTGTGCTGATGCCATACGTCAGCGAAAGAGAGCTAAGAACAGAGCGTCTCACACCCGTTTGATCAACGATATCGCGTTTTGTCGGAAATGTAAGGCTATTGCGCAGCGTACAATCAAGCAAGCCCAGAAAGCCTATTGGCGAAAGTACTGCTCTGGCATTACTAGTTCAACACCGCTAAAGAGGGTATGGGCCCAGGTAAAGGCAGTAAGTGGTGCTAAGAAGTCTAATAATATTCCTACTTTGACACCCGATAACTCATCTTGTGTTAGTGACTTTGATAAGTGTAATCTACTAGCGGAAAAGTTTGCTCATGTTTCAAGTTCTAGCAACTTTGATTCTGATTTTATCAAACACAAAGAACAACAAGAGCTACTCCATAGTTTTGATAATATTTTGTTCGATGATCTGGCCATTAATGACGAATTTTCTCTCTTGGAACTCAAGCAAGCTCTGAATGGGTAGAAAGACTCCACACCAGGGGAGGACGGGGTATACTACTCTATGTTAAAAAAAAATTAAGTGATGAATGCCTTAAAATTATGTAGGTGTTGTACAACACTATTTGGTCAAGAATGAGTCTCCCCGTGTGCCTTAAAACGGCCACTGTAATACCTATTGCCAAGTCAGGAAAGAATGTTACAGAGCCGGGGTCGTACAGTCAAATAGCATTGACATCAGTGCTGTGTAAAACGATGGAGACCATGGTAAACTCCAGGCTTGTGTGGTTCCTAACTAAAAATAATATACTTTCAGACGTCCAGAGTGGGTTTAGAAATAACCGCAGCACATCAGACCATTTAGTGCAATTAGAGTCCACTATCCAAAAGTCATTTTTAAACCGAGAATCTATCTTGGCTGTGTTCTTGGATACAGAGAAGGCATACGACATGATATGGAGACAAGGGTTACTCATCAAGATGCAGAATATTGGTATCGGAGGTAAAATGCCTGAATGGGTGAAAGGCTTTTTGTCTGAGAGAGTTATACGAGTTCGAATTGGCAAGACCTACTCAAATCCAGTGAATACTGAGAATGGTACTCTTCAGGGTAGTGTAATATCTCCCACTCGTTTCAACATTGCTATAAATGACCTCTGTCCTTCATCCAATGATTCCTTGTACTCTTTTTGCAGACGACAAAGCTCTTTGGTTCCAGTGCCAGGATCTGAACGCTGCAAAGTGGCACATCCAATAGGCTCTAGACCCAATAACACGATGGAGTAAGCTTTGGGGGTTCCGTTTTTCGTGTTTGAAGTCAGAGGCGGTTGTGTTCTCGAAAAGGAGGATTTTGCCACATATCACTTGAGCTCGGCAACACCAACATAAAGCTGTCTTCACCTTAGGTGTCACTTTTGACACCAAATTTTGACACCTAATAGGTGTCTCAGCCAGTGGGCCACCCAGTAACAAGAGAGATATCTAACTAATGAAATATCATATTTATCAGTTAGGGAAATCCTCGGATTTCAATGATGTATAAATAATAAAATGTTTTGCCATAAATACCACATTACTTTTTTTAGGTACTTGTGTCATCGTTGGATAAACTCTTGTGCACATCTGAATAGTGTAATCTTTCATTGGGGGAATATCCATAAAAAAGAACAAACCAGCCATGCCAGTCTATGCTGGGAGAAGGATAAAGTGCTGTACTATCAGCTAAGTTTGTTTAGCTCTGTCTCTTCTCCGTTGTAATCTTCAAACTGCTGCAGATGCTGGTGATAGTGCATGTGCTGCCTCACCCCGGAGGGCTTTAACAGATTAGATAACCACGCAAAGCTCTGCAACAAGTCGCCTTTATTGCCCAACCATGCTGAGGTAAATAATTGAAACACAATAAAACAGTGTCGGTAGAAACAATCAACAACTGAATTTAACATACACGTTCTAGGTTGAGAAAGTTCAGGCGTAACGATAATGCAATTGTACAAATACACAACGTTATGTAATGCGTATTTACTACGTTTCATTGAGTATCAATAAGTCCCGTGGAGTAAGCGTTGTTGTTGTCTCTCAAACTGTTACCGCGCTCCTTAAACGCCTTATTTTCAAAACAAATTTAACACCGTATATGATCCCGTTTAGATGTACATGCATATCTAACTGTAAATATTACACTTACACTGTGGTTGTTTGGTTGTTGTCAACTCTGAGCGCTATTTAGATAACAGGAACGAGAAATACGCCTCGACGATTTTCTGATATGTAATGTCACGAAAACTAACTCTGGCACAGGAGAGTTCTACATGTGCACAGTATAAGATAGGCGTGACAGTGCAAGACCCATCAGATCATCTCAAAGTATGAATTGCTTCTGTATAGCTGTACACACAAGACGAAGTATTTGTTCGCCTGGATTCAGCTACAAACTTTGGTAGAAGCAACTTTGTTGGAGCAACAGGCATTCGGATTAACCTGGAACAGGATCGGAAACACAGATGGTGGGATTTTGGGTAATGAGACCAATGAAGAATGGTGTGGTTGACGAGTTGTTGCCTTTAGTGTTGCGAGTTCTTGCAAGAGTGGTGAAAGCATCAAAACTAAGGAATTTAGAAAGGACATCTTTGATAAGACACATTTGAACTTATCAAACATGACAACAAGCCACAAATTATAATGTTTGATATTTTGCATAAAAGTGACAATGGATATTTTAATTTCCCCACAAGTCAACAGGGACAAGAATTTTACATGTCTTTCATTTTTGAGTTCAATAGCATTAGGATATCTAGTATACCTGTGTGCAAATATGTATTATAGGTGCAACCGTATCCTGTTTTGGAGTCATTATGTTAAATATGTTGACTTTTTCTCTACCACCAGAGCAGAGCGTACTAAACCAGAGTCTCTGATGAGGCAGGAGCTCTACTGCTTGAGACAAAATTATCACTGTGTCGATGACAAAAATTATTGGTGTATAACGGACAATTGGCAATCAAAATTAATACTCCGAAATATGTATCTTGATTCACTTGTACCAAGATTTGTTGAAATCGAACAAAAACTGTAACAGTAATTAGTAGCATTTTGAAACAAATGTTAGAAAGACTGGTGGACAACCGATTATCGAAATGGAAAATCAACACTACGATTTAAGTCTAGACTTAAACCAATTTTCATTGAAATGGGACAAACCCTGTAGTATGAGTTATAGTGTTTTTAAAGATATGTTAACATATACTGGATGAGCCTGACAGAGGGATGGAGAAGCGATCGTTGGAATTAAAAATCGTTACTACGAATTATGTATCTCGATGTAGTCTACACTTGAGTTAAGTTTCGTTGAAATCGGACAAAAAGTGTCGGAGGAGTAGCGTTATGAAAACGTTAACATATACTGTATAAACAGACACACAGACGGAAAACCGATCATCGAAATAAAAAATCGATAACACAATTATGTATCTTGGTGTCGTCTAAACTTGGCCCAAGTTTCGTTGCATTCGGACAAAAACTGTAGGAGTACCACCGTTTGGAAGGAAAAGTCAACAGACGCCGGACAGATATTCAGACAGACAGACGGATGGCGGACAACTTGCATAACATACATACTTACATAACCGACCAGGGGAGCTAAAAACCAAGTCACATAGCTTAAAATTTTATAGAATTAAGGCCCTTTTGTCTTATATTGTCAGTACTGTATTTGACAAATTGCTTCACTTTGAAATTTGAATATAACAGTTTTACTGTGAAATTTGACCATCGACTCCCAAGCCTGACGACGTTTTCTGTTAACCACTGTGCCATGATACAGCGAATATTGATGTCCAATATTATGTGCTTTCTCAAAATGAGAAAAGGTTTTTTTTAACATTGTGGAGGTGTTTTGTGCCATATTCACTCCTTGTACATGTATAAAAAAAATATCAGTCGGCGCCTGTGTACCACTACTATAGAACAGGTAATTTTTCCAACGGCCTTTGAATTATGCATGCACATGGCCTACATATTAGGATTTGATCTCACCAAAGGAAGCCGACATGATATTGTATCTGCAGCCAGAGTTTCAAAATGGCTTGGAATTTAGATAGAGACATTGTTTTCCACTTACAATGAAGCATTTGTGGTTTCCGTATAAATGTTGTAATAAACGTTTTCTCTTCCTAGCGAAGTTTTCTTCATTTACATTGGGGGCCGTTCACAAAGTATGTGCGCTCAAATTTTTGACACCTCTCCCGCTGTCCGAATCTTGTGCGATATGCCTAGACACTTTGGTGGACTTTATGAACCACATTGAACACGCTGAACAACAGTGACGTCACACATAATCATTTTAGTTTCCACATTAAACACCGGTGTAGTGCTAAATGTAACGATCAGAGGCTCTTTAGCAGCTAAAGGTATGTGTGACGTCACTGTTCTTCAGCCGGTTCAATATGGTCAATAAAGTAAACGATACAATCAAAATATTTGACTATTTTTAATATTTGAGTTTAATTTCGTGGAAAAACAATCTAAAAAAAATAATTGAAAGTATTTTTAAATACAGTTTTTCATGCTCTGTTCATTCATCACAACTCAGTCGTTTTTCACTACTTTTTCCCGCCAGTCGGAAATAGAGTTCTCGAAAATATTTAAATCCAACACCACACAGGCCTAATTATACAGTATTAAATTGCTTGAAGCCAAAAACCTTCAGACGCTTCGAGAAACTGGGCCCTTGGCATTTCCATACATGTGTTTCTTTGTAATATACATGAATGCAAAATAAAACCAGAGCCCAATTTAACATGTAATTTTTATCCTGATATTATGTTTGAACAGTGTGACCCGTTGATTCCAGTCTGGTTACCTTCTGCTTGCAAATGCGTTGGCAGTTAGAGAAATAGGTATATACCAGTGTGTAATATGGGTATAACCTTCCTGAAATTACGATATGATCCAGAGATCCTGAAATGACCAGAACCAAATGCCAGGCCTAACATTAACATCGTAAATTTACTAGTATGAATCTAAGTAATGTTGGAATGTAATGAAAATCAATCGTGAGACTGAAAGACGTTATCAATGAGGACATTTATTCCACTGGGGTAAACAAATTCATGGGATGCTTTTCAAACATTTGCTGCATATCCCGAGGTAAATATGAAACACAGATCTTCACAGTGAAGGGTATGAAAACAGCAGAGAGTAAGTGATTTACACAAATTTATACAAACAAAAATGAACAGTGATGCTTTTGTTCCAGAAATGACAGAAATTGCTACAGTACTTCTCTTGCTTCCTCCCTGTGACGTGCAGTTCTAGTGTTCCCGCCACTAACACCGGACGTCGTCCAGGAAAAACCAGCGTACTAGAAACCTGTGCCTGTAACAAGTGCGACAAGTATATTTGAGGAGTTAGGATGTCAGGCCTCATCCACTCGTTTGAATTAAGAGAGAGTCCTATGAATAGAAAGTCTTTTTCCGATCCTGGTTTGGTTGGCCATTGTTGCCTACTCATGGGTCTCCTTTTTCCTCTTCTCTGTATCAATCATCCCGGGGGTCTTCCTTTTCCTCTTTCTCTGTTTCAATCAAAGTAATTAAACAAGTGACGAACAATAGCGATCGAAGTAGTTAAACAAGTGACGCGGAATTGCAAACTAAATGGCTAAACAAGTAACTGTCAGTGGCAATCGAAGTGGCTAAATAAGTAACAAAAAATTGCAAACGAAATGGCTGAACAAATAATGATTATTGGCAAACGAATTGGCTACACAAGTAACGAGCAATGACAATCGAAATGGCTGAACAAGATACAATCAGTGGCAATCGAATCTGCTAAACATGTAACGGCAATACAACTAGCCAAACAAGTAACAAGGAATGACAATCGAAGTGACTAAAAAAGTAACAAGCAATGGCAATCAAAGAAGCTGAACAAGTAATAAGCAATGACAATTGAAGTAGCTAAACAACAAACAAAGACTGATATGTTATATGTGAAGTGTGTGTGTGGGTGGTGGGGAGAGGGGTTAGTGATGTCAAGGACTGTCAAGGTCTTCTATTTCGCGCTTCGTCGTTTACTCTTTCGGCGGTTCGTAGTTTGTATTTTCGGTGCTTCGTCCATTATAATTTCGGCGCTTCGTCTTCACTTTTCGGCGCTTCGTCGTTTATTTTTTCAGAGGCTTGTGTTGTTGGGTTAAGGGGAATAGTTGAGTGTTATGTTATTTCGGGTAGGTGCAATATAAACTAACTAAACTAATGGAAATCAAGGCAACTGAATAACAAGGCAACTAAATAAGAAATCGCGGCAAAGAAGGGAAGGAAGTCGGAGCAAAGAAAGAAAGGAAGTTAGGGCAACGAAAAACAAATCAAGGCAAGGCAATTAAATAAAAAAATCAAGGTAAGGCAATTAAATAAAAAAGTCAAGGCAAGGCAAGTAAATAAATAAAGAAATCAAGGCAAGACAAATAAATACACAAATCAAGGCAAGGCAAATAAATACACAAATCAAGGCAAGGCAAATAAATACACAAATCAAGGCAAGGCAAATAAATAAAGAAATCAAGCCCAGGCAAATAAAGAAACCAAGGCAAAGCAATTCAATGAACAAAGCAAGGCAAGGCATTTCAATAAACAAATCAAGGCAAGGCATTTCAATAAACAAATCAAGGCAAGGCATTTCAATAAACAAATCAAGGCAAGGCATTTCAATAAACAAATCAAGACAAGGCAATTCAATAAACATATCAAAGTAAATAAACAAATCAAGGCAATTTAATAAACAAATCAAAACAAGGGAATTAAATAAAGAAATCAAGGCAAGGCAATGCAATAAAGAAATCAAGGCAAGGCATTTCAATAAACAAATCTGAAACGTGTTCAGAATTTCAAGGTCTTATATATACACAGCCCCACCCTCTCCCACCCTCTCCTCACCAAGTTTGAAAAGCGGTGAGCGTCAATCACAAGCACACGCGGGAATTCTGTCATTATTTTGGTGAGTGTAGGTAAGCTTTATTATGCCTTTGTTCTTTAGAGGCTTTGTTAGAATAGCCTGCCTTGGCTCTTAACAATTCTCTGGTTGCTGGATTTCACTGTGAACCCGTTCCAGTGTGATAGTGACTGACAAAGGAGTCAGCTTGGTGGCTGTTGTTGCAAATAGAGAACAAACTAATGAATGTCCTCATATGTACACTATAGAGATAGAGTGGGAGTTCTGTCCTTACACAGCCAGCTGGCCAAGTTCCAGGTTAACCCATTATGCACCACGGACTGCACGCTCAGGTGGCTTCCAAAGAAAGATATCTCATGACGTGGAAATAACGACAAGCAAATCTGTGACAATTATTTATTTATTTATTTATTTATTTATTTACAGCACGAAAGGTGTCAAGAAATGATACAAAAAATATCTCAAATGTGAAGACCATCCCAGGCTGATCACAGCGACATGCACATTACTGAACCGCTCAGTGAAAATAAATATCTACAAAACACAGCCCGGCTGATGTAGTATTTTGCTTCTCAAGGGGCTCTCCCTCCGAGATGTATGTGCCTTACAAACAGTCTGAGTGGCTTAAGTGGTTAACTGTCTTGTAAAGTAATCAGATCGAATTTTTCGCATTATTTTACCAGCAAGATGGTGTCTGTGGTTCTTTTAGCAGTGGGGAGAGGAAACCTTTCCAGTTCTGATTTAAATATGTTTCTTTGGTAAAAGTTTACTTTTATTGCAGATTTTCTTCTTTGATGAGGTTCCATAGGTGTAGGTATCCGGAGTAGACTGCACTCCACAGCTCTCTCTATAGTATATATATGAAGATATTCATTATTTTTATTTCGAGCACGTGTCTTGTACATATAAGAGAACATTATGCGTTTAACGCGTTTGGCTGTCTGTACCTCATTGCACTGAAAGCATATGGTGCAAGGCTTAGAGCATGCCTCAAGCTGGGGTGCTGGATAATGCCTTCGGACTAACAGTGAACACATTTCACAGCCGTCTTAAACTTAACGCCTCCTCCCCCTAATGAACTAATTATGATCTTTGGGTGAGCAACCTTGTAGAATTTAAATCTGTTTAGGAATGCACGAGTTCAGTACAAGGCGTAAATCCTTTCCAACCACCCATGTACATGTATAAAGTAAGTAGCTGTAAAACTCCCCAAAATCAATATAGTAAATAGTCTAGAGACTTTTAGACTGGTTGATATTCAGGTTTAGAGCTATAACAATTTTCTATGACGTGACCTTCAAACATTAGAAACACCCGCCCATTACAATTTTAATTCCAGTTTAGTTACAGGTAAACTATATATCAGAGAGAAAAAAAACCCAGACTCGTCTTCAACACGCCAAACTGCATGTATGTACCTGTGTACATTTTCTTTCAAAATTCAAAACCACATGATTACGTGACGTAACTGACCATAATTAGCGAGCTTGTGTGGTTTTCAACGGATTTGAATGAAGTTTTCAAACTTTTTAGCTCTATTAGATGCGCACAAGCATATCGATTTTCAATACAATCGGTTAACTCAAGCAGTTTTGGAGAAGACAAATTTTCTTGATTTTCCTGTATATCTATAACCTGGGGCTAATATAACAGTTCTATTCCTCTCAGCTATGACATGTCGGGTATAAATAACAGACCATCCCGTAACACAAGCAGTTTGAAAATGAACATTGTAAGTATAAACAACGACTGTCATTATCAGCTTTCTTCAAAAACGAGTAAAGTCAATTTTCGAAATAGTGTGGTAGGATTGCAAAAGTCAGGAGTTGTCAGCTAGTGTTTGAGAGGTCATTTATGAACAACTGAGAGTTCTGTTGCCTTATTCTGGACATGGTCAGCTGTTGGTCTTATGCATTACAAGAGAGAGCCCTAAATTGGGCCGCGGGCCTCATTTAAAGTCATAGCTGTATTACATCATGGTTTAAGTTGCTCAAATCTATTCACTGGTCAAGTGTACATATACGATTTCTCTCAGTCATGCATTATAGGCCTAAGGTTTGTTTTCCAGAAACTCCTAAGTTCCTATGGCAAAATACTTGGTTGCGCGGTGTGCAATCTGTAAACCTGCATATTAAGAGAATAATATTTATATCCAATTTTTAACTATTTGACAGATGTAGAAGATAATTTAAACAGATAAGGATGATATAAATACTAAAAAGGAAAACAGCCAGTGTGAGAACGGGGATGATGATACCGTGTTTGTACAAGATGATCCCTGACTGGCGACAGCCCTCAGCATAGAAAGTGAAAGAGCTGGGGCAGGTGCTTTAGAGTTTATTTGGAAGATGGAATGATATCATTCTGGGAAAATGTAACTTTGTGCACGAAAGTGGTATTTTATGAAATGTATTTGCCACTAAAAATGTTCTTTTTGGCGAAAATTTAGGATATTTGGCTTATGAGCAGTACAAGTATAGGTTAGACATTCTTTGGTGACAATTCACAGTAGTGCAAGGCATGATCCGAGATGCGGTGTCTCGTAATCCAAGTGAAACATCCTTTAATTACTTTGCACACATGTTCAATGCAAGCATCTGGGTCAACACCTGTGTGATGAAATATAGTCATAGCTCACGGACTCCATGTTCTTTACGGCTTTTTGAATGGCTAAGAAATGTGGAGATTTGTGGTAGCGACACCATGGTGACCCTCTTGTGCCGTGATGCTGTCACTTTGTGGCACACTTCAAAAATAGCAAGATGGAGGCGACACGGTCGGCTGTGGGTGTGTGTCTTTATATATTTTCAGTTATTAATTGATTTCAAGCCCCCCTGGACGAGTCAGTTAGGAGCCTATCCCTAATGCGATTTATTTATTTGTTCGATTGATGTTTTACGCAATACTCAAGAATATTTCACTTATACGACGGCGGCCAGCATTATGGTGGAAGGAAAACGGGCAGAGCCCAGGGGAAACCCACGGCCATCAGCAGGTTGCTCACAGACCTTCCCGAATCTTGCTGAACGGAAAATAATCTAGAAAATGAAATCCTGAATGACAATTATATTGTTAGGGTCAACCTATATTACAAATATGTGTTTCAATAGAAGGAATGGATGGCTGATCGGTCAGCATGGCGATTATGAAAAATCGTCAAATGTTGTATAATTCAGTTCTGACACCAGTGGTATTTTTGTAGATCCCAGATGGTATGAAACAGTCATTATTTCAGACTGTATCACAAGGGAGAAAAGCTTCGTAGTAATCCTGTAATGAAGGTATCCTTAGTACTTAATACCACAAGTGTACGATAATCCACCGACAAGATTCGCACCACATAGTGAATAGATCCGTGCGGTAGTGAAAGCAAAACATGCATAGAATGACAAACCAGTAGGGTTGAGGATAAGTGATACTCGAATTATTTTTATTTTGAAAGAAACACCAAATATAAGTAAACACGCCTAGGTATGCATATATGACGCAACAAGCTTAGTATCTATACGGCAACACTTAGTTATACGTGGTTCAACAGGTTACTTGTGTAAAGCCAGCTAGTTCAGATATGTGGTAGCCTGATAAATGCAGATTCACTATACATCTGCTATGTTCCTCTGCTTTTCGGCCCCGTTTATTCCAGAAGCGAGGTTACCTCGACATTTTATTAGTAGTAAAGAATGCGGCACCCCGGTATTAAATAACGGGTATACGTTCAGCCCTCCGTATCGTATATACAGATTCTGAGGGTGATTTCATGGCAATATATTCATAGGTTTTATAGTTATTTAGATGGATGATGGTACGGAATGTCTGGTTTCATATACAACTGACTATTCACTGTATTTTCCCTTATTTGTTCAACCCATAAATAACTTATGGGGTAAATTATGTGGCAATTCATATAACCAGTCTCTTTTAAAAGGGGTAAACCTGGAGGAATTAAATTGTACTGTCGCCAATGAATCAGTAGCTTCGGATAGGCATTTACTAATGTAGACAGTCAGTCGTCTGTGATTGCCACGTTCTTAAGCTTAAGCAGTGTAGCATTGTTAGTTATCTGATTTGCTGACGTTGTCGTCTACCAAGTGACGAGAATCCGTCTTGCAACAGCTTTTATACAGTTGAATTACACGCCGAACTGAATAGCGCTATCTGGTGGCTGAGCTTAGTATCCTCGACCACAGCAAGTGTTTTGCCATTAACACAATATTTCTTATAATCAACAATCACAAACCTGTAGAATTTCATATTTTAATACAATATCCAAATAGTAAATTAGCAACTTTGTTACCAGTTATCGGAAAATAACCTTTATGAAATAAGCGTCCATTTTGGGGGACAAGTGTATGGCTCCATCTCCAAAACACAAAATGGCTTCTATCGATAAATAAACGACATTGCATAGGGAAGGTTGAATACCATAAATATTGTTCGAGTGAGAGGTGGAAAAGATGGGTTATGATTTCCACCTCTCACGAGAACAATATTTATGGTATTCAATCTCACTGTGCAATATTATATTTATTATATATCCTTTAACAATGTCATGATTTTGTGTGTTGGAAGAAGTTTTCAGCAACGTTTTAGCTGCAGGCCTTAAAGACCTGTCAGTAGCGTGAGGTTACACACCACGATTAACGTTGCCATGTCCTCAGCAGTAATTGTGATCACTACATTGCATGTTTCCAACTCCATATTTTTGATCGAACTTTCACATGGTCATAATGCACCTGATTTTTAACTGATGGACATGTTACATTTATTTCCAGTTTTGAAATGTGTTTTCTCTTATTACTCTGTTTAGCCTGACACTCTGAAACTTCTATGCTCACATGAATTTTTCTTCCAAATCTTGTAGCCTGTATACAATCTCTTGAACATTCTCTTGAACTGAACTGCTATTCTCTTAACCCTGTGATTCGTGATGGGTTGAAGGGCACTTTCCTGATTTGCTGACACTGCCCTGGCGATTGCCTGTGACTTGGTGACCTGCTTATTGAGGTATTGAGGTAGGGTGCGTGGTTTGGGAGGCCGGGTAACTGATCATGCCCCTGTGGCTATAGATTGTCACATGTGATCACTTTTGGGATGTATGCTTGAGTGTGAACATGGCTTTTTTTGGTTTCTTAATTTGTAGCCTATATGTCGCCATTACTGAGTGGACAGAAACAGGCAATGTACAGAATTGTCGATACCAATAGATTTGCATTTTTGCACGCAGACAGGAATCGGTGTGTAACACGTTGACTTTTCCATATTTTGTTTACATTTTTCAGTCCATAGCAGTCCTCAGTAGTGCCTTTCCTGTTGCACTAACTGTGTGACCATTCTAGGTTAAATTCTTACGAAAATCATAGCTCAAAGTTGAAATGTCGTTAAAGGTATGTGGTTTGGGATAACATTGTATAAACAGTGACATCTAAATGCTATTTATGCATTAGTTTTGTTTGTTCTTGTAGGTTACAGTGGGCTGTTTTAGGAACTTTTTACAGAATGAAGATATCTTCACTGGTTCTCAAGTTATGAAGGTGTGGAGTTCTGAATTTCACAGGAAATTGTAAGTCTTAAAAGGGGAGGTAAGAAGGATGGGGGTATCCCTGGGAAGTTTCCCATCGACCCTCTGTCTTTGATTGGATTTGTGTGTCATTTGTCAGCTGTGTTTGAAACATGACATGGTAATTTGTGACGAAAGGATTTCAAAATCAGACATCTCAAGGGGTCCTGTTAGGCTACACACCACAGTTATTGCTTCTGGATGGGGAGGGACGAAGCTAGCCCCTTTCTATTTTTAGAGATATTTTCCTTTGCTCCTCTGGGCTGCCCCTTTTCATGTTTTTTGCGTGATGGGTGGTATCGTTTTGTAGGACAGACTTCAATGTTTCATTCCAGGTATAAATTTGTGTGTTTTTCAGGAAATGGAGGCGGATGCACACAAGGCAAAGGTAGTGATAAATCAGGTGTCAGGTGTTTGTCAAATTTGTGAAAAATTTCATCGGTCATATCAGGAATTTGACTGGAGTTTTCTCAGGGAACAAGGACTATGAGGCCCAGGGGTTTTAGGGCTTGCAGATTTAGGGACAGACCAAATGTTAACATGTAAGTAAATGGGAAATTAATTGTGGTGTTTGGCCTGTTCCTGTCAATTTGTGGCACACTTCCAAAATAACAAGATGGCGGTGACACGGTTGGCTAGCTGTGTTTGGGTGTCTTTGTATATTTTCAGTTGTTTCTTGATTTCAATCCCCCTGTTTGCGAAGAGCCCATATCGAAATAGTATTTATTCATTTTTTGAGTGGTGTTTTACGCAACACTAAAGAATATTTCACTTATACGATGATGACCAGCATTATGGTGGGTGGAAACCGATCAGAGCCCAGGGGAAACACACGACTATCCGCAGGGTGCTTGCAGACCTTCCCACATGTGGCCTAAGTAGGAATACTGACGCAAATCGTCATTTACAGTCTTTTGTCCAGGAGGTATTTACAGGTCAGCGTTGATAGTGGAGATATACTGTTTTCAAGACGGCGGGAGGGAAGGCGGGGCTCCGGGCTCAGGTTCTGCTTATTTTGAGTGGAGACATTGAGTTGTGCTCTGGTTCCTGCAATAAACTCTTCTCTCAAAACACAGAAAGTATATCAAGTTACAAACTTTCAATCTACATTTTGTAAAAGCTGAATATGATTTCAGAACTATCAGCGAATCTTAGTGAAATGAAAATAATTTGGACAGTGAAATCCTGAATGACATTTACAATGTATTTCGCCACACTTCACCCACTGTCAACAGTTTAAAACTAAAGGACAGCGGAGTGCTAATTTCTATAAGAAACTGTTTAATATCGAGACAACCAAAAGATCCAGAAATGGACAATGAGCTCCACTGAGCGCAGATTTATTTCAAGAAGAGATTTGTGTTTAATGGTTCTGTACATGTGTCTCTCCTCCCATGGTCTACACTTATGGGAACAGCTTGACCAGTCCCAAGCAAAGCTGTACAATGCTATTGACAGCTTTGTGTTTAAAAAGAATCTGATATTAGCTATATTGGACTATGAACTGTAGATGCAATTAAAACCTGGCTCTTTATTTGCTAAATGAGTGTTTTGTTTGGTCAAAATGGGCAGTGATCATACATATACTACAGGTAGGCTTTTGTGCAGTGTAAACTGTTATGTAGTTTAAAATATTATTTGTCATAAACATACAATCTAATATGTTCAACATGCTACTAAAAAGTGATAAAATCAAGTCTCTATCTTATTGACATTTACTGTTCAAAATAATATTTACAGGCGATTGTATCCACAAGGTACCTTCCCATACTGTTACATGTTACAGGCGATTGTATCCACAAGATACCTTCCCATACTGTTACATGTTACAGGCGATTGTATCCACAAGGTACCTTCCCATACTCTTACATGTTACACGCATTTTCACGAACAGCACTACTGACGATTATGATTTGCAACGTATAGAAAGAGACTAGAACTAACCAAGGTGGCTCCAAAGGAAAAACATGGCCGTCAAACATAAACACGGTTTAACTCATAAGTTCAGAGTGATCTCACTCCGCATGGCAATGATAACAGGCCGTTAAACTCATCCGTTCTGATTTACTATAACTTGGTTTTGTTTTTTATGAGAAAAGTATGTGTTTAGACAGTGAATATGCCCAATTGGTTAATTTACGTCTACATCTTCTGTGATTTACTTGAGTGATGCTCTCTGAAATTTATTTCAATTATTTTTTTTAATTGACGTTTTATGCTGTACTCGAAAATATTTCACTACATTTATTTATTTATTTCATTGGTGTTTTACGGCATACTCAAATATATTTCACTCACACGAAGGCGGCCACATTATGGTAGGACAGAGCCCTGGGGACCATCCGCAAGTTGCTGGTGGACCTTCGTATGTACACGGCCGGTGAGGAACCCAGCATGAGCTAGACCTGAACTCACATTGTCCACATTTGTGAGATATATATGGTCATAACGACTACATGGTGAGGCAGCGCTAATCCCCTGGGCCACGGAGGCCCATTTCACTACATGGTGGGAGGAAACTGAGCAGAGCCGCGGGAAAACCCACGACCATCCACAGGTTGCTAGCAGAACATCTCAGGTACATACAACAAAATGCTTTCAAACAGTCAAAAGAAAGGAGCAAACATTGGCATCAACCCAACTTTATTCAACTTGAGTATAGTTTTCTTCTTTGATTCTTCTACATTTTGTTTATCTTACTGAAGTCTACATGCACAAATGTATATCTTGAAAACAAAAACTTGAAAGAATTTACTCCTACAACTCTGATGTACAGAATGCATAAACAAGAACATGTAAAAGTGGGTATGCCATAAAACAGCCAAATACAATAATACTTTCTGCTGATCACATGCACGTTTATAGACACTATGTAATTAAGAACTGTTCATTATAACCACTAATATCTGTTGAGCAATATCACAATTAACGCTTTCATCAATATCACAATTATGACACAATAAAAATTCCAGTGACATTCGGTAGCAGTTTAAGCTTTCTATCGGACACCACAGCACCTCATACATGACTTACCAGTGCATATATCTCCCTATGCAAAACAACGATTAATTCCAATCAGCGTAATGTACGTCCTTTGTCCACTACGATAATATGTATAATTATTAGAGGGGAAAAATGACTATTGTTGAGGCAGGGATTACAATACAGTGGTACTTATAGCCTATCCTTGCACCATCGCCACAAACAAACAAACAATTTCAGTACAGCAACAGACCAAACCTGCTATTAACAACTTACCAGTATAAAGAAAATGGCAGTGATTGCACTTTCCTTTAATCTCTGTGCCCATAAAATTCTGAAGTATGTCACTGAACGCCGATAGAATACAAAATTACATAAATCATAGAGATATGCTATGTACAACTGAACGCTATGAATGTAACTGACCAAGTTTAATTACATTTGGTTGAGCTGCCATACTTTAACCACTGGAGGGTGACCTCCCATTGATAAATGACAAAATGGAAGAGTATTAAAAACTTTCCGTCAATTCTGCCAGGTTTAAAAATGTTACAGGTAAAATTTCCGAACCAAAAAAATGTATGACCTAGGAGAATGGAGCGAAACTTCATCTTGATTAAATAACTCACAGTTACGCTAACAATTGTGGCATATATCCAGCTTTCACACCTAAAAAATACTGAAGTCGTTCATGTTGGTACATCAGGAGTTGCAGCATTTGCTCTTCCTTTCTGTGAGTTCTTCTTCATTGTCCGGATCATTATCAAGCATGACAATCTGCAGACTGCCTCCCCAGGTTGCTGGCTCTCGGCTGGTAAAGTTAAAATGTGTTCTATCATATATTTCATATCTTCAGCTGTTGTTGAAATGAAGTTGAAACTTCTTTTAATTAAGACGAAAAAAGAATTAAAACAAATTATTATTGGGTTAAAGGGAGCTTTTCATTTGTAGACCCGGCAACGTCAGACAATAACGAATGAACAACTGAAATAAAACGAGGCAAATTAATTTATATACAAGCTGGCACAAATCTGCAAAAAGTCTATGTCGCCTTACACCCAGGCAACTCACAAAATGATTGGCCCTGTAAATCCCTGTACATCTTGTAAAATTATTAAATTTTTCATTAAATTTTACCCAACCTGATTCTGCGGGCATAGTGTAAACAGAACATTTGTCTGTTTCTTGATCTGTAGATCCAAGGTTCAATCCTGGGGTGAGTCATAGACTTTAAATCAGTAACCTTGGTACATGAAGTGTAATACCTCACTTGGAACTCAGTATAATGACACCAGTTAGCCAGTGAAAGATGTCAATTACAGATCAGCCTGGTGCTAATATCATGTCAGTTGCTCTGTCTAGTGTCTTTGCTTTCTTACATGGTAATTTATTTGTCAATTTATGTTGCATTACAGAATATATCACACTTGTACAATGACGGCCATCATTATGGTTGGAGAAGGTGTCTTTGACAATTTTGTGCAACAGTTGGTGATATGACCAATTAAGTTATTTCAAACCCCAATCAAATATAACATAATTTTGAAAAGCTCATCATAGCTCTGGAAATATGTTTGACAGGCACTAGGACATCAAACATGAACTTTGACCTTTTAGAAAGTAGTTCAAGGGTCATGAACACTGATCAGGCACACTGTATAAGTTAGTCTCAGGGCACTCCAGCTCTACCCACCTACCTATATTTAAGTTAGTTTCGGCTGATGTGGGGAACCATCCCGACAGTACTTGCTCAGGTAAGTTGTGTCTACCTGAACCTCATTCAAGTCTGACTGAAAACCAAACAACAATTAATTATTATCTTAATCACATGCTGTAACCTCGCTGGAATGCAGTGCAGTAAAAGGAGTTCACAAATTCTGTGTGGACAAGAGTTACAATCAATACCCACAACCCTGCTTTTGATAATCATAAAGCATATCATACATGTAAACTCAAGGAGGCCTACATTTAAAGGGAAATGCACTCTATATTTAGAGCAGGAACTGTAGAGAAATCAATAACCAATGAAAATGAAGGAAATCTTTAAAATATGCAAAAATTATCCATGAATTTGTGGCTGGTTTTCAAACTTGACCTGTGGGCTACACACAAAATTTGATAAAAATCAGACAATGTCTGTGGCTGTTACCAAAAGCCTTCCAGAATCTTGGATTTCAGTATATATGCAGGCACATAATTAATGGGGACAGCAGGATTTTGACATTTTATTTAAATCGTCCCAGCTCATCGTAATGATGTCATATTTAAGACGGCGCGACATTACAATAGTAACCGATACATTGTAATATTGCAGGCATTGTACTACAAACATATTTTGACGTGACAATTGCCCAAGGTCCTGCTCGACACTAGCGCCATCACACGGGGTTAAAAAATGTGCTGCCTTACCATTGGTTTATGAACATGATCAGAGGTCTCGCATACTCCATATAACCTGAGAGTTTCAGGATCATTTCAAAGCATGACCAAACGTGTATTAGATCTGCAGGTAAACCTTTCGCTCTCCTTCTACACTCCTCATCAGACACTTACCTTGTTGGCTAACAGAAGAACTGGCATAGATTGTTCTTCGGCTAACATAACCTTGGAATTCACGTCATTTAACCACTGCCATGAGAAAGGAGAGAATATTTCAGTTTCAGTTTTCACTAGGTTTAGTGTGCCATCAAATCTGGACAGATATATTATGCACAAATTAATATGCGTAAAGCTGAATACGGATTACAACCTATTATATATACCAATTATACAAAGCCCTACACCAATGTATACTGTATTATGTGGTAATACATAAGTATTATTACAATGCCTTAATCAGGAAAAAAATTTTCATCCATCTTACTACATGCAGATGATTGGGCACATACGTACACAGGGGGTGTAGAACAAAATATCCACCAGACAAAAGGTTCACCCCTAAAACACCCTAGGACAAAATGCCCCTCGGACAGAATGCCCATGCGTTATAGGCAGAATGCTATGCGTCAAAAGCCGTCAAAATACCCACCGCCCAAAAGAATAAAACAAAATAATTGTAGATTTTTAGCATTATTTGATGAATTCAAATATTATTTGTGAAATAACTCGTATAACGAGAAATATATGTAAATTCAAAACAGCATTTGTGTATTATTATGCAACTTATTATGCCTTGTATTACAATACATTATTGCAGGGTGTATGTATCTATCTGTTTGTAGGAATACTCAAATGCGATTTTAAATTGTGAACAAAAAAATGCAGTAATTATGGTGAAATTATATTTGGATATTACAAAATAAATAACTTCAACATAAAACTTTATTCTTTAATTTCTAACCTCTCTTCCTGAATGTTTTTAACTTGTATTCAGTGTATATGTTGAAACAAGTTTGGAGAGCTTATGTCACTCACACCATGTAGCAATAATCCCCTATTAACACCTCTGCTGATAATTGTTCAGCAAGTTCAAACCTTTTGATTGTTTTATTACTGTGTGCTACTAAATAGCAAACAAATGTAAATAAATAAAACAATTATTTTTGGCAATACCTGCCCTCATTTATTTTGTTTTGTTCTTTTGGGCAGTGGGTATTTTGTTCGCTTTTGGCATAATGCATGGGCATTCTGTCCGAGGGGCGTTTTCAGCATAATGACCCAGGTGCCTGTCATCAATGCAATCGCTGGGAATTAACAGCTCACGCTGGCTTCAGCTCCAGTCCTACATGAGAACGTCCGCCAACAGCCTGCCAATGGTTGTGGGATTCCCCTGGCCTCTGAGTGGTTTTCCCCCACCATAATGCAGACCGCCGTCGTGTAAGTAAGTACGACATAAAACACCAATCAAATAAATGAATTTCTGTGTCAACATCAAATTAACTTCTTAAACTAAATCTAACCTGTCCTGATTGGAGTTGTAAAGATTCATGTTAGAGATTTACTCAAGAACAAGATTTCAATGAAAACATACCACCACAATGTTGGTTCTTACTACGTGGAAGTTGGAAGTTTATCAAGTTTCAAATGTAGGCTCTTGTCATAAAGCCCATTACCTGGCTTCCATCAATGGCGTAAGATCTCCAATGTTGCAATAAGATCTCATAACATCTCAATCATTTCATTAAGATCTCATAAGATTTCCAAAATGGTACATTACTTGACCATCCATTTAATCGAAATATGTGAGGTGAACCTACAATCATGTCAGGGGAAGCAAAATAAATCATCAGATTTAACCAAGAGGTCTTGATAAGGTTGAACAAAAATAGCCAAATGAACCTGACCAACTTTAAATGATTGGTACAACACCAAACTGTGTCTTTAAAAAAACAAATGTGAACATCTTTGAACTTGAGAACAAACAGACCTTATATGCCTTGTATGCTTCAAATCTCTTTGGAATTGTTAGTGTAACAATTCCCACGTGGGCTGATGTTACCAAGCAGTCGCGGTTATGTGCTCTGGATATTAAGTTTCCATGACAACATATAATGAAGAGATGTAATTTACCATAAGTATAAAATGTGCTTCCAGCATCTTTGTAAGAAAGGGACCATGTACAGGTTTATCTAAATCAGAAAAAATAATAATTAAATTACTAGTAAAATATCCATGTGCAACCTACTCAATGTTTTAGAATAAATACATCCAAAGATAATTTTAACGAAGAGAACAAGAAATGTTTACCAAGTTGTGAAAAATCAAAATATGTCTCTGCTAGCTAAGTGTGACACTCAGACAGCATTTGCATCTGCCCTTCAGCATTATTACTGCATTATTATTATTATCTGCCCTCTCATTTTCTACCAGACCTCAGCATGAGTGCAATTCCAGATTGAAACAATGCATTTTTTATTCAACCAATACAGAGAACAGACATGCAGCTATTTTAACTGCATAGTTTCATTAATTTCCATGTTACACTCATACCTATATGTACGTCACATCTTCACAGAAACTATAATGTACAGATTAAAGATATATCCTCTGGAATTAGAAAGCTTTTATTTTCCCTTCAAAACTGAGTCAAATGTTGCAGGTCTAAAAAAACAAATTTTCAAGACTATTTACCAGACATTGTTTACATACTACACAAAGCACTCGAAATGACTTCTATACTAACATCAACATCTGGTGCTTATACAGTACCTACACAAAGTTAAATTAAAATTTTAGCATAAACCATTCATACAAATAAATGACAAGAATAAATTCACCAACCAGTATAAGTAATGATCTGAAACGATTCATTAAAATTACCTCTGATGTTCTTAGACTGTCACAAACACTGGCAAGAGCCCCAAAAGTAAGATATTGTCGGAATTTGGTGCAAGAATAATACAACTCTAAACAAGCCGGATGGCTTACAACACCGACGTGTACTCACATCAGTAACCAAGCCGCACACCCGGATCTATATAACAAATGTATTGTAACTAATGGAGGCAACAGGTCATTGCTTTCCCGAAGAACCAACACAAATGTTCGGAACTGAGGGAGTAGCTATACTAGTTTATTTACATTCCATTTTTTAAAAACAGATATACAGTATGTATAAGTGTAACTATTACATCTTTGAAACACAAGGAACATATAATTCCTTCAGAAATTTCCTGCTGAAGATTCCCTTCAGATTAAACCGAATCATAACTGCAAGAGACTCTGTAGAACCCTAATGCTCACAGAAATCTAATGTAAAACCCTTGTGTTCACAGAAACCCTTTTCAATTAAGAAAGAAAGATAAGGAATCCTATATTAAACAAAGAAATTCATATGAATACATCCAATGTAAGGTTCTATCGACGTGTCAAGTTAACTTAGTTATATATAGTATCGTTTATCAATTAACTTACAAGGTATAAAAAACATACACAATACTGAATCAACTTGGTGAACAATTACTGTGTAGTAGTAACCAACCAGAGAACACAATGAATTTAACATCAGTCATGCATCATTTAAGACATTTACTGGACATCTGTAGGTTTAGTTGACAGCAATAAACCATACCCAAGCCACAATCCTATGCTGCATCAGCACTGGTATGTGGGACCCAGTGAAAGGCACCCCTGAGGAACAGTTTAAAACCCATAAGCTTCTTGCAAGGTGCACCCACTGAGTAATATGGTACATTCACTACACTGGCCCTTGGTACAGCATTCCTCCTACATCTACAGGCCATTTCAGCAAGTATCCAACCACCATCCCTATGAGGATTCCACAAAGTGGTATAACTACTACCTATACATGTGACTAAATATCAGACATGCATTTCAAACTGATACACCAATTCAACTATTAATTCTATTTTACAATACTGTGATCAAATCTACGAAGATTTATCACACTAGTATCTCACAACCTATCTGAAGGATGACTAGATTAAACCAATAGCATCTCTAGCTGTTGAATACAATCAACGCTGACAATAAGTCATTGTTATTCCTATGATCAAATCTGTGAAGATTTATCATACTAGTATCTTACATTATCTCTGAAAGATTACTAGATTAACGCAGTAGCATCTTCGGCTACATAACACTTTAAACAAAGGGTTTCCTTTTTCTTTATCTTTGGAAGATCACTGTTAAGTGAGAAAACATCTAAAGAAATCTAACTGAGGTATTACAGTGTACATTTAATCAAATACATGAAAATGCCATTTATAACATTCATAAACATGTAATTTTATAATGAACATGCCAAAGCCCTTACCCAGGAAGAGCATCTGTCTTCTGGCCCGATGCTGTCCATGGCAAGGACCAGAGCTGTTAATCGTCTTCTGTTCTTCCAATCCCCAGTGTGACAAAGTTTCAGCCACTCAAACTCTTAATCAGCCACTGACCATTTTACTCACGCAAACCAACAGTATGCAGGCAAAATGTCAACTGAATCTGAATTCCATGTAAATCTTACATGTATATATACCCCGTGAAAGGAACATATTTTCCCACACCCTCCTTGATACTTAAAATGAAACAGGAACTGGACTTCACCAAGACATGAATTTATTGCGGCTATTAAAGTTGCCTTCCCATGTGAACGTCCCGTGTGACCACCACATCAAATGAAGCTTGTCTCACAATGAAGACAGGTGGCTAAGGAGAGTCCGCTGACTGTCCACTGCACATCTGGTTGCTGTACTACCAGCTAAATACACTCCCTGAGCAAGTGCAGTGCATGAGACATATGATATACCAGCAAAAGCTACACTTTAACTGTTACACAACCATACCTGGACAAATCAAAAACTATAATGGCTGTTATTGTACAAGGAAGGAAAATAATTCATTCAAAACTGATATCATTGAATATAAAATTTGGTATCCCCAATAAATGCCTTTGTACCGTGCATGTACATATCTGAAATTACACTTTTACAGGTTATTAAATGGTCTGTTATGTTTGTCTTTCTCTTCATATAAAAGTTTTTTTCTAATTTAACATGACAGATTTATTAGGAAGGATGTGAAGAGTATACCTGCTACTGTAACAAAATGCTTACGCATACTTATAGTACACTCGTGTCATGTGACTAAAGCTCTCATGATCAGCAATGTCCCTTTCAAAATAAAAACAACACAAAAGAAATAATGTAAGTGTCAGGGCCGGCGATGCCGGGGTTCAAGCCAGTAGGGCCTGTATATGCATGCCTGTAACATTTATTTCGTTACATCGGCACATATACAGTACAGATTTTTAGGATTACTTCTGTAACAGTTGTCATTCACCTTACCTGCAAATATGGGTCGAATTGCCTTTTTTCGCCGTTCCATCACAATTTGCGGTAAAAGATAGCATTGCAGGAAAGAAACAAGACCAGATTAGTGATTAGAACGGCAAACTACGTCGGGTAGCATGCTTTCAGTATTTGTACAGTCATCCTAAACACCGACGTATTGTAGATGTTTTATATATCATATAGACCTAAATGTGCCAAACATAGTAAATCGGCCTTTGGTCAAATCTCGAAGCCCTGTAGATCCTGTATTTTTGAAGACAGCTCAAAGATTTTCAGCACGCATATAGAACATGTATAGCACTTGAGCTTTACAGCTTTAACCGTTTTCTGTCACGTCCCATGCAAACATGGGGGAATTGCACTTTTCACACTTTGATAGCGATTTGCGACAAAATTATGCATCGTTGCAAAGAAATAAGATCAGATTCGTGATCAAGACGTCAAACTACATCAGGTAGCATGTTTAAAAGATTTAGATTCAAAATTTTTTTGTTCCCATGACATCATTTCCGGTTCCGGTTATTTGCACACACACCTTTCGTTCTGTTTCCGACCAAATAATGCAAATTGTGATAAACAAACGGATTGAGAGTTCAGAAGAAAATGGCTCTCAAAAGTTTTCCTATTAACCCAATATGGCGGATAGGTCACGTGACATAGGACACTCAAACTTTAACCCAAGAAAGACAGTCCTCAAGCCTACGATCTGCCTATATTTCACTCATTTCTACCTTGCCATTTTAGCCGCACAAATTTTTCAGTTTTGAAACTTGCAAAAATGGCGATTTTGGGGGTCTAGTACTACTTCCGGTTTGCTGACGTCATTTCTGGTTTTATAAAATTTGTCTCCATGCTTTGGGATGATGCTAGGCCTTAAGGCTGCGTCTCTATCTTCATTGGTTATGGAGATATACCCACTTCCTGTTTTCATGACGTCACATCCGGTTTTCCAACATTTGCATATCTGGAATCAACGTCCAAAATTGCATGAGGTAGGACTACTTGTAGGACATCATCTGGACAAGTGAAGAAATTATTAGCGAAAAATGAATTTTTCGGTCACATGACATATTCACCCAATACCAAGCTTGTACAATTTTTAACGCAGAAAGGTTTTGTTACAACCCTTGATGTACCTAGGCTTTATGCAACAATAGATTGAATTTCAGCTTATTCGCTTCAGTCGTTATGGAGAAGATGTTTAAAGGTTTTCATCAAACTCCAATATGACTGCCAGGTCACGTGATCAAGTTTCCAAAAGTTTAGGTGCAAAAATTCAGGTCTGTAGCTAAAACATACTGAAGTTTGATAGCTGTGCGACTTGTCATTTTCTCTAGAAACACGGGACAAAATTGTGGAGAATAATAATAATATTTATTTATTTATTTACTTCATTGATGTTTCACGACGTACTGAAGAATATTTCACTTATACGACGGCGGCCAGCATTATGGTGCTATGAAACCGGGCCCAGAGCCCGGGGGAAACCTACGACCATCCGCAGGTTGCTGGCAGGCCTTCCCACGTACATCCAGAGAGGAAGCCAGCATGAGCTGGACTTGAACTCACAACGACCGCATTGGTGGGAGGTTTCCACGTCATTATGCTGCGCTAGCGCACTAACCGAGCCATGAAGGCCGCCAGTGATCATAATAATAATCCGAACGAAAACAATTAGAATTCAAGCCTGAATGGATTGAACGCCCAACTAATTAAAAAAAAAAATTTAAAAAAAAAAAAAAAAAAAAAAAAGAAAGAAAAAGGAAAAGAAAAGAACTAACAACTGAGCCCGGCTTCCTACTGTTATTCTAGTCACCAGAAATTGCTTATCAGACGTTTCGGCGGCTATCTGAAATGCCGGAAGGACTAGGTGATCCCTGATCCCCCAGTGAACTGGGAATCCCTCAAATACATAGTCGCTGCCCAACAGAGTTACAGTATACATGTGGTCATTAGCAACTGGGGCCAAATTCGCACGACTGGTGGCTGAGTTGCGTCTTACGTTAAGCTCTCGTGCTAACCACACCTTCGGCATATTGTACACCCTACTCAAGTCAGAGTGTCGCATATTGTACTAAGCGTTCGTGGTGTAATACCGTTATGCTAAATTGGGAGACTCGAGTCGTAAAGAATATGCTGGTTCAATCCAAATCCGTGCAAAGCGACTGGGACCAACTCGGTAAATTAGGGAATAAAATAATGTTATCTCATTGTCTGCGTTCAAGTCCGAAACTGAGGGAAATGCAGGCCGGTTGAATACACGTTTTATGAATGGGAAGTTATCGGCCAATGGAGGGACTAGCGCAACTAAAGCCAGCGTCACGCGCCAAAGAAGTGAAATGTCGGGGCAAAGTTTACATCTGCGGGTCGTTTCGAAAAGGATCATGAATAACTTATTACCATACAGATGATGAAATCTGAGAGAAGTAAATTTAAACATGCCTGAATGAATTTCTCATGAGGCATTTCGAAGGAAACGAGGCGTTTGGGTCGTGAATGAAGGAGTTGCAACTGGTGCAATTCATTTGTTACGCCGGCTGTAACGCGCGTTCATTTGTAACATACATGCATGGGATATCTCGATGATGTCTCAAAGCTACCGATTATCCAAGAGCAACATCAGTAGGAATCTGATTTTAATAACACTGAATAGTTATAGATTTTCGCGACATCACTTGCACTAGGATATCTACGCATCGACAGGACCGTGTGATCAAAATCAAGACTGAGGTAGGCAACGTTGTTTAGCAGGCTTGGTTCCTCCAAGTCTGCCCTAAAAATTGTGTGAATCTCCAGTGTGTGAATATGAACATACTGCGGACTAAAGCGGACATGTTTGCAGTTATGTAAACTTGGCATTTTACGTGACGTGACTACATGTACATTGTTGTTCTATGCTAAGGAAAAAACACCACACTATGTGGGCGTGGCTTCATTGTTTCGGTTGATTGGTGTAAACGCAAATATTTGACCAATCAGATTGCACCTTTCGCTCGTAATCTCGTGGTGGTTCAATTATTGAAATACAGTTTCAAACTGTAAACCTGAAGAGAAGTAGCCTGTAAGTTCTGTGTAGTCCTTGTCAGACACTCTGAGGTTCAAGTGGATAACCAGGAAAGTTGGATTAACCTACCCTACCCTACCATTGGAAGCAATCCAACAAGTCTAAACTGATCTGTGAAGGTCGCTGGCCTACAACCAACACTGCAAGAGGCCAGTTAACAACTGGTAGCTGTTTGTTCGGAGAGGGAAGTTTGGTGTGGTGTAGATTTCTGTTTGCTGATTGTCACAGTCTGTCCACAGACGACAGTCAGTTAACTTGTGGTGCTTGTATTTTTTACCTGTACTGTGTACCTGTAGTTTACCTGTGGCCAGACGAGGTGCTCCGGTCTTATGCCGCCCACAGTCCTTGTTTACTAAGCCCTATATTGATTGTGCTAACAGTGATGTAACGCTCACTTATTTATTGGGCCTGTAATACTTTAATGCGCGCTGTCGGGGGGTATACATTTTATGCCATTCCCAGTGGAACGTGGAAGTTGAGTGAAAGTAGAAGAACGACAAGGTCTTCAAAATAGACAAGAAATATGACCACATTTTCACCCCGAAGAACAAAGACTTCCTTTGAAAACTACTACGAGTGAGTATCAATTTATTTGTCATTTAATACACAATTAGTATTTTGTGCGTTTTCATATAAATGATAGTATTATGAATAATTGCTTTTTGAATGAAAATGAGAATAACACTGACATACTTGTATGTATTTTATGACTTGGTTCATTTGGAAATGTAGGGTTCTCATGTGTACAGACTCAATGAAATGTAGATGATGTAGTAGGTACATGTTCAGGAGTTTTGTACAGAATTAAAAAGAATTGTTCCACAATTTTAAATTGATACCTTATGCCAAGGAAACACTGTGTCCCATTCATCATTCTAGTTTCTTCCGATCATGGGTATAACTTAGCTGTTGCATTTAGCCTGAACCTAAATTTAGCTTTTTGCTGGGCTTAAATCTTACAATATTTTGATTTTGACTCTATTTTTTCAAAATGCAGTTGTCATTAGGCCTATGACACTTGATCCCTTGTTCCCAGTCATGATATTTTGGAAAACTGGTGCAGACGACGGAACATTTTCCATTATCTGTATTCGGCTGGATTTTATGATAATCCCATCTTTTGTGGCAATTTCTGGCGAAAAATGAAAAAATAATGAGGTTCAGTGCAGGGGTTAAAATGAGCTGTAGGTGTTGACGGCCAACAAAGAATGACTTTATATTGAAATTAAATTTGTTTGTGGTGAAACTAACTGGTCAGTATGTGTTTTATTTGCCTTTGGTACTGAAGTGCAGGGACACTTCAACATTATCAATGTAAGGATTGTCTGTAAGGCTTTAAAGTACACCATAAAAACTGGATCTTTATTTTTTTGAGACGTATGTTATTGTAATAGAAGCCTGGAAGAACCATGATCATTGAATGAGTGAATTAATTCCTTACCATTTAGTTTGTTTTGCTAAGGTTAGTGGACATTGTACAGATATTCCATTAAAAAGTTTGTTGTGCTGTTCATTTGTGTTGCAAAACTTTTTACATTCATTTCTCTAAAGCTCAGGGACAGAATATACTGGCTCATGGAATTTTGCACATAGTGAAGCCTTTCATGTTATTTTAACACCTACTTATTGACACTTTTATCCCCATTTATAGCTGTTAGAATGGTCCATCAGAAGAAGAATTCAACAGATATGTCTCCAACTTACGTTTTCATGATGTCTGTTACTTTTTGATTGAATGAATATAAATGGCTTAATGCCACATTGGCAATATATAAGCCATATTATGGCGACTTACTTTTTGAATGTGACAGACTTAAAAAACCATGCAATATTTGTAATGTGGTCACAGGTGTATATCAACATAGTGTTTGTATTGCGACCTAACCATGTTGTGATTGAATACCCTTTGTCATTACCATAATTCTATTAATTTTGGAACATATACTTTGTTCTTTTTCCCTATCGAAATACATGTATACATGAAACTGTAACAGGAATACATAATTTTTCCTTTCTCTCATGGTTTTGCCATCTCATGAATAGCATATCCATATCTTAATTTTTCACTCCAAAATTGGTGAGAAATATATTATTTTCTTTTTTAGGCTTTCATCAGGCCAAAGCTGTAGATCTACATGTATGTCTGTCCTAAAAATTAGAAGAATATGGGTAGATGCTGATAGAAATGATCCGTGGTTCCTATTTACATTCACTGTATGAATCGATCAGTCAGGATTAGATAGCCAATATCCTAACTGAAGAGACTGAGACACCGAGAGAATGTGTAAATTGTATAGGCCTGTGCATCCATGCAGTGTACTTCACAGCTTTTGTATAATTATATGATTGTACCCTTGCTTTTGTGGCTATTCACTAAGTACCTGCATGCCTATGTCATCATGTACGTTGGACAATGAGAAAGTGATTTTAAATAATGCATGGTGCTCGAATAGGTTAGTATTTACTCTACTCTTTTGTATGGTAGACAGCAGTAACCATTAGTGCATGGTGCACTTTTGTATACATAGGCTCTGTGAGAAAAACTGTTGAAGCTCTGTCTTTCCTGTGTAGTGACATGACTGATAGACGGCATTGGCCTTTATATATATAAGTTAAATTGTGGGTAGTCACAGATTTTGAGGCAAAAAATTATTGATTTAGGATCAAAAGTGTTCACTGATTTGTTTTGAATACCATTAACAGTAGTATTTAGGTATTTGATTGTCTGCTGATCATTAATTTTTGGGGTGTCTTCAGAATATCCAAAGTCAGGGGAAAAAAAAGATTTATATTTATGACAGTTAACTGTAATTTAGACATGTTGCATTCATATTCGTTCATATAATGTTGGCATGTGTCATGAACACATGCTGAGCCTTGCTGTTCACCCTCTTTCTTCACGCTTTTGCCTAAGCCTAATCGGAGTATGAAATGATTTAAGTTACCGTACGTAAGTGACACTCATTCTTATCTAACAGTTCATTGTGATCGACATCGATCACCTGTCAGTGAAATTTAATAAGTGTGCAAATTAAATTTAAGCAGGTACATGCTCATGCATGTTCTTGCATACTGGAAAATTGTGACTCATCAGTGCACCTGTAAGCACTGATTGTTATACTGGCACTGTGAAAAAATTGCGTTGATGTACAGGTGATTGGGCACACGCTTGAGAAGCTATAGGTTACAGCTACCTGCACTTCAGACATTTTACACTTGATCATGCCGTAAAAGACAAGTCGCATTTATTTTAATATTTACATGATCCAAAGCAAACGGCTGATATGTAATGTTTATTTCGAGTTTTACACTGTGCTCAGAAATAAGATAAATTAAGACAAACCAGCTAGACTGTTTCACTGCATTGGCAAATGCCCTTCTCTACCCATGCTAACATATATCTGCCTGAAGTGTGAAAACCCAGGAAAACATTGAATTTAATGTTGTCTTCTATTGCTGTTACCCTTCGTACCCATTATCTTACTCAGTACTTTGTTCATGACTAAGATATAGGTACTCATTTTGTGTGAGATTGTCAGTTTAAAGAGCTGCTTTGGTGTCAGAACATCTGTGTCTTAAAAGCAGTTTGAATTGATAAAGACTGGGATAGTCTGAATTGCTTTCCTAAATTGTGTAAATAATGCAGCGAATTAAACCCGACATTGTACGTTTCGTCAGAGTATACGGAAACAAAATATTTCTGTCGCTTCCACTTTGCCTGGTGTGACGTCAGCCACCAACACATGACGTCATCATCTGTGACATATATACACATATGACGCTGCCCTTTCAAACGCTCTTGACGTCATCCCAGCATAAATGCGTTACTCAATGTCACATCTGCCTAATTCGACATCATACAGGAAAATTTTACGGACACAGCCGAAGATTTTGTTTTTCAAGGAGTCTTCAGTGATATGGGTTAAATAGTGTTATTCATCAAAATCCTTTTGAAACATGGTGTTAGGCTTACTCTGTAGGATTTCTATCATATCATTGTAATATTTCCACGCAATTTGTATTCTGACGAGAGTGGCACTTTAACATTGATCTTAGAAAAGTGTTATGAAGTTTTTGCGGTATATATTTTTTTATTTATTTATTTATTTGATTGGTGTTTTACTCAGTACTCAAGAATATTTCACTTATACGATGGCGGCCAGCATTTTGGTGGGAGGAAACCAGGCAGAGCCCAGGGGCCCGCGACCATCTGCAAGTTGCTGGCAGCCAGAGAGGAAGCCAGCATGAGCTGGACTAACGGCGACCGCATTGGTGGGAGGCTTCTGGGTCATTATGCTGCGCTAGCCCGCTCACCAACTGAGCCACGGAAGCCCTCGTTACAGTATATAAGATAATATGCTACCGGAGAAGTGTATGAATTAATGTTTTATTTCTTTTACCTAAAGTTTGCCCAACAGTTATGAGCGTGAGATGGCTGTACGACGGGGCTTGGAGCCTCTGGACCTCAAGCTGCCCCAGCCTATAGACCCTGTTCCTGGTTACAATCCCAAGACCACCACACAAGCGACACTGACACAGGTATAGTAATGGTTATTCAAACTCTGTTTTAAGTTGTGCACCTAGCAATGATAGGTATCCTGTTTCTATCCTGATAAGTCCTGTTTCTCAAATCCTAATGGTTTATGGGCTGTAGATTTGTTTCAGTGCCAGCCTCAGACATAGATTTACCTGCCTTAATTGTTCTTGGGACCTGTGTGAGTAGTGGCAATAAATGATAATTGTTATCGTTACACGACTGTTGATGTGGTCTGCCGTTGAGGTTGTAGGAGATCACTCAATGCATACATTTATGTGTAAAGCTGAGTTGAGTGGCAGAGAGTTTTTCCATTGCTTTACAAAAGCTGATGGTTTACTTGAGAACATATCCACTTTCAACCCAAAACCACCATGGTTCTCCTCGCACCAGAGATCATACCTTCAGGCCAGGGTGTGCTCATTAGTGGGTAATTTGAGTTCACTTGATGAAATACATGAACATGTAGCACATTTGACTAGTGAATTGACAGAACGAAGGAGCTGTTGTGACCACATAGCCTGATTGTCTTCACACGCTTCTCATGGACATCTAATCACTTCGCACGTTCCATAGGTGGCCAAATAATCCAGACGCTGTTTATACCTAATACATGTATATATAACAAATTACGTAACTTCAGTGCCTGGGACGTAAGTGTAAGCCCTAACTTTAAATAACTGGATATAAAACACAGAAAGATATTCCAATCTCAGCCAAATAACATTTGTTCGAAAGCTGACACCCTTAGCTTAACTTTGGTGGTCAGTGTTTTTATAGCCAAATTGATGTTTCCCCAGCACTTAAAGCAACACAAAGCCAGGAGTTTCTCTAATCAGTTTCTTTTTAGAACTTCAGTTTGAACAAATCAGAAAAAACTCTAATTTTTCAATAACGTATCAAACCTCAATTTATTTCATGAAAACTCAATGCAAAATTTGTCTGACACTCAATATGTGGATGACTCTTTATTGTGGCTGCCACAATGAGAAAATGGCTAGAAACCCCCCAGAATGCACATGTATGCTTATAATTTTGTCTTCATTTTATCATCAGTCACTTGAGATGAGTTAGTCAGTTTAGCCTCATTGAATACATAAATACATGGTGAATTCATTCCTTATAAAAATTTACCCAGTTATCACAGGAAAATTGTTTCTGTTCTTACTTTGCAGATAAACAGGTTACCATTAGGCTTGGTATCTGGGATATCAGGTCAACCTCGCCAAAAAGCCCACGAACCCTGTAACAAATCACTTCAGAGGTCTCCTAGCCAATCAGGTTACATACCCCCCAACCAAGTGACATACAGATCAACTAACCACTCAGCCTTTATACCATCCAATCAATTAGCATACAGACCACCCAGCCAGTCAGGTTACAGACCATGGACCCAGTCAGCATACAGACCTCCCAGCCAGTCTGGATTTAGACCTGAAAGCCATTTGATGTACAACCTAGACCAGGATTTTCAAAGAGGACAGTATTTGACAGAAGATCGTAACAGAATATCCTTGCCAGAACCTGTTGATTATGAAGATGACCAGCAAATATTTGTCCGCAAACCGAGGAGCAAATCTGTAACACCACCTGTGTAAGTGGGTTGCATGTTTGAACTGTACAATGTGCAAAATTTACGTTACAGTGAAATGGTCGCCAAATATCAGCAGATTATTGGTACACCTCAACTGCCACTTTTATATACATGTAGATGTATTTGTAACAAGAATACACTGTTTCTTTTTTCTCACGTGGTTAATCCATCTGTTGAACAACATATCTAAATCTTGTGCCTTGCTGAAAAACTGGGAGAGAAAGATAATTTTTTGCTTTCTGTACTACTGATACCTTCAGAAAAATTAGAAGAATTATGGAACTGTTACATGTAATTATATAAGGGAGCATGGCCAAAAATCATAAAGGTTTCAGTCGCAAAGTGTCTCGATTGCAAGTGATTGATTTGCACCATTTCCAGTAAAATTTCATGACCAAAGAAAGATGAAAGAAGTTCCTCATGGCGCTTGCCTTGAGATCTCACAGGCTCGTTCAGAATCATCTTTTCACTATTCATTAACAGATCGCAATGGGTGTCCCAGCTTGTGATACATTTCAAAACTGATTGGTCATGAAATCTTCAGGCTGTCAGAATGTCCATAGCTGATTCACAAATGATGTTTTGTCACACTCCCTGAGTGAAATATTCTTCACTATAATATTAAACTCCAATCAAATAAATACCATATAAACCCCAGTCAAATATTTCTTTAAATGGCAGAATGTTAGCATAATTTGAATGTTAAAGAATGTCTTTTATATTGGTCAGATTTCGTCTGGGAAGTCATGGGGCTCCATGGAAACATGTCAAGTCTGTGATCAACAGTGCAGGCCACCTTATGTGTTGGATAGATGGTAAGGTGCACAGGTCTGAATACTTATCAGATCTTCCCAGAGTGTTAAGTGGTATCATAGTCTGTTGTTTTTTCATTTTTGTTCCTGACACCGTTTAAGAGTCCACTTGTCATATGCATTCTGTTCTTCTCCTAACATGCCAGATTTGGGTGGATTGTTGGTAGGATGGCTTTGTTATTATCATGTGATGAAATCTCCTCCCTCGTGCTCTTGGTAAAGACTAACTTGGCTTGAACTATAATTGTATATATATGATATGGCTTTTCATGTTGTTATGCCTGGCCTTACTGCAGCAGTTGAAGCCACTAGCCTTTGAAGCCAATAAACATCAAAGTTGACATGTATCATGTATCAACTTTCAGTTGGAACAGGCATGGTAGTGACACTCGTCTTATCACTAGGACTCACTAGACACAGGTTCAGTCCCGGCCTGGGACAGGGAATTCGTGGCTTCCCACAGTCGCTGTTAGTGACACGGTGGTGACTGTCAGTAAGCAGCCAGCCAAGCTCATGCATGCGTTCGTGCTGTCTGACGTTCATTGAAGACCACTTGCCTTACGTCAATATGGTGTGTATGTGATCTGTAATTTAGCCAGGGGGAAAGTTCTCCAGTAACTTGCTGGAAGGTCAGTGATTTACCCTGGACACCTCAATTTCCTCCACTTATTCAACCTGACCACCGTTATTTGACAGAAAATTCCTGCGTATGGCGTTCTTTAATAAAGTTAAGTACATCTGTGTTTTTATTTTCCACCAGGGTGTGTAAAACAAGATGAGAACACCTTTTTTCCTTTATACTGGAATCGAGACACGTCAAGGCAGACTTATCGCCTACAGGACAGCAAATCTATGCTAAGAACCTCTTACAGTGAGAACCCTAGAAATGACTTCAGGTACTGGGTACCAGGAAAGCCTGCTCCTACCAAGTACACAGATTGTGAGTGTTGACAGAGGGGTTAACTATTGGAGCATGTAATACAATTCTACTCGTAGGTTATTGGTGTCACACAATGTCAGTAGCATTAGCAGCGCCGGTTTGTTTGATCTAAACGTTCAGGACTTACATACCTACAAGGTACTACATGGGTTTTGTGAAAAAAGACTTGCCACCACATGGTTTGTGTCATTTTAAAGATTTCCAATTTGCACACTTTTCAAGGCTTTTTCAAATCTCAAATTCAGGCTTCAGGTACTTGGAAAAAATATTGAGCACAATTGCTTAAAGCAATGTAACGTAGGTTTAATCATTTGCATTTGTTCTACAGAGCAGAATATTAAGCAAGAAAACAACTTTCTGGCCAAGAATGTCAGCATACTAAAAACATAGTTGTTCCTGTAAGTTCTGTCAGTTTGTTCTCAGTTTTAAGGCTTTTTCAGGTTATTCGAGGCTTGGAAAGGCTATTTTCAAATTCCAGGCTTTTCAAAATTTTCCAGGCCTGGTATGAACGCTGAAATTTGGTTTTAGATGTACAGTAAATCATCAACTGTTTTGCTTATGAAATAGCAGCTTTGAAAGCAAATATATTCCCCTACCCCCTTAAAAAAAATAAAGAATAGAGATGAATCTACACTGCCTGAATTGGACGTTCAGAGCTTCAAGTAAACTTTTTATTAGGAAAACCAGACCGAGTAATGCTCTAAAAATATGAAATCATAACCACCTTCTATACACCCAAAAAGGTTGAGGATTTTAGAGGAAGCATAATATCTCATGTAATTGTGTATTTAATTGCTAAGCATAAATCCGTTAATCCTGAAGCTGTCCTTCAAATCTTATCTTGGGGCCCTGGGCCCACTTGTGTAAAGTGCTCTTAACAGTATGCATTGGTTGCCATGGTAGTGGACCCTGGGCCCCAGTATAACGACACTTCCTAAGTTTAGTAAATGACTTTTAAGTCAGTAGCTAGTTTTTGCCAAAGTCCAACAGGGAGTGTCTCTTGAGAATGTGTAATATGTTCAACACTACGTAGGTATAGCACTACATTGCTTAAGCTAAAAAACGTGGAAAGTTTCATGAACAAAGGTCCTTGACCCATTTATTCTTGTTATTTGTTCTTGATTGATGAGGTTGCCAGGTCTTGTCCATATCCCACTTGTTTGATTAGGTTTCGGTCTGGGAATTAGTCATCCTCCTGGTGAAGGGTGGATTCCTCCGTGCATAAACTTGTCACCATAATATTAGTCTGATGTATTCTGGAACATGGCATTAAACCCAAATAATGAAGTGAAGAAATCTGTACTCTTTGTTTCAGATTCGAAGATGCAAGTCCACAATAACCAAGCGACTTTCAGAAATTAAGGTCACAACGCAAGATTGTGAATCATGTACGCATAACATAACCTTTAAAATATCAAGAGAGCAATCTGTTTTAGGAATTCTAAATTGGCCAGTATTAGATGTAGTTGATATATGGTAGTTATAACAGTATTAGCCATGACCATGATGGCCTTATGCAACCTGAAAAGGTAAAATCACCTGAAGATGTATAAGAATGGCCAGGATTTTTAAAATCGCCTGAATTTACAACATTGCCCGAAAATGTTAAATGCTTTTTGCCCCAAAATTTTAACAGGATTTTTGAAAACTTCGTGAAAAATGTTACGCCATCTTCATGGTTCTTCACAAGGTTATGGTTTGAGAATTTTCTGAATGCCTTTCTAACATGCCTTGTTCATTCTGGGAGCCAAAATATTCAGTTGTCAACCAGAGGGAAGAGGGTGAATTTGTAGAAGTAGAGGTTAAATCTATTAATCAGTATTAACTGGTATATGCAACAGACACATGTATTAATTTAATTATCTCTTAATATCAAAAGTAATACAGCATTCCAGAAATTTCATAAAAGGTTGCAGTTTACAAAATTTTATTACTTGGTACATTATGGAATCCAGGTTTCTGCTGTTTTAACAGCTTGGACAGTATTGCCAGTTTTACATACAAGGTTGACCATTTTCTTCTGCTAACATTTAATCAGGAATATAAAACCAACCCATTCTTTTAATTTGCACAGTTGGTCACATATTGAGTATTCAAGCAATACTTCATTTTCAAAGGATCAAATAAAAGTTGTAAAATACTGTAAATGTTTGACTAAGTTGCTAATTTTGACGGATTCTGAGAGTTGTAGTGATTTTAGAAAGGCTTTTGGAAGCATATTTTGAAGGCAGAAGTATCCTGCTAGAAATGATAAATTTATATTTCAGCATATACTTTTTATATTTTCAAATATCTATTTGCTAGAGGCAGTGCTTTATTTTCTGTGAAACTTTAAATCATTTAGATTATAATTCAAGATTCCATATAATGTCTAATATGATTTAATACATGCTCCCTACAAATTCATGAAACATTTTTCAGTTATACTTCAGGGTTGTCGTTTTACAAATTCTGTTAAATGAGAGGGTCAGATCTTTCCATTCTACCTCAGTAAGTAACATGCTTTCAGTTTTACTTGATCTAATGTAACTTCTTGAATATTATAGTCTAAAATAGGGAAATAGGGAATAGGGAAAGTGCCCATAAGGACTGAACTCAAACAGTTTAAAGTGTACAAGGTGATCTTGAAATCGTTACATTATACCAAATAAAACTAGCTACATGTAGCTGAAAGTGAATGGTTAACTTTATATTTAGAACGGGTAATAGTGTCCAGTTAGTTAGAGTAACGAAAAGATTTTCATAGTGTAATAATTTGTCACTTATTGCATGTCTTTGTTTGGAAGTGACTTAACACCTTTGTGCAGGAGACAGATATAGGCTTTCAGCCTTGATTTAAATGCTGAAGAGTGCTATGACTGCACTTCTATGTGATTACATCCGCTCACAGAATGAACATAGCATGGCTGTGTAAAGATGATAAGGAACTTCTTACACTATGTACATTTTGGTAATGAACCACTGTAATGGTTTTACACTTTCTACTAAACAAATCCTTTTAGATTTGCCCAATTATTAATGTTGATAAATGTTTTACATTTTCAGCTGACATGCATTTTATGTTTTAAGATAATCTTTTTACAAATTCCAGCAATTTTTCAAATCCTGGCTATTTCACGTTTTCAGATAATTTTTCAGTTTCAGGGTGATTCACATATTCAGGTGGTTTTACTTTTTTCTGGTTGTATGCCCTCTATCTTTACCTAGAAAACAATATTTGTAGACATAATAGTTAAACAATTGTATTTCATCTTTCTTGAAACTTCATTTTTAGGTAAAATATACTGTATTTCACCAAATGTTTAGATTTTCAAATGACACATTTTGTTTGATTCTGATTCATGAACCCATCTAGGGCCATTTATACATTTTGTGTTAAGTTTGATTAATTTTTTGTTGGCAAAAATCCAAATGTTGGCATCTAAAATATCATATTAAGGCCTTTACGTGCTTATGATCCATCAAGATTTTACTAGACCCTCTATCAGATATTTACTGAAATATACTGACATTCAACTTCCAGTCTTTCCTGGCTTTTTCTCTCTGTGTTATTTAAAGAACTTTAAAAAAACGTTTGAAAGATAAACTTGGTCACTCTGTATGCGACAGGCAGGATTGCCCAACATCTCCCCTACACAAGCCAGTTCCCTGGTGTGTGCAACACACATTTCTGCTGCAGTGCTTGTGAAATACCTCTTTGCTAATTCAGTCAAGTTAATTGTTGAGGTCTGTTTTCCATTTCTGATATTTAATTGCCTTCCATTGGGCAATTTTTTTATATTTACCTCAGGCAGGTAAATGTCCAAAATTGTTGAAAATAGCCCTCAATGTTTAATTTCATTGAACTACCTCTTTGCATGTATATCCATGGGCACAACTATACGGTGTCAGATGAATTACAGAAATAAACTAAGGCTACACTGCTTGTATAGACTTGGTTTGGGGTGAGCAATGTTCCTTATTATATGGCTGATTTGTCCCCCTTATCTGAAGCTGCTACCAGTCCGTGTCCACTTGATGGTTATGGTCTTTGCCTCTAATTAAGAGTGACCTTTGTGAAAGAATCATGAAAATTGAGAAAAAAAACTAACACTGATGATCATATCTTTTACACATGTATTTCTTTATTAACTTTTTGAAAAAAAAAAAAAAAAAAAAAAAACACATGAAGAATTTTATGACATTTACATTGTACTCACTTCTCCTGCATTGTTGCATTAAAAGAGTGTTTACCCACAATACCAAAGTGTGTTTCGCCTTGATTTGTGTCCTCAATGAAGTTTGGGGTATCATTATTAAATGTGTGTCACATCACAATAGGAAACTGAGATGTAACAAGCATGTATGTCTGAGATTAGTAAGTCTGTTTTAAGATGATGGACTAGTTTTGCAAAACTGCATACTGTCTGCAAGACCCGTACTCCCTTTAGCGCATGCCACCGCTAGAACATTTGAACAATGTCAAGGTCAGGGGGCACAGTGATGGGGTAGGAAATGATACCAGGAATGACAAGAAGTCAGTCTCAACCTCCTTTGCTATGGACATGTTACTTATTCCAATAGACACTACAGTAATCGTGTAGAGAAAAAAAAATGTTCATTGTAGTTCCACGCAAGGACATTTGTTGTAAGGCAAAGCTCCAAGTGGTGCCATCTAGTCCCAAACCATCAAATATGACCCGAACAGCAGAATTAATGATCGGCATAAGTTCTTTGGCTGTAACCTGACTGATCCTCCCCAAAAAGGCACTACTCCACAGTTTTTACTGGTATTTTGATTTCTTTCTTCTCTCCGTGTTGATTTCTTGAAATCCCTACTGACCGACCCAATTTTTTTTCTCACAAGATCGGGTTACAAAGGATGGCCTAATGCCACATTGGCAGAAACCTAAACAGAATAATTTGACATACTTTTTAGCATACACTATCTATCTGGCAGGTGTTTAAAACAAATTTTTGTATTTATACATAAATATGCAATTGGACAGATGTTCATGTTAGGCTTTTAAGAAGAGTGAAGAAAACAGTAATTCAGGTATTTCATCAAAATGTGAACTACCTACTCAGAAAACACATTTTCAGTGCGTGGCTAAATGAATTAGGTATATCTACAATGAAATGATTTTTTGATATACTTGACAGAAGCATGTCTGCTGAACTCAGAAGTCACACCAAACCTCAGCTTTCGCAAACACTGAACAACAGCACATGAATTTCAGAAAGTATACAGAAGTGTTTGACAACACAATAAGTTGTCGTAGTCTATGGGAGGTAACTCCACCACTACATTGCCCAGGTATAGGCAATGAAAGCTTATTCCCATCATTCACCATTATTATTTTGTTGTGGCCAGAGGGTTGCGCAGGACCAAAATAACGGAGTCCCCTCGAAGAAACATCTTGGAAATGTAACGATCTTTGTTAACAGGCTTGGACTTCTTCTTGCCTTTTCCAGTCTTGGGCACTTCAGTCCACATCTCCTTCACATTTTCCAAGACCATGTTACAGTGTCTGCAGACAGAGAAATACTGTATTCATTCATTTGCTATAACCAGGTAGCATACAATTACATACATGAACTTGCAGAGCTGATCACAGAGTGATATTTGGTCTAGATGTAGACAGTGTTAGCTACTCCCAATGAAACATTCCCTGTATTTACACATCAGTATTTCACTCTAAAGTCCTTAGAACAAACGGGCCTCTAACTGCCTAATCTGCATTTAACTCTTGACAATTAAAAACACTTGAGAGAATCCACTTTGATTATAACACAGTAAACAGCATCAATATACCTACCTGTCAAATGCTTTTACTCTTCCTAAAAGTTTTTTGTTGTTTCTGCAGTTGATGAGGACCTGTGTGTTGTTTTTCACAGACTGTGTGAGTACTGACAGAGGCCCCGTGTTGAATTCTTCTTGTTCTCTCTGAGCCAATTCCTCTGGGGTCATCTCACTCTTAGGCTTAGCCATCAATGCCCTGCCAATAACACACAGAATCTGCAATCCCTAGCTGACAGTGGAAATGTTCTTTTTAGTAACCCGTTACACTGAATTTATTTTTTTCTTTCATTTGTGTTTTATGTCATACTCAAAAATATTTCACTTCCAAGACAGCAGTCATGATTATGGTGGGTAGAGAGCACCGAGCAGAGCCCTAGGGGCAACCCACAATCATCCTAGAGTAGCTGGCAGGCCTTCCCATGTATAGCTGGAAAGAAACCAGCATGAGCTGGGCTTGAACTCACAGTTAACGCCTTGTTGAGGAGCTCCTGAGTCAATATACTCTGCTCACACACTAACTCATCTGCCAAACGGAGCCCCTTTGGCCACTGGAAAGCAATGACAGCCCACTTCTCTTGCATTTGCGTGATATATAGTGGAATCTGTAGCAAAGTTAACCTGGAGGCACCAACAGATCGACAAGGACGTATCCAGGATATCTCCCAAACCATCATAAATTTGCTGCTGGTGTAAAGCCAAATAGCTACATGTAAGGAATCGCTTACAAAATTATGTGTGGTGAGGGGAAGGGGAGATGCTACAAATGAGAATTTGACCAGCTAGAGGTATGCAGAGTGCTTTTTCGAGGTCCCAAATGTTAGTCACCACATTTCTCACACTAGATCTCTCTGAAGTACAGATTTGCGCGATAGCGCCCTTTCTAATGCCAGAGCAATCTCGGACTAGCCTGATCTGACTTAAGCAAGCAATGTCTGTGGTTAAAGTACA